>JAMPIV010012624.1:0-452860 GCA_024509875.1 Oreohelix idahoensis | reverse complement strand
TAAAGATTACTGTCATAATATTTTCAGTTTTCGCTCCTTACGAGCCACCACAGCCGCTATTCCCTCTTGCCCCCAATCCAGCACCAAGCTTCATAATGCTCATGCAGCAGTGGGTTTCCAAACACTCATCATATTAGGTCACCTGACATGGCAATGTCTCAGAGTCACAGTGGCCCTCACACACATCATATTAGTCCCTACATGGCATGTCCGAGAGTTCATCAGTCCTAATCTTTCAATAAACTATCGATAACGGTGAAGAACTACTTTCGTTTTCCTCTGCTCTTACATGCCTGCGACTTACTTCCCTGAGCACTACTGCTACTCTCTCAAACTACAGGCGGTGACATAATATTTTTTGCTGCTGGTTCTTTCATATTTGTAGTCCACAGAGATACAACACCTGAGTAAGATTATACAATAAATGTAAATAAGAAGACTTTCAACTGATTACCAACAGAAAATTACAGGTGAAGAAATCAAGAAATCAATCAGGCAGTCCACAGACAGACATGCCCCAAACTACTAAAAAATTTGCCTCCCCAAAAAAATACAAATGAAATCCCCGACTTAAACCAGTACTGTGCAAAACAGGGGTCAGGCAACCAGTTTTACTGTGAAATGGCAATGGCATGTTCCCATTCCAACTTCTTTCTTAAAAAATGTGCAAATAACCAGCCTCAAAGCACTTTACCACAGACCACCTGTCCAAAGTAAACTTCTACTTAAGGAAGGTGGCCCTTCAAAACACTATTCTTTTTGATCAATTCATAGAAAATCTATCACACCTGAGTTCACATTTACTGGGAAGCTTACCGAATAGGGACTTGCATAGCGTCTAGGATTGGTAGGATTGAAATGGTATGGGGAAGATCACCAACCTGGAAACGTGATGGCATGTACCCAGAATGGGAAGGCCACCACTATTGGATAGGATACACACTGAGAAAAACCTGTAGACAGTCCTTGTTCCGACCCAATGTTAAGAGAGATGGTCAGGAGATTTTAAATACTACATGGAGAAGAGAAGACAGCTGGAGACAGAAACAAAAGGGCAGGACATAGAAAGGTCCTTGAGCAGACAGCATCAGGAGTTTTGCACAAAACTTTTGACAGTCATTGGTCTTTGAAGGAACTGAAGGGTAATAAGTGAATGAACAAATAAGTGCATAATATAATAACACAAACTTTCAATGTTTTAAAATCATAAAACAAATCATGTGACAACTAATGTGCTAAGAGGTAGTTTAACAGAAAACGAGCAGACCGCATTATTTATGAGGTAGTTTTTTACAAGCACTTGGCAGACCAATATTTAATGAGGGTAGTTTACCAGCACTGGACAGACAATATCTAAACAATAGTTTACCAGCACTGAACGGAACAATATCTAAGAGGTAGTTTACCACATTGAACATGCATGGAGGTATATCTGGAGTCATCCTTATATGACCACCAGCTATGCACAATTCTACAAAATATGTACGTGAAAGTGAACATAAGTCTGTGAGGCTTAAGTACATCCTCACATCCTCTAGAAAAATCATCTCACACACTGATTGACGATCACTTTAAATGTAAGCCAAGCTGGAGCTCTGATGACTTCAACTCACAACACGGTTTCGGAAAGGCAGAAAAGCCACAGGGAAAAGCCTAGAATCTACAGTGTAAAGAAAATACCAAGGAGTCTTCAACTTGGTGTTGGCTGCTAAAGAGCGAGAAGCTCAAACAAGCACCCAGTTAAAACAACAACCAGCACAGAAACAGACCAATAATCTAAGAAGTAGTTTACCAGCACTGGACAAATATCTAAGAGGTAGTTTTACCAGCACTAGGACAACCATATCTAAGAGGTAGTTTTACCACACTGACAGCCCAATATCTAAGAGGTAGTTACCAGCACTAGACAGACCCAATATCTAAGAGGTAGTTTACCAGCACTGGACAATTATCTAAGAGGTAGTTTACCAGCACTGGACAACCAATATCTAAGAGGTAGTTTACCCAGCACTGGACAAATATCTAAGAGGTAGTTTACCAGCACTGGACAAATATCTAAGAGGTAGTTTTTACCAGCACTAGACACAACCCAATATCTAAGAGGTAGTTTTTTTTTTTTTTTTTTTAGCATTGGACAAATAAAAATAAAATAAGAGGTATTTTACCAGCACTGGACAAAAATCTAAGAGGTTGTTTACCAGCACTAGACAGACCAATATCTAAGAGGTAGTTTTACCAGCACTGGACAAATATCTAAGAGGTAGTTTACCAGCACTGGACATAATATCTAAGAGGTAGTTTTACCAGCACTAGACAGACCAATATCTAAGAGGTAGTTTACACAGCACTGGATAAATATCTAAGAGGTAGTTTTACCACACAAGGAAAAATATCTAAGAGGTAGTTTACCAGCCACTAGACACTGACCTTCTTTTTCTTCTTCTGCTGCGTTAGTCCTAAAAAGGACGTTAGTTATGTTGTGTCGCCGTTTACAGCAAAGCAGTGATATCGTGCGCCAATCAGCCCGACACAACCGTTTTCGGCATGGCAATTTTTGGGGGACCTGGATTAAGCCTTCCCTCTTCGATCCCTACTCTTCACAGCCATACTGCAGTGATGCAGCCTGTTTTCAGGACCACCACTTGGAGGTGGGGTTGGGTCTTTGGTCAGCTCTGGTTCACCGACCCTGACGCAAGCAGTCAAGCTATGGGTCACTGACTGCATTCATCACTTTTGATGCATCTTCAGTCCCACTAGATAGACCAATATCTAAGGAGGTAGTATACCAGCAATGGACAGACAGATAAACCCTTTTTAAAGCTCAATAAAAGCGAAAATGCACTCCCTTCTGATCTGTACATCCATACAATGGTCCATGCAGATACACCCCTTATAATAGAATATATATACTTCAGTTTTCATCAAAGTTCATAACTAAGTGGGAATATATTCAGAGCAAATACATGACTGCCATGCAAACCATAGCAACTTAATACACACCCATTTGGATGGCCCAGGTGTACTATGGCTGACTGCGGGTTTATGGTCATTACGTCTAGACGACCTTGCTTTGTACATATTCCTGCCACCCTTTACCAATCGAGACATCTAGATATGACAGGTAGCCTTTAGCACTCTGAAAGATCAATATAATTGGTCGCCACATTAAGACAACAAGCAAAATCTTGCAAATATATTTAGTTTTCTTAGCAAAGCATTTCAATTTTTAAAAAAACTATATGTCTCAGAAAAATTATAATCAACACGTACGCACATAAACAGAGAGAAATTTTTTGAAAACATTTTCCATTAATTCCACCTTAAAAATTCTGAACTCGAGCCATCCCTATAAGATGTGAACTCAAGTCATCCCAAAAGATCTGAAAGTCATCCCTATACAATGTGAACTCAAGCCATCCTTATAAGATCTGAAATCGAGTCATCCCTATAAGATGTGAACTCGAGTCATCCCTATAAGATGTGAACTCATAAGCAGCATTAAAGTTGGAGGGACAGACAGTGATATGACAATAAGAATACAAAAGGACTAGAGATTTAAGTACACTGAGAAATATATGAAAATCAAGTTCAACAAACCCAAAAATCTGAATAAAAATCAAATGTCAAGGCAGCCAATTACATGGCTCTGAAACATGGAGAACATTAAAAGAAAAAAAAACACCATAACATTTTCATAAAAGCATGACAATGGGTATGACAAGATCACCAATGTGATTATAAGAACCAGACAGGTGGATAACAGAACAACAAGTGAGAAGATGCTTGCAATGGACAGGATGCTCACTGAGGAAACCTTCTGATAGCAATACAAGGCTATTCTTGTTCTGAAATCCCAAGGACAAAAGAGGCAGAGGGAGATTTTTTTTTTTTTAAACACGGGGTGAAGGTAACTGGTGACAGGCGGTAACAGAGATAAAAAAAAAAAGGATATGGAAAGACCTTGAGCAGATAACAAAGGATTAGAAGGCCTGGCATAAATTTTACTAAGGCCTATACACCTTAGGGACATGAAGGGTGGTGAATGCCACTGGATTCAGCCAATGTAGTTGTGACAGTGCTCCCATTATTTATTGTGGGCAGCACAGGATAGTGTCATGATCCATTGTTTAACATGTATGGACATATATAACGAGTGCCTGAAAACATACCTTTAATGTTTGTTTCATATGATCCATTGTTCAGGATTGTATTCTGAACACAACACTCCTGTGTCATTAAGGACAATAAAATTTACTACTTTAGATTGTCAACAGTCCCAACTAAGATGGTTTTGGCCATGTATGCAGAATAGGAGAAGATCGGCTACCACGACAAGCATGGGAAACTAAGAGCCGGGATCTAGACCCCCAGGACGACCCAGAGTCCGCTGGGAGGACAACATTAGACAGTCTTTGAAGGACAGAGGACAAGAATGGAACCAGGGCCAGAGAGGAAGACAGCCAATAGGATAGTCTGGCGCTCTCATCTCCAAACCTCTACACCTCACGGTAGAAGGGGAATGACTAAGGAAGTAAGTAAGATTGTCTTTTACTGATGCTTTTATTGTACTGTAAGACAAAGAGAGACATGAGGACACTGGACATAAAATCCAGCAGCCTGGGAGGATGAAGCTGCAGATCGCACCAAGTGGTGATGCTCTCTACGGCGCCACCTGATTGGGCGAAAAGAAGCTCTCACTGCAAGCAGAAGAGAGGACCAAATGTCAAAAGGAACACCAGGAAAATAATCAGCAGAAAGGCTGTCATCTCAGGGGCATATTTCCAGTCAAGTTATGAACTGAAGGGGCTATTATTGTAAGAAGTAAAAAGTTGCCCACGCAAAGCAAAAAAAAAACATTAAAACTACCAGTTTTATTCCTCCACAGAAAAAGTGAAAAAAATATATGATTATTTATTTATTTAGAGAAAAAGAAAAGAGACAGTGTTTAGCAGTAAAGCAGTATTTAACAAAGATAACCACAGATCTCAAGATAAGTTTTTTGTATATAATCCTGTTAACAAAGTGTAAGCTTTTACAACAGAAAACCCACATTACCTCAAGATTATTACTTAGGACAAATATTCTGTGAACTGATTATAACAGAACTGAAACAAACAAGTCTAACCAATATTGTAATCCATAACCATTTCACTTTTTAATCCATGATGAATTGCGCTTGGCCGCTGATTTATTTGGTAGTATGCATGCATGTTATCTCACCGAAGAAAACAAGGAGAAAGTGATATGGCAGAAATTCTAATCTTAGGCCATATCCAGGTGCTTCAGGCAGTGAATCTCTATTCCCTGATTGTCATAAATATACACCCATTTTTTTTCTGAGCTACAGCATACATAGTTTCTTGGTGCAACCACCTGAAAAAAAAAAAAAAACAAGAAGTTAGCATAAATAAATCAAAATTATGATCATTCATAAATGCAACAACACACAAAAATAATAATAATAAAATAAACATTTCATGAAGCCATTTCTAACAGCTTTTATCAATAGCAACAGAAAAATGGTTTAAAAAAAGAAAAGCTTCAATCAACAGAAGAATATGACAAAGACAGATTATAGAGTCCCAGAATCTATATATTAAATTAGATTCCATTGGCGATTAACTTACTTAACATCAGAAACTGTTTCCATCACATTAACTCACAGTGCAATCTTTTTGTCTGCCAATCAAATTGCTGCCACATGACCTTTGGCTCCACCTATGAGAAGGTGCCTGAAAAATTCAAATCAGAAGCAAAATCCATAAGATCAAATGAAAGGCGAGAGAAATGCAGGCTAACAGTTAAACATTTCTTAAAACAGAAATCTGGAGCTGCTTCACAAGTAGTGCAATACTATTTCAATATTAAACAAATTTTTGTTCTGTGTGGTAACTATTAAAATTTAAATCTGTTTTTTATATGGTACAGTGTTAGTCAGGAGTGTGAATCTGGGTAACTCATTAACACAGCTCTATGTTGGAAGAGTCCTTGAAGTTGTTCACGAGTTTCAATCCTATATGGATTCCTTGTGGTTTCTTGGAGTCACAAAAAACAGAACAAAACCACTGCTTTCTCAGGCATGTCGCAAGAAGCGACCTACATGAGGTTGTTCATAGGCTGACAATATCAAAGTTGCTCAAGAAACCACCACCGCAAGAACACAAGAACTGGCTTTTTTTTGCTCTTTGTTTGCAGACTTCATGCAAGGAAGTCAACTGTAGTCCAGGCAATTATGTTACTTACAGAGTACAAAAGGAAATAGTGAATCCTACAAGGAACATTAATTTTGTTGTTTTTGTACATTACAAATGACTTCTAAATGGTCAGGAGATAACAAAAGGATGTTGAAAGCCTGTTTTTGTCACAAGTGAAACCTCATGTCTGTAAACCATTCACTCAAGATATTACTGTTATCTGAATTACTTGCTTTGGAAAAAAGTGTTCATATTTTGTTGTGGAGTTTTTCAACTTAAAGTTTGTATAGTATTTTTTTTATTTATTTCTCACAGGACAGTGTAGCTGACTACATGCCCCTGCCCTCCTTAGACCCATTTTTCTCGACATGCTTGGTGGTACAGTGTATAATTTTTTTAGTTTCTCTCTTTTGGGAACCCGCTAATATGTGGGTGACCCATTTTATTGATTAGTCAAAGTATAGAAGTGTTAAAAATGAACTACTAGATCCAGTAAGGGAGTAGGTAAAGAGTGGCATGATGATGTCATAACTGTTTATTTAGAACATTAACTTGTACTTACTCTCCTTTCATTTAAAGATAAAGAACGGCACGATGAAAAACAATCTACAGAAGCCTTGATGTCTTCAGGAACTGGTGTGGATCTATTGTCCTGGTCATAGCAAGGGGTATGCGGCATGAGAGAGAGCTGACAGATTAACCTCGAGAGTACCCAGAAGTGGTGACACTGGATAATGGATAAGGATAATACTAAAAACAGCTGATGACCCTGTTAAGAGAATGACCAACGCAACAGATGAATATTACAAGGCTAAGACTGCTGGAATTTGGCATCAAACATAAAGACTTAGCAGGATGGACAAATGAGAGGATTCGCATCCTGTTTGTGTACACACAAGCACGTCGCTACTGGAACAATTAGCATTCATACCATTCGACATCTGCTGAGAAAGACTGAGCACCTATGGGTTTGCCTGGAGTGCGGTGATGATTCTGATCAACAACAAAGATGAAGAACCAGTAGCTAACTAATGTTTATGGCACAGCAGGTTTGTGGATTAACAAGTGTTTGTTTATAATCAATCAGACTTTAAAGCACCTATTCTTTACACCCCAAATATTCGGCAAGGATTCACATTCCACGAGGCTCCTGGATTTTGGACATTTTTTATATGACGCAAAGGCCCCATCACAAAATTTCAAGTTTTCTCAATATCACGCTGGCGCAGGATGTGCCAATGGGTAAAAGTAAAGGCTAGTCTGGCGCACCATATGGCTCGCGGGTTAGAATGAGTTAAATTATTATTTATTATCTTAATTTAAACAAATTAAATTTGCTGTTGTTGCAGAGTCCAATTTCCAATGTTCACTGATTTCATAATGTATGTGTGAGAGCTCAGAATGGAGGGAAAATTGCTTGTGGATACTGTCATTCAGAAATGTAGATAATGAAAGTGATAGTACAAAAAAAACAGCAGACATTAATAAATGGCTAGCTAGGAAAATTCTTAACATTCAGTGGCAGGACAAGATCACTATTGGGGAAAGACAATAACATTTACAAACCAAAGAAAGAAAAATGGAAGATTGATGAAATACACATTGAGAAAACTAGAAATTTTGTGTGGCCTTTGCGTCATATAAAAATGTCCAAACATCCCAGGAGCCTCGTGAATGTGAATTCTTGCCGAATATTTGGGTGTAAAGAATAGGCGCTTTAAAGTCTGATTATAAACAAACACTTGTTAATCACAAACCTGCTGTGCCATAAACATTTGTTAGCTACTGGTTCTTCATCTTTGTTGTTGATCAGAATCATCACCGCACTCCAGGCAAACCCATAGGTGCTCAGTCTTTCTCAGCAGATGTCGAATGGTATGAATGCTAATTGTTCCAGTAGCGACGTGCTTGTGTACACAACAGATGCATCCTCTCATATGTCCATCTCTGCTAAGTCTTATGTTTGATGCCAAATTCCAGCAGTCTTAGCCTTGTATATTCATCTGTTGCATGGTCATTCTTTAACAGGGTATCTATCCCTTATCCATATCCAGTGTCTCCACTATGGGTACTCTCGAGGTTAATCTGTCAGCTCTCTCACTGCCGCATACCCCTGCATGACCAGGACAATAGATCCACACCAGTTCCTGAAGACTCAAGGCTTCTGTAGATGTTTTTCATTCGTGCCGTTCTTTATCTTTAAATGAAAGGAGAGTAAATACAAGTAATGTCCTAAATAAACAGTATGACATCATCATGCCACCTTTACCTACCTCCCTTACTGGATCTAGTAGTTCATTTTTAACACTTCTATACTTTGACTAATCAATAAATGGGTCACCCACATATTAGCGGGTTCCCAAAAAGAGAACCAAAAAAATATACACTGTACCACCAAGCATGTCGAGAAAAATGGCTAAGGAGGGCAGGGCATGTAGTCAGCTACACTGTCCTGTGAGAAACTTTAAGTTGAAAAACTCCCCAACAAATATGAACACTTTTTCCAAAGCAAGTAATTCAGATAACAGAAATATCTTGAGTGAATGGTACAGGACATGAGGTTCACTTGTGACAAAACAGGCTTTCAACATCCTTTTGTTATCCTGACCATTTAGAAGTCATTTGTAATGTACAACAACAAAATTAATGTTCCTTGTAGGATTCACTATCCTTTTGTACTCTGTAAGTAACATAATTGCCTGGACTACAGTTGACTCCCTTGCATGAAGTCTGCAACAGAGCAGTTCTTGTGTTCTTGCGGTGGTGGTTTCTTGAGCAACTTTGATATTGTCAGCCCTATGAACAACCTCATGTAGGTCGCTTCTTGCGACATGCCTGAGAAAGCAGTGGTTTTGTTCTGTTTTTTGTGACTCCAAGAAACCACAAGGAATCCATATAGGATTGAACTCGTGAACAACTTCAAGGACTCTTCCAACATAGAGCTGTGTTAATGAGTTACCCAGATTCACACCCTGACTAACACTGTACCATATAAAACAGATTTAAATTTTAATAGTTACACACAGAACAAAAATTTGTTTAATATTGAAATAGTATTGCACTACTGTGAAGCAGCTCCAGATTTCTGTTTTAAGAAATGTTTAACTGTTAGCCTGCATTTCTCTCCGCTTTCATTTGATCTTATGGATTTTGCTTCTGATTTGAATTTTTCAGGCACCTTCTCATAGGTGGAGCCAAAGGTCATGTGGCAGCATTTGATTGGCAGACAAAAAGATTGCACTGTGAGATAAATGTGATGGAAACAGTTTCTGATGTTAAGTAAGTTAATCGCCAATGGAATCTAACTATATATATAGATTCCTGGCCTCTAAATCTGTCTTTGTCATATTCTTCTGTTGATTGAAGCTTTTCTTTTTAAACCATTTTTCTGTTGCTATTGATAAAAGCTGTTAGAAATGGCTTCATGAAATGTTTATTTTATTATTATTATTTTTGTGTGTGTTGCATTTATGAATGATCATAATTTTGATAATTATGCAACTTCTTGTTTTTTTTTTTTTTCAGGTGGTTGCACCAAGAAACTATGTATGCTGTAGCTCAGAAAAAATGGGTGTATATTTATGACAATCAGGGAATAGAGATTCACTGCCTGAAGCACCTGGATATGGCCCTAAGATTAGAATTTCTGCCATATCACTTTCTCCTTGTTTCTTCGGTGAGAACATGCATGCATACTACCAAATAAATGCAATTCATCATGGATAAAAAGTGAAATGGTTATGGATTAAATTGGTTAGACTTGTTTGTTCAGTCTGTTATAATCAGTTCACAGAATATTTGTCCTAAGTAAATCTTGAGGTAATGTGGGTATTCTGTTGTAAAAGCTACACTTTGTTAACAGATTATATACAAAAACTTATCTTGAGATCTGTGGTTATCTTTGTTAAATACAGCTTTACTGCTAACACTGTCTCTTTTCTTTTTCTCTAAATAAATAAATAATCATATATTTTTTTCACTTTTCTGTGGAGGATAAAACGGTAGTTTTAATGTTTTTTTTTTGCTTTGCGTGGGCAACTTTATACTTCTTACAATAATAGCCCCTTCAGTCATAACTTGACTGGAAATATGCCCCTGAGATGACAGCCTTCTGCTGCTTATTTTCCTGGTGTTCCTTTTGACATTTGGTCCTCTCTTCTGCTTGCAGTGAGAGCTTCTTTTCGCCCAATCAGGTGGCGCCGTAGAGAGCATCACCACTTGGTGCGATCTGCAGCTTCATCCTCCCAGGCTGCTGGATTTTATGTCCAGTGTCCTCATGTCTCTCTTTGTCTTACAGTACAATAAAAGCATCAGTAAAAGACAATCTTACTTACTTCCTTAGTCATTCCCCTTCTACCGTGAGGTGTAGAGGTTTGGAAGAGAGAGCGCCAGACTATCCTATTGGCTGTCTTCCTCCTGGCCTGGTTCCATTCTAGTCCTCTGTCCTTCAAAGACTGTCTAATGTTGTCCTCCCAGCGGACTCTGGGTCGTCATGGGGGTCTAGATCCCTGGCTCTTAGTTTCCCATGCTTGTCGTGGTAGCCGATCTTCTCCTATTCTGCATACATGGCCAAACCATCTTAGTTGGGACTGTTGACAATCTAAAGTAGTAAATTTTATTGTCCTTAATGACACAGGAGTGTTGTGTTCAGAATACAATCCTGAACAATGGATCATATGAAACAAACATAAAGGTATGTTTTCAGGCACTCGTATATATGTCCATACATGTTAACAATGGATCATGACTATCCTGTGCTGCCCACAAAATAATGGGAGCACTATCACAACTACATTGGCTGAATCCAGTGGCATTCACCACCCTTCATGTCCCTAAGGAGTATAGGCCTTTAGTAAATTTATGCCAGGCCTTCTAATCCTTTGTTATCTGCTCAAGGTCTTTCCATATCTTTTTTTTTTTTATCTCTGTTAACGTCTGTCACCAGTTACCTTCTCCGTGTGTTTAAAAAAAAAAAAATCTCCCTCTGCCTCTTTTGTCCTTGGGATTTCAGAACAAGAATAGCCTTGTATTGCTATCAGAAGGTTTCCTCAGTGAGCATCCTGTCCATTGCAAGCATCTTCTCACTTGTTGTTCTGTTATCCACCTGTCTGGTTCTTATAATCACATTGGTGATCTTGTCATACCCATTGTCATGCTTTTATGAAATGTTATGGTGTTTTTTTTTCTTTTAATGTTCTCCATGTTTCAGAGCCATGCAATTGGCTGCCTTGACATTTGATTTTATTCAGATTTTTGGGTTTGTTGAACTTGATTTTCATATATTTCTCAGTGTACTTAAATCTCTAGCCTTTTGTATTCTTATTGTCATATCACTGTCTGTCCCTCCAACTTTATGCTGCTTATGAGTTCACATCTTATAGGGATGACTCGAGTTCACATCTTATAGGGATGACTCGATTTCAGATCTTATAAGGATGGCTTGAGTTCACATTGTATAGGGATGACTTTCAGATCTTTTGGGATGACTTGAGTTCACATCTTATAGGGATGGCTCGAGTTCAGAATTTTTAAGGTGGAATTAATGGAAAATGTTTTCAAAATTTCTCTCTGTTTATGTGCGTACGTTTGATTATAATTTTTCTGACATATAGTTTTTTAAAAATTGAAATGCTTTGCTAAGAAAACTAAATATATTTGCAAGATTTTGCTGTCCTTAATGTGCGACCAATTATTTGATCTTTCAGAGTGCTAAAGGCTACCTGTCATATCTAGATGTCTCGATTGGTAAAGAGGTGGCAGGAATATGTACAAAGCAAGGTCGTCTAGACGTAATGACCATAAACCCGCAGTCAGCCATAGTACACCTGGGCCATCCAAATGGTGTGTATTAAGATGCTATGGTTTGCATGGCAGTCATGTATTTGCTCTGAATATATTCACTTAGTTATGAACTTTGAGAAAACTGAAGTATATATTCTATTATAAGGGGTGTATCTGCATGGACCATTGTATGGATGTACAGACAGAAGGGAGTGCATTTTCGCTTTTATGAGCTTTAAAAAGGTTTATCTGTCTGTCCATTGCTGGTATACTACCTCTTAGATATTGGTCTATCTAGTGGGACTGAAGATGCATCAAAAGTGATGAATGCAGTCAGTGACCCATAGCTTGACTGCTTGCGTCAGGGTCGGTGAACCAGAGCTGACCAAGACCCAACCCCACCTCCAAGTGGTGGTCCTGGAAACAGGCTGCATCACTGCAGTATGGCTGAGAGAGTAGGGATCGAAGAGGGAAGGCTAATCCGGTCCCAAAAATGCCATGCCGAAAACGGTTGTGTCGGGCTGAATGGCGCAGATATCACTGCTTTGCTGTAAACGGCGACACAACATAACAAACGTCCTTTTTAGGACTAACGCAGCAGAAGAAGAAAAAGAAGGTCTGTCTAGTGCTGGTAAACTACCTCTTAGATATTTTTCCAGTGCTGGTAAACTACCTCTTAGATATTTATCCAGTGCTGGTAAACTACCTCTTAGATATTGGTCTGTCTAGTGCTGGTAAACTACCTCTTAGATATTTGTCCAGTGCTGGTAAACTACCTCTTAGATATTTGTCCAGTGCTGGTAAACTACCTCTTAGATATTGGTCTGTCTAGTGCTGGTAAACTACCTCTTAGATATTTGTCCAGTGCTGGTAAACTACCTCTTAGATATTTGTCCAGTGCTGGTAAACTACCTCTTAGATATTGGTGTGTCTAGTGCTGGTAAACTACCTCTTAGATATTTGTCCAGTGCTGGTAAACTACCTCTTAGATATTTGTCCAGTGCTGGTAAACTACCTCTTAGATATTTGTCCAGTGCTGGTAAACTACCTCTTAGATATTTGTCCAGTGCTGGTAAACTACCTCTTAGATATTGGTCTGTCTAGTGCTGGTAAACTACCTCTTAGATATTGGTCTGTCTAGTGCTGGTAAACTACCTCTTAGATATTTGTCCAGTGCTGGTAAACTACCTCTTAGATATTTGTCCAGTGCTGGTAAACTACTTCTTAGATATTGGTCTGTTCAGTGCTGGTTGTTGTTTAACTTGTGCTGTTGAGCTTCTCGCTCTTTAGCAGCCAACACCAAGTTGAAGACTCCTTGGTATTATCTAACACTGTAGATCTAGGCTTTTCCTGTGGCTTTTCTGCCTTTCCGAAACGTGTTGTTGAGTTGAAGTCATGAGCTCCAGCTTGGCTTACATTTAAAGGATCGTCACATCAAGTGTGTGGATGATTTCAAGAAGAAGTGAGGATGTACTTAGCCTCACAGACATATGTTCACTTTCACGTACATATTTTGTAGAATTGTGCATAGCTGGTGGTCATATAAGGATGACTCCAGATATACCTCCATGCATGTTCAATGTGGTAAACTACCTCTTAGATATTGTTCCGTTCAGTGCTGGTAAACTATTGTTTAGATATTTGTCTGTCCAGTGCTGGTAAACTACCTCTTAAATATTGGTCTGCCAAGTGCTTGTAAACTACCTCATAAATATTGGTCTGCTCGTTTCTGTTAAACTACCTCTTAGCACATAGTTGTCACATGATTTGTTTTATGATTTAAAACATTGAAAGTTTGTGTTATTATATTATGCACTTATTTGTTCATTCACTTATTACCCTTCAGTTCCTTCAAAGACCAATGACTGTCAAAAAGTTTGTGCCAAATCCTGATGCTGTCTGCTCAAGGACTTTCTATGTCTGCCCTTTTGTTTCTGTCTCCAGCTGTCTTCTCCATGTAGTATTTTAAAATCTCCTGCCATCTCTCTTAACCTGGGGTTGGAACAAGGACTGTCTACAGGTTTTCTCAGTGTGTATCCTATCCATTAGTGGTGGCTTCTCATCTGGTACTTGCCATCAGTTCCAGGTTGGTGATCTTCCCATACCATTTCAATCCTACGCTATGCAAGTCCCTATTGGTAAGTCTGTATTGTGAACTCAGGTGTGAGAGATTTTCTATGAATTGATCATAAGATGTGTTTGAAGGGCCACCTTTCCTTATGTAGAAGTTTACTTTGGGACAGGTGGTCTGTGTAAAGTGCTTGTGGCTGCTATTGCACATTTTTTAAGAGAGAAGTTGGAATAGAACAGGCATTGCCATTTCACAGTAAAACTGGTTGCTGACCCCTGTTTTGCACAGTACAGGTTTAAGTCGGGGATCATTTGTATTTTTTTGGGGGGCCAAATTTTTTATGTAGTTTGGGCATGTCTGTCTGTGGCTGATTTATTTCTCTGATTTCATCACCTGTAATTTTCCTGTTTGTAATCAGTTGAAAGTCTTCTAATTTCCATTTGTATAATCTACTGCAGGTGTTGTATCTCTGTGGACTCCAAATATGAAAGAACCAGCAGCAAAAATACTATGTCACGCCAGTAGTTTGAGAGATGTTGCAGTAGATGCTACAGGAAAGTAAGTCAGGCATGTAAGAGCAGGGAAAACAAAAGTAGTTTCTCACCGTTATCGATAGTTTATTGGAAAGAATAGGACTGCTGAACTCTCGGACATGCCATGTCAGGTGACTAATATGATGTATGTGAGGGCCCACTGCTGAACTCTGAGACATGCCATGTCAGGTGACTAATATGATGAGTGTTAGAACCCACTGCTGCAAGAGCATATGAATGCTTGGTGCTGGCTGGGGGCAAGAGGAATAGCTGCAGTGGTGGCTCCGTAAGGAGCGAAAATGAAAATAATTATGACAGTAATCTTAACTAAGTATCCACTAGCAACAGATCTAAATTAGATGAAGTTTTAACCAAGGCCCTGTAAATAATCATAGAATCATCAAAGGTTACATCAGAGAAAACCCACATCAGATAGCCCACGCTTCATGCCGCTAGAGGAAAGAATGATGCTTAACAATCGGGCAAACGACACAAAGTGCTAGACAGCACACACATAGGGCACACACTATTAGGAAAAGAACTAGCAGACACTGTAACAAGTAGTTACCCGGTCTTTTCACCATGTGAACTAAAAACACTTGCAAGAGATGATAATCTCACAGAGATCTTAAACAAATGCACAGACAACATCACAGCAAAGAAAAGAACCATAGCATTCAAAAAATTACATCCAGATAATCTTCTTCTTCTTCTTTGATCCTTAGCCGCCGACCGTCAAAGCAGTCAGTGGCCATCACGCCTAGTGGCATCTTGTAGGGCAACAACAAATTGATTCCACTTTCTCGGTCGGTGGCCATCCTTCGTACAGTGCCCCAACTCTGGTTCATTCTTTGCATCTCAGCCTCCACAGTCCTCCGCCAGGTTGTTTTTGGTCGGCATCTCTTTCGTTTTCCTTCAGGGGTCCAAAGCATAGCTGTTCTTGTGATGGCATCGGGGTCTCTTCTGAGGACATGACCAACCCAGCTCCAGCGTCTGCCAGCTATGATGGTGTGCATGTCCTCATGCTTTCCACGAGTAAGCAGATCTTGGTTAGTGATGGTATTTGGCCAAAAGATTTGGTGAATTTTTCTTAGGCATGTTGTGTGAAAAGAGGACAATTTCGACATTTCCTTCTCTGTAACTCTCCAGCATTCCGCACCATAGAGAAGCACAGAAAGCACACAGCTCTGATATAATCTTAATTTTGTGCTTGTGCTGTATTGGGAGGACTTCCAGATGTTGTTTAGGCTAAAGAAGGCTGTTCTTGCCTTATTCATTCTGATGTTGATGTCTTTGCCTGCCCCGCCGTCTGGTGTTACTATGCTTCCTAGGTATGTGAAGGTATCTGTCTGTACCAATTGCTGATTCCTTACTGATATGGGCTCAGGGTTGCTCACATTGAGCGTCATGACCTCAGACTTCTTTAAATTGATATTCAAGCCCACCTGCTGGCTAAACTTATTAAGTCTATCCGTTTTTTCCTGGATGTGTTGATGTGAATGTGCTAGTAGTGCAATGTCATCTGCATATTCCAGATCTTCCAATGTAGAAAATGTAGTCCATCTTATTCCTCTTGGACTGCCCTTTGTTGTCTGGTGCATCACCCAGTCTATGACTGTTAAAAATAGAGTGGTTGATAAGGGGCATCCCTGTCGTACTCCTGTCTTCACCTCAAAGGTTAGGTTGCTCTGCCAAACACTACACGTAAAGTTGGCATAGAGGCTTTTTATGATTGACACTATGCAGCTTGGAATTCCATAAGCCCTCAGTATTTTCCATAAACTGTCCCTATGTATGCTGTCGAAAGCCTTTTCAAAATCAACAAAATTAATGTAAAGCTGTCTTTGCCATTCTGAGCACTGCTCTATAATGTTCCTGAGAGTGAATATATGATCTACACATCTCCTGTTCTTTCTAAATCCTGCTTGTTCTTTCCTCAGTTTGTGGTCTACTGCCTTTGAAATTCTCTGTATAGTTATCCTGTCTAGTATTTTGCTGGGAACTGAGAGAAGAGTGATTCCTCTCCAATTATTGCAGTCTGCAAGATCTCCCTTCTTGGGCAATTTGACAATTATTCCTTTGTTCCACTCTGATGGTGTTGTCCCCGTTTTCCAGACTTGTGCAAATAGTGGTTCTAATAGTTCTGCTGCTAGCTCAGGGTCTGTCTTAAATAGCTCTGCATTTAAGTTATCATGGCCCAGAGCTTTGCCGTTCTTTAACCCTTTGATTGCTGTGATGATTTCTTCTTTGCGTGGAATGTCTGTATTCACATCTAGATCATTTTCAGCTTCAGGAACATTCAGTTGTGTCTCTCGTGGTTCCTTGTTCAGAGTTTCTCTGAAGTGCTCTGCCCATCTTGTTTCCTGTCCCTCTGCTGTCGTGATGAGATTACCTTGCTTATCTCTTACTAATGTAATATTGTTTGCACCTCGTTTTCCGCTGATGAATTTAGTTATTTTGTATACTGTGCTTTGTTCATTTCTCAGTGCTGCCTCCTCTGCCTGTCTTGCAAGATCGTCTAGGAAATTCTTTTTGTTGGCTCGGGTTTGGCGTTTAACTTCCTTGTCCAGCTGACTGTACTGTTCGCTATATAGTTGCTTTAACCTGGGGGACTTCGCTTGTGTTTTCTTCCTTTTCATTTCCTTTCTCATCGTTATGGTGTTTAATGTTTCTGGTGTTATCCAGTCTTGCTTCTTCCTTTCCTGGAATCCCAAGCATGATTTGCTGCTTTCTTTGTATATTGTTGAAATGTTGTTGAAATTCTGGTCTATATCATCAGTCAATGTCTTTTCCTGACTTTTGGCAAATTGATATCGTTTCTTTATGTCGGCCGCAAAAGCTTTTCTGGTAAGGGAGTCCTTCAATTTGCTGATGTCAAACCTTTTCTGTGTAGTTACAGTTGGTGCAGCCCTTCTTAGTTTCACTTTCAGTTTTGCTACTACTAAATGGTGATCACTTCCCACATCTGCACCTCTTCTTACCTTCACATCTTGTAATGCATGTCTCCATCTACCGTTAACCATGATGTGGTCTATCTGGTTTCTGTCCCGACCATTTGGTGATTCCCATGTTAATTTGTGAATTTCTTTATGTGGGAAGAGTGTTCCTCCAATGACCAGGTTATTAATGCTACAGAAACTTATTAGTTTATCCCCATTTTCGTTTGCTGTTCCGCTGCCACATTTCCCCATTGTTCTTTCAATCCAGATAATAATTTACCATTATTCACAGATGGATATAAATAGACAGCATTTTGGAAGAAGGATACAAGTAAGATTCCCTATAGTATGTAGGTAAATGTAAAAAGGTAAAATATCCTGTTATATGCCCTCTGAGGCATATTGGGAATATGTTGTTAGGCCATTATTTTCTTGACCATTCATAACACTAGGGGTGATGTGGTGAGCATCACGCCGGCAGCCTTAACCTTCCCAGAGTTGCTCTGGTACCCAATTCATGAGGCTGGGTCGACCCCAGAGCTGTTTGCGGCCTAAAAAAATCGCACCTGAACTGGGGATCAAACCATGGACCCCCGAGCTAAGAAGCCAATGCACTAACCACTGCACTACTGTGGCTCCTGTATGTATTTAGGAAAATTAATTTCCTTCTGTGGCAACTTATGTCAGTCTAAGTGGACAGTGTGATCAAAGTTGTTGACATAAGCAGTTGCTTGACTAGCTCCATTTAAAACAGGCGAAGCAACTGTTGCGGGGGTTATGTCTGTAATGTTAATTTTAGTTTGATAGCACTGATGAATTATGTGTATCTTTGCAATCGTGCTGTGTTCACGAATGGTTTGGGTGGTCAAGAACTTGATGTTATATATTAGCTCCAAACGCATGGTTTTTTGGGTCCACAATAAAGAGCATATTTATTTGCTTTAGGCAATTCCACAAATTCAAATAAATGACATCTTATTAATACATGCATCAACATGCGTCTCCTACTGTCCTTTATGTATCGTCACATACTCTGGCCTATATACTGAAGATGCTGGCATCCGGAACATCCAAGTAGCGATAACCAGAATATGGAGACTAAATGTTATATTTGAAGACTCCTCTTATAAATTATCCTCAAACTTAAATACTTGCGTTCGGCATCTTAGAGAAATACTTGTGGCGACCATCGTACAACAAAGCCACATAGGAGAATTATCATCAACACTTCAATTCACATGGAAGCGAAATATATCACGTCTTGCTTTGACGGATTCATATAACAAATAGCCAAGATTGACCGTTTTAATCAATTAGCGCGACACCTCATTACGTCATCATTGCTTAGAGACTTCAACCTATTAACGCGTTCATTTATAATTACTAATAGTGCAAAACATATCATGTTGACTTCAGATAGAAATGTTACCGCGTAGATTAAACAGCTAACAGATCTAAGTGAGGCCAACATGTAAAAATACATAAAATCCTCTTTAACAGCAACTTAAATTGTGGTCCAATGTAGAAGTACGCAGTGTTATTCGTTTTTAAGGGGCGAATCATGTTGTTCCCACTGAAATTCACAGGCAGTTGATCGAAGTGTATTGTGTAAACGCAATAAGTGTTCAACACTTGAGAGGATGATGCAGAAAATTCTCAGGAGGAATAACAGACATCAGTTATGAGCACCACAGTGGCAGACAAACCCCTGCAACAACTGCCATGAACACAGCAAATCGAGAGCCAGATTTTTACCAGCCAGTGATTTTCAAACTTGTGCCAAAAATGAACAGATGTATCTCTCGGAGACTATGTTGAAAAGCAGTCATAATGTTGTTATTGTTGAACAGAATCGACATCATTGCACTTCGGGCAAACCTATAGGTCTCCCTCAGTATATGTCAAAGAGTGGATGCTAACTGTTCCTGTAGCTCGCTGGTTGTATACACGATGGATGCATCCTCTCATTTGTCCATCTCTGTTAGCCTTACGTTTGATGCCAAATTCCAACAATCTTAACCTTGATGGTTCATCTATTGCAGTGTCATTCTCAAACAGGCGATCATTAATTGTTCTCAGTATCTCTCCCTTATCCAGTGTCCCCACTGTGGGTGCTCTTGATGCTAGTCTGTCAGCTCCTCTCATTACCGCGTACTCCTGCATGACCAGGACAGTAGGTCCACACCAGCTCCCGCAGACTCGAAGTTTCTATGAGTGTGTTCCATTCATGCCGTAGCCAACCATTTTGAACCTTTCGAAGCATGGACTGACACAATGACTGCCTTTGTTAATGATGTCAAAATATATTTTTCAACAGTGGTTTGGTTTTTTCCCCCTTGATCTTGTAAATAAGGTAAAGGAAAAAGGTAAAAGATCCCGTTACACGCCCATTGAGGCATATATTTTCTTGACCATCGGCACACTAGGGGTGATGTGGTCAGCATCACGCCGGCCGCCTTAACCTTCCCAGAGATGCTGTGGCACCCAATTGGGGTTGGGTCGACCATGAAAGCCGTTTGTGGCCTAAAAAAATCCCACCTCATCTGGAGATCGAACTTGTAAATAAACGTATCCATAAAATTGGGAACCTTACTTTTTGATCACCTCTCATGGTATTTTGTTGCATCAGAAAAATATTTGTTAAAAGTCTTTCTTTTTCACAGGTACATGGCTACAACAGCCATGGATAGACGACTGAAGATATTTGATCTTAGAATGTACAAAGAGTTGAGCCGGTTCCAGTACATTAGGCGGCATTGTCCTGGTCAGTTGGACTTCAGCCAGAAAGGTTTATTGGCTGTCAGCAGAGAAAATGTGGTGGAGGTATGTACAGAAGAGAGCTGACAGTATTATGAACTAGGAACATATTGACTATAGCGATTACAGAATATGGAAATAATCACATGCATTTGGTTTAATCGCAGTGTATAGTTATAATAATAAAGTTAATCACATACAATCAGTTGAATCATAGTGATGTATTGTTATAATTTATTTAATCACATATAATCAGATTAGTCAATATAAATGTTTCATTATCCAATCAGTTTAATCATATGAATATATTATTATAATATAATTATACAGTCAGTTTAATTGTATAAATGTATTATAATTTATTTTATCACATATAGTCAGTTAGCCAAAGTCTCAGCGCAAGCAGATTGAAGTGTGCATGCTGCTAGACAGAGTTACTTTCTTTACTCATTGCTTCCGTAATTATTTTCCACCATGTACCGTAATAATTTTTTTAAGAATTTTAAATGGTGAAGTGTACTATCTTTTAGTGTAAATTTTATGTAAATCCTTTCTTTGAACATATACTTATTATATATCAAACTGTAGGGAAATAGATAGTGAATTATAATATATAGTGTCTTTTGTAGTATTGATACAAGTACGTTCGATGTACTTAAAACGTTGCATATAAATTGAAAAAACGCAAAAAAATTCACAATAGAATACGAACTTAACCAATGACAACTTATCGTTCCAGGCAATAAAACTTTCTTTTTAGCCTTCAGATATCAAGGTAATCCATTTACGAAGTAATAAAACAAGTTGTGCACATAAAAAATCCCACGGCAGTTGGAAATTGTAAAACGTAGGCCACACGGCTGCTGCCCTGGCAAAAATTTAAAAATTAGAAGCCTACCCACCACAAAAATATTTATATAATGCGTGATTTCTATACACACACAATGGGATTCTTGCCGATGCAACAGAGTTCATACACTGTACTGAGATCCTCCTAGTGTGATCTAAGGTAGGAGATCGGAGCACTGATGGAGTTGTCCGTGTGCAATGAAGATAGTCCTTCAAACCAAACCAAACCAATGCCAAATCTTCTTGTTTCACACCATCAGCTCAAGCTCATTTCTTGCTTTCTTTATCACTTTCATGTCTGTCCGCCAGTTCTCTTCTCCATTTGTTCTTTCATCTCCCTCTGCCTCTCTCTTCAACAGTGATATATTCTAGAAATAACCATTGTTGAGAAACAAACTGATGATTAAAATGTTATCACTTATTTCAGCTGTATAAAGACATGACAACCCTGACTCATAGGCCTGACAAGCCTTACATCTACCATCGCTGTGACAGCCTTGCCACAGACATCATGTTCTGTCCATATGAGGATGTTCTGGGCATAGGCCATGGGTGGGGATTCTCAAGTATTGTTGTGCCAGGTCAATACTGATGTTGTTAGAGTTGTCTCTGTACAGAAAAACTTTGCTATAACATGAATTTTTGATATAATGGGATCCTCATTTGGATTCCTTTTTGTGCAACTTTTTTTCAAAATATACAAGTTGTGAAGACAATCGTAGCTCATTTTCCCCCAGTTACTTGACCACATATTTATTGTTTTTGGAATATTTTGGGCCCCAATTATCACATGCTGGTAGAGTTTTACTGTACTGTTATTTAGCATTTAATTCCTCACTGCCTGTCTTGTTTTATCTTAATCTACTAGTTTTTGTTGTTGTTTTTGTAATCCTCTTTTCACAGTGTTGCTAAAATAACTATATAGAAACATTAGTTCTATTCAGTTTTAAATGACCTAGACATGACTGACAACTTTTGGCTGCAGTAGTTGGAGAATGAGTATGACAGTAATGTATGTTACTGTCATTAACAATAAATCTACAACAATTTTAATAAAAGAACAAGGTAAAATTGTACAGATTACTTCATTCTTTTGGTCCAGGTGGAGAATGGGCATTGATTGATTTACTCACCAGACTTTTACATTTATTCAAAATTATGATTTTATTACTGTTATTACTATTTTGTTGAAGCCATACAAATTTATAAGTAGACAGCAAGAGTAGGTGAAAAAATGTACTCAGTACTTGTCTGTCAGTCTCGCCTGCCTAAATTCATACTTGATTAATTGGGAGATACTCGCAACAATTGCTTCTATCTGCATAGGCATTTCTCTTCCCTGTTCATGCAAAACGTGTAGCCATAAATAATTATATTTTTTTGGGTGCTAGTAGTAGGCTTCAGTATTATGCTTCTTTTGCTCTAGTCTTTTCGTTCACGTGTTCATGTTCTTGTAATCATTTGTTCACCCCCAGGTGCTGGAGAACCCAACTATGATGCCATGGAAGCAAATCCGTTCCAGTCAAGGTCACAGAGGAAGCAGACGGAAGTGCACATGCTGCTAGACAAGGTGACAAGGCAGACTTTTTTTTAACAGCTTTATTCATTTGCATGGGAGCCGCGCTGGTGTAATGGCTTCGGCGTTGTACTGGCGACCAGGTGTTCATGGTTCAAACCCGGGCATCAGCGTTTGAAGAAATGTTTACGGCCGGAAATTTGACTGAATAACCTGAACGGCTCCTGTGATAAACCCTCTGTGGATGGGAAGGAGCGAAGCTCCTGACCGGGTTGGAAGGAAAGTCCTCAGGTTCCCCAGCCTCGCAATGACATGTCATTGGGCCGAAGGGCTGAAAGCCCAAGTGCCGCTGGTTAAGAAAAAAAAAAAAAATTCATTTGCATGGAAGAAACCGCCACATTATAAATATAAACTTAGGAGCGACAGAAGTGGATAGAAATTACTATCTTATTAAGTAGTGATGTTGCCTACTGAATGACATTGTAATCTTTTCAGATTCACAAGCTGCCCTTAGGGTCATCCAGAATTGGAAAATAAGCTTAACAGATACTACCTAAAAAAATCATATGTGTCACAAGCTTAAAGACCTTTATGGAATTGAGATCTTCTTCATGCAGTGGATACCTGAGTATATGCCACAAACTGACCAGCCAGTCAACATCACTACAGCAACAAAATAATTAAAAACAACTGTATAGAGAACTGTCTAAACACCTGGGCAATGGCTAAAACAGGAAGATGGCTCTTCAAGCATCTACCAGCACCATCTAAGATAGATGCTATAAATCATCTTGGGCATAAACATCAAACAAAAATTTTCAGATTACAAACAGGGCACTGCTTACTTAACTCAAGACAAGGCACATAACGATATTAGCTAATGTGAAGAGACTATTCTGTGCAGAAGTCACTTGTTTTAACGTGGATGGCTTTCTAGAGAAGGATATTATAAGGGCAAAATTAGCAGAGCACCAAGGCTATGAAGTTTTGGATTTATGCAAGCTTCCTGTAAGGGGACCAGCTGTATAGGTGACTCCAGAAGGATGATAGTGATGATACACACATACATACAAAGTAAAGTGATGATACACACATACATACAAAGTAAAGTGATGATACACACATACATACAAAGGAAAGTGATGATACACACATACATACAAAGGAAAGTGATGATACACTCATACATACAACGTAAAATGATGACAGTGATGATACACACATAAATACAAAGTAAAATGATGACAGTGATGATACACACATAAATACAAAGGAAAGTGATGATACACACATAAATACAAAGGAAAGTGATGATACACACATACATACAAAGGAAAGTGATGATACACTCATACATACAACGTAAAATGATGACAGTGATGATACACACATAAATACAAAGTAAAATGATGACAGTGATGATACACACATAAATACAAAGGAAAATGATGATACACACATACATACAAAGGAAAGTGATGATACACACATAAATTAAAATGATGATGGTGATGATACACACGTAAATACAAAATAATATGATGATAGTGATGATACACACATATAAATACAAAGTAAACAATTAAAAGTTGTCCATTTGTAAAATTAACTCCCATTTTTATTTTTATTATGGTTTATCAGTTTTATTGCAGCCCCCCTTCATTATGTACACACAGTCCACTTTCATTTGGTTTGATAAAATAAATAATAATTTGCATTGGATAATGTCGAGCACACTTTTCAAGTTTTGCTTTTCATGCACAGAAAAAGTCCTGCTTTGCAAGTTGTCAGGTGGATTCATTGCAAGTGTATACTGATGGTTAATTTTTGTCTTTTCAAACATCTCCAGGTGTAAAATTGGAATGTTGTTGAACAAAATAATTAGTTCTAGTCCTCTATACAAAATCATGATCCAGAAGTATTATCCTGAGAGTGAAACTGTACCGAGCATTTCAACATGAAATCATCAGGTGTCCCCCATTCAGACAAGTGTTTCGACCAGTGTTGCCACTCCTAGGTGGATTCACCTAGATCTAGGTTTCTTTAGGTGTCATTTACCTTCATAAGTTGAAGAACTCCACCTAGATTTCGCCAAAAATAGGCCAAAACAGCCCAGAAATCGCCCATAAGTAGCCGTCACCGATATTTTGGTTATTTTTCTTCAAAATTCAGAGTGATAACACTGGTTTCGACCCTTATTCATCCATGACACTCTTCTAGGTCATGACTCCCAAGTGTCTACCTCCTCTAGATTCATGTTCCTTCAATTTATTTGTGCTGAGAATTGAAACCACTCCATCTTGGTTGCAATTTTCAAATTGACTATCCTGAATTTTTCCATTCTGCCACCTTGAATAGTGTGATTGAGTGTAACAGTGGCATAGATAAAATGCCTGTGAACATCTGCTTCAAAGATGCCCAACATACGAGCAACGGAGAAAGCACATATCACCAGCACCATTCTTTCATAGAAAAAAACTCAAGCTGACCAACTCTTTCTGTGAAAATATTTATGTTGACGTCTGTCAGTGTACGGAGAAGAATAGTTTGTGAAAGTAACAATTTACTCTTCAGAATTCCATAGCTCATTGTGGTTATTCCACGGCCAGCATGATGCCTTTTCTGCATTGTCTCCAAGCCTTTCATGTGCTCTGTTTCCTGACCTTCAGGCCTAATTGTTTCAGTTGCTAGAAATGTTGTGTCTTTATAGTAAAACAAGTGATGATGTTTAGTCTTCAGATATATGATCATGCTTGGCAATAATAATCTGTTTGATATGTTCACAGATCCATCCTGAGATGATAACACTGGATGGTCAAATAGGACAAGTGGATGTAAAAACTGCAAAGGAGTTACAAGAGGAAAAGGACAAAAAGAAGGTACGTTACAGGACAGTGCTGTGTTTGCTGTCTGTGGATATGAAGTGGTAAAAGGTTTGAAATGTATCTGTCAGTGATGTGATGAGTGTTATATTAAGAGAAGTCTTGTTTTCCATTTACAAACATATTGTGAGATTCATTGTTAATCCTCTACCGCTTGAAACGCCCAAAATCACCCGCATGAAAGTCGGCCCCTTCCAAACAGCCGATACCGCCCGCAAAACCGTTGTTGTCATTTGTTGCCATAGTGCAACGAGATTGCCATAGTGCAACGAGATTTCACTATTGAGACCTGAGTTATATGGAGATTTCCGGTAACGATTGAAGCTTCCGTTTTGTGAAATTATTTTTCACATCGATTGATATTTTGTGATTTTTTTTTAAGCTGTGGCTTTGCGGGCAGTGGAATATTTGCTTCGGAAGCTGAGAGATGACGTTCTATTTTATCGAAACAATGAGGATGCCGCTGAATCAGATGTGGATATTGAATACGAAACTAACTCAATTTAGACATGTGACAGCGACACTGACAAATTGAATCTAGTGAAAGTAGTAAACATGCTAACGACAGATCAAATAAGACTTGTCAAAAAAGCACACTTCAGTTGGAATTTGTGACTTTGTCAGAAACCCTGAATCTAAACACTCTAGATCTAGATGCTGCCTCTTATGATTACTTCAGTTTGTTTATGAGCGAAGAATGTTATCAAATGGACTCAATACAAACAAGGAAAAAGCAGCAGTAAACAACTTATGCGAGTGCATATGGGAAAAAACGATGTTTTGTTTTGTCAAAAAACAAACCAAACACATCTTCTGGGCATTCTGCAGAGACTGTTTATAACTGCCGAGTGTGCAGAATTCATTGCAATGAACTGGTCTGATCATCCCGTCATGAGTAGTTATGTTTCGCTAATAAAAATGAATGTTTATATCTTTTGTGGTAATGAATTAGCACAACAAAAGTTTCAAATTTTTGTAAAAATATTTTTTTCGCCACAGTAATGAAATTGCCATTGCATAATACTAATATTTACAGTTATTAAGAATACCGCAGATGGTAGATGATTCAATTCTGTGTATTCAAAACTAATAAACATAATTTTATCTCTGTTTTTTTTTTTAACCCTGGCCACCCAGCCCGTAAAGCCCCATCCCCTGGGCTCCTGAGCAAAAAATTTCACTATGAGCCATCGATAATGCCGGTGCGTTTTATTGAGACGACAAACTTGGTCGTTGACATCGCAGCCACCCATGAATGTATTGTAGCCAATACAAACTTGTGGAGTTTGAACATCCACAGTTGTGAGACCAACCTGTATCAAATTTACTTGATACATTATGTGGAATACGCTTTTTTCCATGCCCTGCACCACAGCCCGATCCCGTGAGAAGCCAGGAACAGGGTTAGAACTAGCTTGATCATAATCTGATTCACAAGTTCCGTCACTCGATTCAATTTCGATGTCACTTTCAGAATAATCACCATCTAAATCTATATTCATCATCCTCCGAATCATTGAGAACAAGTTCAACAGCTTGTTCCGTTGTTAGCCTTTTAGAATGGCTATTTCCTGGATTTTCAACACGCCTTTTAATTATGAAAACAATTAAAAAATTGCAAAATATTATCACTTCGTGGGCACCGCCATTTTAGAGTAACATTCCACAAGACATATGTACTTCGTGACGTCATTATTTTTCACATATTTCCATTCCGGTCCCGCATTGCTAAGCTAGGTGTGCCTAGACCGAGATTGCGGTCGCTCGGGGAATGGATTATTTACACACGGACCGAAATTTTGGGACCTCGGGTTCAAAAGGTTAATGAATATTTTTAGACGGTCGCTGTGTTAGAAAATGGAGTTGCTCCCCTTGTCTTGGACGTTTAAGATAAAGATATAGTAAATTGGACAGGACGGTAAAGGGTTAACAAATGCTGTCTTTTCCATGATCTTCAACTTTGTAGATGCCTGTATTGTTGTTTCTGTCTATGTTAAGGAGTTTTTATTTGAGCATTAACATTTTTTGGTTTGAATTTCAAGGAAATAAGTACAGTGCAGTCTGGATAAGCGGAAGCCGCTTGAGCCATCTAAAATACTTCGGCTTATATGAAATTCTGCTTATCAGGAGTTTATACCAAAAAAGACTTCTGGGTGGGACCTGCAAAATTGCTTTGACTTACCGAAATTCGGCTTAAGCGAGTTCCTTTTATCCGGACTGCCCTGTATATATTTTTTAATGTCATGACAACAGTGTTATTTCTTTTTTTTAAGATGAAACGTAGTTACAGAGGACACTTGACTTGTATCATCATATCTTCTTCCTTAGTTCTGTAACAAAAATGTTTGTTGTGCCACCATGTTTCATTGAATGCTTCATTACTTATTTCCCTTCTGGACTGTCTTGTGCTATAGTCTGGCTTTCTAAAAAAAAAAAAAGCATCTTTTTCATTTCTGGGTTTTGCATTCCAGATCTGTCTTTTTTTTCTCTATGGGCTATCATCTATATCCTTTAGCTCCCAATGGAGCATAGGCCATCACATAACACATGCCAAGTCTGTCCTGTCACGTGCCGTCAGCTCAAGTTCTTTCCATATCTTCCTCATTATTTTCACTGTCTCCAGTTTTCTTCTCAGTGGTTT
Organism: Oreohelix idahoensis; assembly: GCA_024509875.1. Classification (NCBI taxonomy): domain Eukaryota; kingdom Metazoa; phylum Mollusca; class Gastropoda; order Stylommatophora; family Oreohelicidae; genus Oreohelix; species Oreohelix idahoensis. The sequence goes on along the minus strand of JAMPIV010012624.1, from coordinate 424,697 downwards.
TTTTTGTTGTTGCCTGCCTCTGCCTCATTCCCTGGGGATCCCAGAACAAGGACTGCCTCGTAATGCTATCAACAGGTTTCCTCAATGTGTGTCCTATCCATCACCAGCATATTCATCTCATCTCTTGTTACACTGGCACTTGTCAACAGTTCCATATTGGTGACCTTATCATACTTCTTCTTCTTCTTCCTCGTTCGCCCTGAAAAGGACGGTGGTTGCGTTGTGTCTGTTTCCAACGTAGCTGTGATATCTGCACCTTTCGGTCGACACATCCGACTTCTGCACGGCATTTTTTAGGACCGGGTTTGCCTTCCCATTGCGATCCGTACTCGCTCAGCCAGCCTGCACTGCTGCAGACTGTTTCCAGGACCACCACGTGGAGGTGGAGCACGGTCTTGACCAGCTCTGGTTCGCTGGTCCTGACGCAGGCAGTCAAGCTATGTGTCGCTGACTGCGGTCTCTATTGCTGCGTCTTGAGGTCCCACCTTATCATACTACGAGGGGGAGTAAAAACATAACCTTTATATGGCAATAAAAAGTCCAAATCACGTAGTAGACAGTTGTACTACAGATATGTTATGCCCTCCCACTTGAGGTACCAGTGCACACATGCCCATCGTCTTGATGGGAAGTATGACGTCGGCAAACCATAGCCAAGATGGCCGGACCCTTGGAAGCATGCACGAGAGAAGAGCAGCGTGCAGTTATCCGTTTTTTTTTTTGGGTAGTGAGGGTGAGAAAACAGCAGACATTCCTCGGAGGATGAAGAGGCAGTATGTGGATGCTTGTGTGTCGCTTCAGCAGGTTTATGAGTGGCACAGAAAGATTACAAGTGGGGTGTCAACTGTGACTGATGCAGCTCGCTCCAGGCGGCCTCACACTGCGACTACGCCTGATGCTATCGCTGCAGTGGAACGAGTGATACGGGAAAACCAGCTGGTAACAATCGACAAGGTGGCTGGAGAATTGAAGATCAATCATGGCCCGGCGATCCACATCATTCACGACAGGCTGCAGTACCACAAAGTCTCTGCTACATGGGTACCAAAACAACTCACCCCCAAACTGAAAGAACATCGTGTGGATGTTTGTGAAACACTGTTATGAAGCTGAAGGAGATGGCTTTCTACACCGTATAGTCACTGTTGACGAATGCTGGGTCCACTACTTCCAGCCAGAGACTAAGCGAGCCAGCATGGAGTGGCGACATCATCGCCGAAAGCAAAGAAGTTCTGTACAATGCGGTCGGCTGGCAAATTGATGCTCACGCTAATCTGGGACCGTAAAGGCCAAATCCTGGAACATTACATGCCCAGGGGACTCACTTTCAACAGCGAATCATACTGTGATCTGCTTCAGAACCACTTGAAACCTGCAATCAGGTCAAAACGTCGCGGCTTGCTCAGTTCTGGTGTGTTGTTACATCATGATAATGTGCGGCCGCACACAGCTCGTGTGACAGTAATGAAAATCACGAATCTGCGTTTGGAGTGTCTTCCACATCCTGCATATTCACTGGACCTCGCACCGAATGATTATCATGTGTTTGGACCCCTCAATGAGGCACTCGATGGCAAGAAGTTCAGTATGGACAATGAGGTGAAAGAGGCGGTGCATACATGGCTACACAGTCAGTCAGAAGAGTTTTTTTCTTGCGGAATCCAGGCATTAGTGAAGCACTGGCACACCTGCATTGAACATGGTGGGGACTATGTTGAAAAGTACTTTCATTTCTATTTTTGCATATTCTATATTAAAAAAAAATATTAAGGTTACTTTTTGACTCAACCTCGTATTTCAATCCATTTATTCTACGCTAGCACCCATTTATGAATGTATGTAGCTGTTTGGTGGTTTTTGTTGTTTTCCATGTTTCAGAGCCATACAATAGGACTGACTTGACATTTGAGTTGCAGATTCTAATTTTTGTGTTGAACTTGATTTCTCTTGATCTCCATATGTTTCCTAATGAATGAAAGTGCCTCTTGCTTTTTTGTATTCTTATTTTGATAACATTGTCTGTCCCTCCAGCTTTGTCTATATTGTCTGTCCCTCCAGCTTTGTCTATATTGCTAATTGTAACCCTAACCCAAAACAGCACTAACCTTAACCCAAACCCACACCCTGTTTGTGACAAGGTTACGAAGTCACACAGCAACTGCACTTGACAGCGTACATTTATGTGAATGTCTTTCCAGTGTACTTGTTTTTTTTTTTGTGTGGGGGGAAGGGAGATGGAGGCCCCCAAAGTAAGATATTTACTGAGTACTATATACCAAACTTCTGTATTGTGGTGATAACTTGATATATTTTTTTCTGTCTTTGCAGTATCTGAAACCAGACAAGATAGACTTCACACCAAAGCATAAGATGAAAGGGGCTAGCAGTGCTTCCAAGATTGTTCAGCGTAAAAAGGGAGTACAGGAAGAGCACATGAGGACTGCTGTGAGGGAAGTTGTCAGGACAAAGCAGGTGGAGGGGAAACTAGATGCCAGGAATAAAAAGAGGAAGGGTGTGGAGTCATCTGCCCTTGATCGATTTAAGAAGAAAGTTGTTTAGATCTGAGTATATGGGTATCAAATTTTTGATGATCACATTTAGAAACACAACCCCCAACATATGAGGAAGACAGAGAGCAAATACTGGACAGTTTGACTTCATGGCGAGGGGGGAGGTCAACAGCAGAATTGATGGATTGTGCTGGAGACAGGAGGTTGTGGAGAGACATGATCTCCTATGCCAGTAGGCACTTGAAGATGAGAAAACAATAAATGTTTATGGAATTGCCGACATAGAAAAAATGTGAACCTAACTTAGTGAACTTGTCATGCATAGAACCTACTGGGGGGGGGGGGGGGGGGGGGGGGGGGGGGAGAAAGCAAGAATAAAATAGCCTGAACTTGCACACAAGACGTAGCCAAATCCTCAGTATTGTCCAAGAGCACCATTGAATCTCGCTGGGATTCTTCACGATAACAGCTGAATCTCGCTGGGATTCTTCACGATAACAGCAAGGTGGAGGACCAAGACATGATCATGCCAGCCAGTTTTGAAGGTCAAATCTCACTGATGTATCATCAGCTATGTAGTCAATTTAAATTTTGCACCACTACATTTGTACTTTGTTGTTTGTGAACCAGTTTCTTTACTAGGTTCAGAAACCTATACCCATAGCAAGGTCCTAAATTATCTGCTGCAAAAATGATTAATAAAACCATCCATGTATACTTTCAAATAATGCATACGATGCAGAATAAACGATTTACAGATTCATCTTTGTCGAAGTCAAGTCTCATTGTGCTAATAATCCTGTTTTTGAGCTCGATACTAATTTTATTATATTAGTGTGTACAGGAAATGAATTATCACAGGCAATTGTCAAAATTACTTATAACCACATGCAGCATATTTTTTTTTCCCTTCCCAACATGCAAAATTATATATTATATGCAAACAAAGGGGTACACGAAGAGTAGTTTTCTGCTGGGCACTGCATACCTGGCCAAGTAGTGTATTCCTTCTACCCGCCATTCTTGAAAAGCAGAAAGAAAATGAGTTAAATTCACATTGTCTGTCAGACATACACAGATTGTACTTGAGAAAAGCATAAGCTTGAGTAAACTTTACCTTCTGTCATATCTTCTTCGTTTTCAAAGAAGGCATTGGTCAGATTAAGGCTATTTGCATCTCTATATATAGATTTTTCCAGGAATGGTACTGGTGATGACCATATGTGCTTTCTCTGGTCCTCATATGTTCAGCAGTTATTTTACCAGTGCCACTCATCCGTAGTTCCTATAATTGCTGTCATGTAATAGGTCAAGGTTGACCCATTGCAGAAAGTGCAGCGTTAGAGACTATTATTACTAGGTCTCGGCTTTATGAGGTGGGGGTGACTTGGTTTGCTGCCTTTTGCCTTCACTAACTCAAGAGCAGTGTCAGATACCCATTTACAGCTGGGCAGACTGGAGCCTATGGCGAAACAAGTTTTCAAACCTGGTAACTTCATCATATAACAGGAACCATATTATTATATATCAATAAACACAGGTTTATAACCCAGAATCCAAAGTGCTCCGGAACAGTCGTGTCTTGGAAACAGACCAAATAACGTTGAATATTTTGGGTGTTCTGATCTGTGTCCTTCGGTTGTATCAGGATATGTAATGTAGAATATTCTCTCTTTCTCTTCCCCCCCCCCCCCCCCCCCCCCCCCCCCCATACATAAAACAAGTTACATACAAAAACTGACTTATGTCCCCAATTTTCTTCTTTTTTTTTAATTTGGTCTCCATACTGACTATGGCAGTGTTTTTTTGTGTGTGGTTTTTTTAAAAATATGCCTCAAACATATTGCAGTAAAATTATTACTGCATTAACAAACCAAAAAAAAACCTAGTGGGAATGTTTAATACTCTTGCTGTCATAGAAAATGAAAGTAAACTATAATAACAGAAGAAACACCACTACAAGATGCAGCATCATACACATATCTTGGCAGCAGTACAGACATAAAGTTGGAGGGACAGACAAAGTTATCAAAATAAGAGGAGCTTTCAATGCATTGGGAAATGAATCGAGATCAGGTCAAACACTTAAATAAGAATGTTCAACTCAACTGTCAAGTCAGTCCTATTGTATGGCTCTGAAACATCCACAGCAAAAACAACCAAAAAGATACTTTCATAAATGGATGCTTGCAAAGAATAGAAGGATTAAAATAGTATGACAAGTGTCAGTGAAACAAGAGATGAGAAGACTATGCTGGCAATGGATAGTGCACACACTGAGGAAACCTGTTGATAGCATTACAAGGCAGTCCTTGTTCTGGAACCCCCCCAGGGTAAGGGGCAGAGGTAGACCAAGAAACACATGGAGAAGAGAACTGGAGACAGAAGTGAAAATGAAGACGTGGAAAGAACTTGAGCTGATGGCACACGACAGGCGGACGTCGCATGTGTTTATTGAAGGCATATGCTCCTTGGGGAGCTAAAGGGTATTGATTGATAATAACAGTAACAATTTTAAAATGTGGGGGGGGGGGGGGAACACCACATTGTCCATTCATTCTAGCTGTCAAGCTCACTTATAACTGGGACTAGCAATGCAGACAGCTAAAACTATTAGCAAGTTTCATAAATACAAACGGGTTGAAACAAATGCAATCAAATACAATTTGTAAAAGAAATTAAGCTCTGGCAATGAATGAAATGTGTAAAGTAAATTATAATCTATTATGTCATAATTGACTTATTTCCTCTAAATTACCACAGGGAATATAATAGAAAATTATAATAATAGCTCCTTCAGTCATAACTGACCTTGGGACCCCTGATGTGATAGCCCTCAGCTGCTTATTTTCTCCCCTCCTCTGCTTGTTGTGTGAGCCTCTCTTCGCCCAATCTGAGGTGGCGCCGTAAATAGCATCGCCACTTAGTGCGATCGGCAGCTTCATCCTCCCATGTTGCTAGATCCATGTCCAGTGCCCTCATATCTCTCTTGCACACATCTTTGAACCTCAGCTGTGGTCGCCCAACTGTTCTCTTGCCATCTGCTAATTGTCCGTAGAAGATATCTTTTGGGAAGCGACCATCTTCCATGCGGCGAACATGGCCAAGCCAGCGAAGTCTGCGCTGTCTAAGCAGTGTATATATACTTTGAAGGCCTGCACATGACAACACCTCGACATTTGTCACTATCTTTCCACAAGATGCCGAGGATGCGGCGTAGACACCGTAAATGGAAGGTATTGAGCCTTCTTTCTTGCTTAGCATAGGTCGTCCAGGTCTCGCTGCCATATAGCAGTGTGCTGGTGACGCAGGCATTATATACCGCAGCTTTTGTCTTCATTGTGAGTTTGGAGTTTCCCCAAACACGTGATGTGAGGCGGGCAAAGGTAGCTGCAGCTTTGCCAATACGGCTGTCGATTTCTGTATCCTGTGAGAGTTTGTCATTGATGGTAGACCCTAGGTATGTGAAGTGGTGCACCACTGCCAATTCATAGTTATCGATAGTGATAACTGGTGCAGCACCCACATCCTGACTCAGCACATTCGTTTTCTTTAGACTTATTGTGAGGCGAAAGTCCTTGCATGCTTTAGTGAAGCGATTCATCAAGCTCTGAAGCTCCTGTTGGCTTTGAGTGACGACTGCATCATCATCAGCGAACAACAGGTCTCTTATAGTGACCCTTCTGATTTTTGTTTTTGCCTTCAGCCTTGAAAGATTAAACAGACGGCCATCTGACCTAGTGTGAAGGCATATTCCTTCAGTTGCATCTCTGAATGCATATAGAAAATTATACTGCTGCAATATTGTTTCTGGAATGTCAAGAAATTTAAAAAAAAAAAAAAGGTCATTCTAAAAACACAGATAATGAGTTGGTGGTGAATCCTTGCATGCTGGCAGTGGAGTGTTTGATGATGATGATGATGTTGTTTAACTAGGGCTGCTGAGCTATTTTGCACCCCAATACCAAGTTGAAGACTCCTTGGTATTATCTACACTGTAGATCTAGGCTTTTGTGCCATTCTGAAACGTGTTGAGTTGGTCATGAGCTCCAGCTTGGTTTGCATTTGAGAAAGACCAGAGAAATCTGACTAAACAAGACTGGAAAAAGTAAAACCATGCTATAGGTATTTGGACATTCATGGAGAATTCATGTTTAAATAAGTGAGCTTAAATAAGTGTCACCTAGTTTACAGGATCTCAAATACCAAGTTTGTCCTACAGCATGGCTCTGAAAAATTGAGAACAAGAAAAGACTTCCCATGAATGGGGGAGCCTACACAGAACAGAAGGTATATAATGGATATTGCAGTAATACCAATGTGGAAATCACTGAAAGAACCAGATAGTGGAACTTCTTCCTCATTCATCCTGAAAAGGAAGTTGGTTGCGGTGTGTCCGTTTACAGCGAAGCTGCGATATTTGTGCCTTTCGGCCGACACATCCGACTTCAGCACGGCATTAATTAGGACCGGGTTTGGCTTCCCTCTTTGATCCCTACTCTCTCGGCCAGACTGCAGTGATGCAGCCTGTTTCCAGGACCACCACTTGGAGGTGGAGTAGGGTCTTGGTCAGCTCTGGTTTGCTGACGCAAGCAGTCAAGCTATGGGTCGTTGACTGCATTCCTCACTTTTGATGCGTCTTCGGTTCCCCAGTGGAACAAGATTTAAGAAAAAAAAAAGACTGGTAAATATGGCACACACTGAGGGAACCATCTGACAGCATCACACCGCTTGTCCTTGTTTTGTAATCTCCAGGGTAAAAGAAGTACGAGGATGATAAGAGAACTGGAGATTGACACAAGTAGAAGGATTCATTGGTGCAGATGCGAGGGCTTATGTTCCATATGTAACTCAACGGCAAAGAGAGAAAAAAAGAAAATGAGAGAAACTTCTATAAATGCTGAAAAAGTAAGGGTTGATGGGAAAGGAAAATAGGGATATTTAACATGAACATATGGAAAAACCATCACTGTTCTTTTACACTAAACTCTGTAATGTACATTTAAAAATACACAATTACATCCTTAAAATAATTAACCAACAACCCCATTCATTGGAGTTTGTTTCTGAATATGTGACTGTATATTGCAGTCACTGCGAAACCCGCCAAAATGATTTCTCTCCATCATGTCAATGCCATCAGAGCATAACTTATCAATAGGAGCTGACCAGCCTGCCCCATCTTGGACACAATCTACCCACTGTTCTTGAATGGTGCAGTTCCTAGGGGCCTCTGAGCAAACACAGCAAATATTCGACTACTGCTCCCTTAGGCATGTTGTATAAGGTGACTGATTGTGATATGAGGTTCTGCATGGGACTGGAAACCTCACGTTAAATAACTTACCACTGCTGCTAGAGTTTGTGCTTTGGCATAAGCTTCCTAGAAGGGAGCCATCTGCAGTGGTGGTTTCATAATGTATAAGGAGCATATAAAGATTATAATGATTGTCCTTAAATGTCAGTTACCAGGTTCAGCCTGCATGTTTTCCCCTATGTGGAGGACTGTCGGAAGATTATGTTAGTTTGTCACATCAATCTTCGTGCTGGTTGGGTCATTAACCAAGAAAACATGGGCCATTCTTAGATGCAACGTTAGAAAAGTGCCTAATGTAGCATCTATCATCAATAACACACTGTACAGGGGAAACCATAAACTAAATCAAGAAGGTAGATCATTTCAACAGTCTTGTTTGGTATCTCAGACCCTTCCATTCTCAGCTGTGCTATAAGGTCTCTTCAGCTTTATTATCCTGGGTGCTCCATGAGCATGAATGTATTGTTCGTTCACATGCTTTTGAAATACTCCCTTGATCTTCTATTCATGCAACATGCCCCATTACTCTCAGCATGTTTGGTCATGTTACAGTGTATTCAATGACCACAGATCTTGAGACTCGCTGAAGAGACATTTAGAACGTAGGCTTGTATTTCTTCACTTCCACCATGACATGGTGAATGTTGATGAGTTCATGTTTGATCTGCAGGTTACGGAATGCTGGTTGGGAGAGAATCTTCTGAAACCGATGGTAGTACTGAATAAGTAATGTCAGTGCGCCCTGAAATGAAAGATGTGGGGGTTAAAAAAAAAGCTACTATAGGGGCACAGTGATTCAAATGTACGTGAAACAAAAATCAAATACACTGCAAATTCATTAATAAAAATAAGAGGGTTGCATGAAAAACTGCTGTCACAAGTGTCAGCTGCCACCAAACTAAACAGCATAATCTAGGGGTTCTCAACATTTTTTTGCACCGTGGGCACGTTTTAGATTTTTAATAAGAGGGTTGTGGGCACCAACCAAATATCGACTTATTTTTTTTTTAAAAAAAAAAGGTTCGTGTTTACAACGAAATTTACAGAATATTTTATATATAACCTCATTTAATTAAACAATAATTATTCAGGATGTTAAAACAAATGAATCTTCAAATCATTAGGCACTACATGTCACAGCTCAATTTTTATAGTTAGAGGCGTATGTTCCACCACGCAAGCAATCATCGAGATGAGCATCAGTAAACCACGACCTGTGCTTGGATTTGACAATTTTCATTGTCAAAAATAATGATTCTCATATTCTGCAATTTTTAAGAATAGGTATTTTTCATTTACGCTTAGATTATTTGAGTAGCAGATTTTGAATATAACTTTCTGTGTCTATCGGCAAATTTTTCGTAACATTCCTGGGATCACTAACGGCCAAAACTTGAGAAGTTTAGTAGAGGATAAAGCTGTAATTTCTCATCATGGAAACAAATTGTATATTTTTTCTTTCATCCGCAAGTCTTTCGTGGGCACACAGATACGCCTTGGCGGGCACCGCGTTGAGTACCCCTGGCGTAATCCTTTGGTATGTGACAAGTCTACTATAAGTAGAGTAGTAATGCAACAAAGACATGAGAAAGCAAGGATAATTTTTTTTTTTAAATGTAGTTCTTACTAATCTTGGAGGCCTGCAGTGGAAAATTAACAGCTGGTAATGTTCATCACACAACACTGACCAAAATAAATGGAACTCGGTCAACTCTTACAGAAAGTTTGATGATACTCACTGATTAAAACACCAGACATATTCTATTAACATGTCAAACAACTGTTTACTAGCTCGGGCGTTGGCACAGCTGGCAAGTCCTTTTTAGGGCTTTATGCTATCAGATAGATAATGCTGGTTCTTTTCAGGACTTAGTATCTATCAACGCTGATCGGGTTAGCAGTCAACAGAGTTTACATTTATTTGGATGGTAAATGTGCTCTGACATAACTAAATAGGTTGAAAGGAACGTGCCTCGCCAGGAGAAGGCAAAAACCGAACCAAAAAAAAACACCAGACCTAAAGGTCTTTTATATTTGGAGACGCACCCTAATGTAAACCATGGTTGAACAGGACGCGCCTCGCCAAAACAAGGCAACATTTTTTTTTTTTTTTAAAATAGATTTTGCAGCCGACCTGGCTTTTCTGTCCCATAAGAATGCCAAGAGAAAACAAAATGAATTATGTCAACTCAACAGTCGAAAAATTAAATAGTCCAAATTTTGCTTTCGTTTATAACAAACAAAAATAATAATAACCTACTACATTGTTTCTTTATCTGATTTTGTATGAACACTCTAGTTTCCACTGGTCTTTGTCTCTAGTCGGCTCTCCTCTCAAGTCTTGAAGGTCCAACCTTCTCTTTCTGTCCATCCTCTTAAAGATCCTCTGTCTGGTCTGGCAACTATTAACCCTTTCAGCACCATTATGACGTACGCATTAAATCTTCACAATTTTTGTCGCTGTGCCGTACCATGTACGTCGTTCCCATTCACCTATATGACGTACGGCGTACGTCCTATTTTAAAAGCACCAGAACTCTTCTGTTTACAATCGTATCGGCAATTGCTGGGCATAATCGGATTCAGCATTTAAAAATCTGGCCACTAAGCTTGAAACGAACAAAATATTTTACTGCTAGCGAATACAGTAGAACTGATAAGTGATTTTACCAAAGTGAAAGTACACAAACATGGACACTGCCGTACCGGCGAACCATAAACATCTTGTGGAAAAAGAGCATGAAAATTCTTGTTTGAGTTGAATTTATTCAACTTGAATGATTCTGACAACTCTTTTTACTGAGATTCTGGTAATCTTTACCTTTAGTGCCGTCGAGTATGTTTAATATGTGTATTTTCGTACCATTTAGAGTTAAGGTTAGGTTTAGGGTTACCCTAATTCTAATGCTGACTAAATACACGAATTATACATACTCGACGGCACTAAATGTAAAGATTACCCAGATTCAGGGTCAGAGTTTGAGAGTTTGTGTAGTCTGGTTCAGAATATACTTTTTGGGACCCAAAGATGCAGCAATAGTGAATGCAGTCAGCGACCCATAGCTGTACTGCTTGCATCAGGACCAGCGAACCAGAGCTGGTCAAGACCGCACTCCACCTCCACGTAGTGGTCCTGGAAACAGTGCAGTCTGGCTGAGCGAGTGCGGATCGCAATGGGAAGGCAAACCCAGTCCCTAAAAAATGCCGCGCTGAAGTCGGATGTGTCGACCGAAAGGTGCAGATATCACAGCTTAGGCGTAAACAGACACAACGCAACCACAGTTCTTTTCTGGGCGAACGAAGAAGAAGAATATACTTTTAACACTTTGCTGACCAGCGATCCGGAGCATTAATGTCTCCCATTACCAAGGGTGTTTGCAGATTTCTTTAAAAATAACTTTTTTTTTTTTAAATTCATAAAAAATTGAAAAACAGACATAGGGTTTTGAAATTTTCAGAGCGCCATTATGAATGGTTGCTACATCTATAAAAATATATTTTATGCAAATTGGTCACATGATCATGGCGGCCATCTTGAATTTGTGTGGCTATTTATAGAAATTTCAGGAGATGTTTTAAAACCATGATATTTTTCCAGTGTTTATTGAATTTGTTTGATGTCAGTGCAATAAAATGTTAGGGACATTGATGGCAATGAAGAAAATAATCTTAATTGACGTACTGATTTAACGATTAACCAGCAATCCAGTGCATTAATGTCTCCCATTACCAAGTTTGTTTGCCGATTTCTTTAAAAATAACTGGTTTTGTTTTAAATTCATAAAAAAATTGAAAAACAGACATAGGGTTTTGAAATTTTCAGAGCGCCATTATGAATGGTTGCTACATCTATAAAAATATATTTCATGCAAATTGGTCACATGATCATGGCGGCCATCTTGAATTTGTGTGGCTATTTATAGAAATTTCAGGAGATGTTTTAAAACCATGATATTTTTCCAGTGTTTAGTGAATTTGTTTGATGTCAGTGCAATAAAATGTTAGGGACATTGATGGCAATGAAGAAAATAATCTTAATTGATGTACTGATTTATTAATAACCATGTATTTCAACATAAAAGGCTCATAAAAATTGTGAATAAAATGCAAAGAAAATTTAATTTTTGTATTGTCTTTTTTGAGTGTATTCTGTGTCTGCGGCATCTGACAATGAGTGTTTGTGAATGTTTTGAATAGTTACATACCTCTAGTTGGAGTCTGAGCTGCTCCTTCATTAACTGGGGTTGAAGTTGTAGCTGTAGGCCTCTGCAAGAGTCTTTGTCTGGATCGTTGATAATCCTCGACTGTGTGGTATAATTTGAAGCACGGTATCGTGCATAGAGGTACATTGCAATCTGGGCAGTACATGACAGTCTGGCTTCTTTTCCCTGCAGCCTTACACACTTTACAGTCTGGTTTGTACCTTGCCCTTTCATATTTATCAATGAAGTGGCGCTCAGTAAGTCGTGTTGTTGTGACTTGTGGTTTTGAAGGTGTCACATTGCGTCGAAGAATAGCAGGTTCAATAAGAGCGAGACTGACATCCTGCCTGAACTTCTTTGCTGTGATCTTTTTTGTAGAGTTGGCAGTGTTGTAGGTTATGTGCCCATTAACCAGGGCAGTTTCAACTAAGAAATGATATAATGGCAGGTACCATTTATATGATCTGTGTGGGTAGGGATAGCTTGCACCCAGTTGGCCGAAGTGGTCGACACCTCCCATACTTTTGTTGTATTTTTCTGCTAGCACTGGCTTCTGAATTGTTCTGCCCTCAGGTATTCCTCATTTTCTAACTGTCTTGTCCAAAACATCATTGGAGTGAACAGTAGATAAAAGATTAACTCTTTTTGTGTCATGCCAGGTAACTGCCAACATGCCTTTATCTTCTGTGGCACAAAACACAGGATGATCTGCCTTTTTCAATTTGAGTTGCTTTTTCTTCAGTGCTTCAGGAAAATGCTTCCTATTCTCAGCTACTGTTCCACATGCACCAATCTGAATTTCTTTCAGCTCTTGAAATAAAGCTGGGGCTGAATAAAAGCTGTCGCAGTAGAGAATATGTCCTTTGTTGCCATATCCATCAAGAAGATCTTTCACAACCCTGGAAGTTGCCCCAACAGAACCTTCTACCTGTTCCGACTCATGACCCTCGAATATGGTGTATCATTCAACCAAAAATTCTTACACCAGTAGTCTGAGACTGCTGGTTTGCAACACATTCCCATACCAATCTGAAGGCCTATGAATGCAGAAATTTCAACTGCATCAGTTTTATCCCAAGTACGTTTCTTGTACTTAGCATTTCCTGTGTACTGAGAGAGGTGATTTTCTCCGTACCTATTCACTTCGTCAGTGATCAGATCTATGGCAGTGTCGGGGAAAAAAAGTTTGAAAAAATCAATTGACATAAAGTCAGTTGTGTCTGCCGTGACACCTTGTTGTTCTTCATATGAAGGAAGCATGTCAAGCTCAACAAGTTCGTTTTGAGCAAGCTTTCTCCATCTCCACAGATTATTTTGATGTGCAGTCTTGCTGTGGTCTCTTGTGCCACGCCCATCTCCTGCTTCAGATGTACCTACATCACCTTCATCTAATCCAAATTCGTTATCGCTGCTATCAGTTGCGTTTCGATTGAGTGAAACATCTCTACTTAGCCATGAGATATCACTTTCGGCTCCAGATTCGCTGCCAGAGTCAGAATCATCTCTGTTATAAGTCTGGTTTTCATCATCACACATGATGAAAACAAAGAATGGGCTCTTGTACTAAAAATAATGAAATTTTAATCAAAACACGGCTATAAACAGCGATTCACGATATCATTCATGGGCGCAGCCATTTTGGAATGTTAAAAATACCCGGATGAGGCTTGTTTCGTAAAACTATCGATACGGCTGTCTGTTGCGTTGGTGGAGTTACTAATTCGACTTTTGTCGAATCTGGTCAGCAAGGGTTTCAACCGGAAATTCGACTATCGTCGAATTTGGTCAGCAAAGTGTTAATGGGTTTCCTTTTACGATAAACTGTTTACAGTCAAATTAAAAATATGACCCCAAAAATTACAATTATCCTGTCGTTCAGGGGAACGAACTAAGCTGAAAATGGTGTTGTCATGCGGAATGAAAAACCCGTCGTGGCGAAAGGGTTAATTGTTTTGTGCATACTTTTGTCTGTAATTTAATATTCCTTCAACATGCTGAATACTTCCAAGACAGTTGACTTCCAAAATTTGTGGTGGTGGCGGTTAACATTTACACTATATTGTACTATTAAAGTGTAGACATCCAGAATCCACATGGTTACAGCCAAACACATAGTAGTAACATAAACCTTCCCATCTCTCTCTGGTCTTTCATAAGTTCACTCATGAGATTATCATCGTTTAAGTTGCACATGTGGAAATGATCATAAGTGGTTGACAAACCTGCAAAATCTGGGTCCCGTTTTTGAAGTTGGTGAATGCTCTCATGACTTCCTGATTGATGCTCTCTAGCGCCCTCTTCCAGTCATTGTTAAAGCCCCTTACGATTTGTTGTACTCTCTCTGTAAAGTTAATACATATCAAATGAAACAACAGCATTATTAAAAAGGAACATAAAGTTTAACCAACTCTTCACGTGTTGAATATAAGTAGGGGGGAAAAATTACAACTGGTTATCTTAAAGTGATCATCATCTGACCACACCAAAAAAAAAAATTGAACTTGCAGATATTTATTTATCTTGCAACAAAGAAGGAAGAGTAGAACAAATTTATTAGGTCATGTCCAATGTAGAACAAGCCTAATAGGTCAAGTCCAATGTAGAACAAACCTATTAGGTCATGTCAATGTAGAACAAACCTAATAGGTCAAGTCCAATGTAGAACAAACCTAATAGGTCAAGTCCAATGTAGAACAAACCTATTAGGTCATGTCCAATGCACAGGAAGTCAAACAGATGTTCATGAGGGGTCCACACTAGGCTAGGTGTTCATTCATAACCCTTCATCTCCCCAAGGAGTACAGGCCTACAGGCCACCTATCATGTCAAGGTCTTTCCATGTCTTCATCATTTTCACTTCTGTCTCCAGTTCTCTTCTCCATGTGTTTCTTGTGGCTTACTTCTCCTTCTCTTACCCTGGGGATTTCAGAACAAGGACTGCCTTGTAATGCTATCAACAGGTTTCCTCAATGTGTGTCAAATCCACCATTGGTATTTTTCTTCTTATCTCTTGTTCCACTGGCATTTGTCATCTCTTGTTCCACTGGTACTTGTCTGGTTCTTGTCATCTCTTGTTCCGCTGGTTCTTGTCATCTCTTGTTCCACTGGTACTTGTCTGGTTCTTGTCATCTCTTGTTCCACTGGTTCTTGTCATCTCTTGTTCCACTGGCACTTGTCTGGTTCTTGTCATCTCTTGTTCCACTGGTACTTGTCTGGTTCTTGTCATCTCTTGTTCCGCTGGCACTTGTCTGGTTCTTGTCATCTCTTGTTCCGCTGGTACTTGTCTGGTTCTTGTCATCTCTTGTTCCGCTGGTACTTGTCTGGTTCTTGTCATCTCTTGTTCCGCTGGTACTTGTTTGGTTCTTGTCATCTCTTGTTCCACTGGTTCTTGTCATCTCTTGTTCCACCGGTACTTGTCTGGTTCTTGTCATCTCTTGTTCCACTGGTACTTGTCATCTCTTGTTCCACTGGTACTTGTCTGGTTCTTGTCATCTCTTGTTCCACTGGTACTTGTCTGGTTCTTGTCATCTCTTGTTCCACTGGCACTTGTCTGGTTCTTGTCATCTCTTGTTCCACTGGTACTTGTCTGGTTCTTGTCATCTCTTGTTCCACTGGTACTTGTCTGGTTCTTGTCATCTCTTGTTCCACTGGTACTTGTCTGGTTCTTGTCATCTCTTGTTCCACTGGTACTTGTCTGGTTCTTGTCATCTCTTGTTCCACTGGTACTTGTCTGGTTCTTGTCATCTCTTGTTCCACTGGTACTTGTCTGGTTCTTGTCATCTCTTGTTCCACTGGTACTTGTCTGGTTTTTGTCATCTCTTGTTCCACTGGTACTTGTCTGGTTCTTGTCATCTCTTGTTCCACTGGTACTTGTCTGGTTCTTGTCATCAGTTCCACATTAGTGTCCTCATTAAACCACTTCAATCCTTCTATTCTATGCAAGCACTTATTTAGGAAAGTCTGTAACTTCTCGGTTTTAGTTGTACTTTAGGTGTTCCCCTTAAAATGGCAAGGATCTGGATGAACAGATGATGCTGCAAGGCTGGGCTTTCTTGGACATGGTGGCAGAAAAAGGTACTCACAAGAGGCCCTGATGGGAACATCAATCATCATTACCCTACAGGCCCCCAAAGAGCATAGGCCTCATGTAGTGGTTACCACACCGCGTGGGTGACCCAGGATCAAATCCGGGCGAGGACATTTGAAGATTTTTCGTCGACCGGGATTTGGACTGGATTAACTCGAGCTCTGGCGAAGACATTTGAAGGAGTATCGTCGACCAGGGACTGGCGGCTCCTGAGCCGACCCAGCTCTAATGGGTACCTCTGAACTCGGCGAGTATCTGCCTGATTGGCGAGGGACACTTGTCTATGTGCAAGAAAAAAAGGGATACTCACGTAAAATCAGTCTCAGGTTAGATATAATAACCTGAGATTTCGCCTCGAGTAACAGCGGGCGTACAGAAAAAAAAAATGTCCTGTGCCATCTGCTCAAGGTCTTTCAATGTCTTCTTTATCCCTTTCATTTCTGCAGACATGACATCAGCATCCGGTACCGGGTATTCAAATTCACACAGTTCTAAGTAGAGTCAACTGAGGCACACTTAACTGTACATCTGTGGTAGTTGCTGTGCCTTCATTACCAGGCTTTCTTGTACCTGGGGCCGGGGAATGTGATTAGTGGACAGCTACTTCGTTTTTGTTACCAAGGTATACCTTCCCTTGGAGTTTTGAGTTGAATTGATTTTATTATATTGAGTCTATTTTCATTTTCTATTTTGTTCCTTCCTTATTTTCTTGAACAGAAATTCTCATCTCCCAAAAATCATCTTAGAACGTCATAACGAATATGAAGATTACATACATAAGACGAGAAATCTTGGAGCTCAAACAAAACTTTCAGTGAGGGGGTCATGTATTTATTCTGCTTTTTCTTTTATCAAGTTCTAAGCAGCAAAATGGATGATGTATAAGCGAAGGCATCTTCTAAATAGTCATGAAGAAGTCCAGAGCAAGGTTATGTATCTCGTCAATTTACAACAAAAGAGAAAGCTTCTTTCTGCTGAACGTAGATTGTTGATTCTGAGCCATTTTTTAATTTTATGTCTCTTTTGAATTGATTATGCCGTACAGTCATTATTATTTAAAAAAAAAAAAAAGAATTCATCATGCCTAATGCTTAAAGATGTGTCAGTTCTAATGGACCTGCCATTACCCATGGTCCTTCAATTTGCTAATCTATATTAACTATATAACTGCGGGTATGGTAGATGATGTTTGACAAATATTCCTGCTCTATTAAAAAAAAAGAACCATGGCTGCCAGGGCAGACCTGAGAGACGTTCTCTCATTTAATCATTTGTAATTTTTCTCAGCTCAAATTTCTAAGGCCATAGCCTGAACAAGCGTTGGATTTCTCATTGTTGATTTCCACTTATCTCACATGTGGTTTCTCTAACAATTTTAACCTGCCCATAGTCAAAGGATCTACTAACGTAATGGCTTGAACTATCGTTGTTTTTCTCAACGAAGATGCTGCAGTCTTGAAGATGGAGGCAAGTCTGAATTGGTTGCTGTATATTCTGTCACGGGGTAACGTAATATGCGTCAAAACTATGTATTATTAATCTATGCTGCATCTTCTAGCAACCATCATTGCCAATTAAAACCTATGCCATTCCGGCGTATTGGCTTCGAGGCTATCATATAATGTTCCAGATGACGTCATAGCGAACACGTATCTTAAATGGGTGGCAGAGTTTCACTGCCAGACATCTTGCAACTTACATCTACTTGTTACTGATACTCTCGTCTTGTTTCTTTGCTTCACCATTGTTCTCCTTATGTTCTACTTCATTTCCTACTCTTTTCCTTATGTTCTGATTGTTCCTGCTACTTATGTCCAGTTTTTCCTGCTACACCTGTCCCGTTACTTCTGTTAGATTTACCCCTGCATTACTTGTTGCCACTTTTGTTCGGTTTCCTCGTGTTATTTCTTGCAATTTTTATTGCTTCTTCTTGCATTATCCTTGCCAGGGGGTTGGTGTGGCTAAGAGGTATGGCATCCGCCTCTAAATCTAAAAGGTCCTGTGTCTGGTTCTCAGTACAGGGAAGATATTTTATGGAAATATTTTCAGAATCAGTGGGTCCTAACGATATCGTACTCCCCCCTGATCTCATGTGTAGTGAGATCGGATGCCTAGCTTTCTCGGATAAGGGCGAAAAAACAGGAGGTCCAGTGTGCAAGTTGTGCACGTTAAAAATCCCTCGCCAGTTGGAAATCGTAGAGTAGGCCATACAGCTGCTGCCCTGTCAAAATTTACAAAATTAGGAAAACCTACGCACAAAAATATTTATAGAATGTGTGATTCCTGTAAACAGACACTGGGATCTTCGTCGGTGCTATGGAGTTCGTGCTCTGTACTGAGATCCTTGTGTGATCTAAGGGAGGAGATCGGAGCACTGATGGAGTTGTCCACGTGCAATGAAGATGGTCCTTAGAACTAAACTACGTCTCGCCACTTTTGTCCCATTTCTTGTTGCTACATATGTCAAGTTACGTCTCGCCACTTTTGTCCCATTTCTTGTTGCTACATATGTCAAGTTACGTCTCGCCACTTTTGTCCCATTTCTTGTTGCTACATATGTCAAGTTACCTTTTGTCCCATTTCTTGTTGCTACATATGTCAAGTTACGTCTCGCCACTTTTGTCCCATTTCTTGTTGCTACATATGTCAAGTTACGTCTCGCCACTTTTGTCACGTTACGTCTCGCCACTTTTGTCCCATTTCTTGTTGCTACATATGTCAAGTTACGTCTCGCCTTTTGTCCCATTTTGTCCCAAGTT
Organism: Oreohelix idahoensis; assembly: GCA_024509875.1. NCBI lineage: Eukaryota > Metazoa > Mollusca > Gastropoda > Stylommatophora > Oreohelicidae > Oreohelix > Oreohelix idahoensis. Next base: position 405,822 of record JAMPIV010012624.1, on the reverse strand, counting down.
ACGTCTTTTTGTTTTCTTGTTGCTACATATGTCAAGTTACGTCTCGCCACTTTTGTCCCATTTCTTGTTGCTACATATGTCAAGTTACGTCTCGCCACTTTTGTCCCATTTCTTGTTGCTACATATGTCAAGTTACGTCTCGCCACTTTTGTCCCATTTCTTGTTGCTACATATGTCAAGTTACGTCTCGCCACTTTTGTCCCATTTCTTGTTGCTACATATGTCAAGTTACGTCTCGCCACTTTTGTCCCATTTCTTGTTGCTACATATGTCAAGTTACGTCTCGCCACTTTTGTCTCGCCACTTTTGTCCCATTTCTTGTTGCTACATATGTCAAGTTACGTCTCGTCACTTTTGTCCACTCTTGTCCCATTTCTTGTTGCTACATATGTCAAGTTACGTCTCGCCACTTTTGTCACCACTATTCAAGTTACGTCCCATTTCTTGTTGCTACATATGTCAAGTTACGTCTCGCCACTTTTGTCCCATTTCTTGTTGCTACATGCCAAGTTACCTTTTGTCCCATTTCTTGTTGCTACATATGTCAAGTTACGTCTCACCACTTTTGTCCCATTTCTTGTTGCTACATATGTCAAGTTACGTCTCGCCACTTTTGTCCCATTTCTTGTTGCTACATATGTCAAGTTACCTTTTGTCCCATTTCTTGTTGCTACATATGTCAAGTTACGTCTCGCCACTTTTGTCCCATTTCTTGTTGCTACATATGTCAAGTTACGTCTCGCCACTTTTGTCCCATTTCTTGTTGCTACATATGTCAAGTTACGTCTTGCCACTTTTGTCCCATTTCTTGTTGCTACATATGTCACGTCTCGCCACTTTTGTCCCATTTCTTGTTGCTACATATGTCAAGTTACGTCTTGCCACTTTTTGCTACATATGTCAAGTTACGTCTTGCCACTTTTGTCCCATTTCTTGTTGCTACATATGTCAAGTTATGTCTTGCCACTTTTGTCCCATTTCTTGTTGCTACATATGTCAAGTTACGTCTTGCCACTTTTATCTTGTCAATTCTTGCCCGTCTAGTGTTATTTCGTCCTGCTAGTTTTAATCTCCTTGTCACTCTTGTTGTTAGTGCACTAACCAAATTTTAAAAAAATAAATTAGCAAACATTTTTTGGCATTCTACTTACTTTCCTCATTCTGAAGTTTGTCTCCCTGTCCTCTCTCAATGAACACCTCACAGTCATTGACAAAAGTTATGAGGCCACCAAAGTGAGGAGCCAAGATTTCCTCAACAAACTCCTGGGTACGAGCTGCAAGAAGGTCTCGGTACATCTCTGCTTCTTTGGAGTCGTCAGTTGTTCTTTCCTGTAAGTTTAGACCAAGACACAGGATTATTACCCTACTATATGACCATCAAGCATCGATTAACAGAGTGGTTAGAATGCTGGTCTCTCACAGCAGTGTTTGATTCACAGTATCGACATGCTGCAGTCTACCCAGCTGTAAATGGGTACCTGACTTTGCTCTTGAATCAGAGAAGGAAAAGGCAGCGAGGAAGGGAACTGATCACCCCACCTCTTGATGCTGGAACTTGTATAGTGAAGTCTTTAACACTTCACTCCCCTACAGCAGTATCAGCCATGGGGGCTACCTTACATGACCATCAATTTAGAATATGAGTACATGTATTGTGAGTTTGACCGATTTCAGACGGAATAAACTTGTAAAAGTCACTTTGACAACAAAGGTACCTGGTACTGTATCAGGTACAGGAATTTAAATATCACAGGAACAGCAAGATAAATGTCACCAGGAGAGACCATGAGAAATCATGACATCAGAAAAATCGTAGGAACAACATCGTCGATAAATTATATAGAGACAGAAAATTAAGTGATTTTGCCATCTCATCAGAATGAAGCCCGATAATCTACAACATGCCTTTAACAGTTGAAGATCTGTTTTCAAGGCATGTGGAAGACCTAAAGACACATCACAGAAATCCTACAACAACATGGACCCACAGCGACATCCTTGACTCAATAATGCTCCACACAATGCTTCACAGCAACAGTGGGCTGAAAAAAAGTAAAGTAAACAACAAGATAAAGTAATGTAAGTAACAAGATAAAGTAATGTAATTAGCAAGATAAAGTAATGTGAGTAACAAGATAAAGTAATATAAGTAACAAGATAAAGTAATGTAAATAATAAGATAATGTAAGTAACAAGATAAAGTAATGTAAATGAGATAGTGATGTAATAGCAAGAAAAATAACATACTTAGCAAGATAAAGTGATGTAAATAGCAGATAAAGCTATGTAAGTAGGAAGATAAAGTAATGTAAGTAGCAAGATAAAGTAATGTAAATAACATGATAAAGCAACAAACAGTTTTCAAAATGACTTGATGGCAGAATGTAGAGCAAACAGCTACCACTGCATTGACCTACTTGCAGGAAGCTTGTGCTAACTTGCTCCCTGTGATATAACAGTAGTGATTTCTGAAGAAAAATGTTTTACCTGACCAAGCTGTAAGCCCTTTGCACATTTGATTTACTTACTATCACACAAATATAAATTACTGAATATTAAGTTACCATCAGAGCACTTAACATCATTATAACATACAATGCAATGTAATTAGCAAAAGCCTATATGTGGGTAACCACCAACAAAAGACACCCCCTACATAAGATTGTAGCTGACATAAAAGGAGCAAGAATAAAGAGATGGATGGCACAGGCTACGATTGGTCAGGTGACCAGGGTTGAAAATATATCCAAAGGGGAAGAGTGGAGTAAGTCGGGGGAGAACTGGATAAACTACCAGCAGGTCATCATTAGCCTTGGCAGAGAGTGCAGATCTTGGGGGCAATGGAAAAGCAGAGCTGGAGATTAAACAGCTGATAAGTGATCATGCTGGGGATGATGACACCATTGTGTACACTGATGGGTCCGTAGTGCGAGGTGAGAAATCAGGATGGGGCTTCTCTGCGAGAATAAAGGGCAGGGTCGTTGCTGAATAGAATGGAGCCTACATGACAACAACCTCAAGCATGAGAGTGGAGGTAGAGGCAGTAACTGCAGCACTGAGGTGGCTGTCTGAAACTCCATAGACCAGGGCAGTTATATTGTCAGACTCTCAGGCCATGCTTCGGAAAGTTCAGAACGGATGGCTGCTGCAGGAATGGAAAACATCAATAGAATCCTCAAGTCTTCAAGAACAAGTGTGGATCTACTGTCCTGGTCATACAGGGGTACGTGGCAATGAGAGAGCTGACAGACTAGCCTCGAGAGTGGGGACACTGGACATGGATAAGGGAGAGATACTAAGGGCAATTAATGATCGCCTGCTAGATAATGACACTGCAATGGATGAATCAACAAGGCTGAGAGTGCTGTATTTTGGCAAACACGGGACTAGCAGAAATGGACGTGAGAGAGAGTATGCATCCATTGTATGTATAATCAGCGTGCTACAGGTACAATTAGCGTTCATACTCTTTGACATTTGCTGAGGGAGACTGAGCACCTATGGGTTTGCCCGGAGTGCAGTGAGGTCGATTCTGATCAACAATAACAACAACAATTACATACAAGATCAAATCATAAAACATGCATAAGATCTGACTAACCACTAGAACACTCAACATTGTCAGAACACACCAGATAAAATTATAAAACATACAGACACAACAGATCTGACTGAATTAACCATTAGAACACTCAACATTATCAGAATATACAAATTCAAATCATAAAATATACAGATACCACAGATCTGACTTACCACTAGAACACTCATCATTGTCAGAACACACCAGATAAAATTATAAAACATACAGACACAACAGATCTGACTGAATTAACCATTAGAACACTCAACATTATCAGAATATACACAGTCAAATCATAAAATATACAGATACCACAGATCTGACTTACCACTAGAACACTCAACATTGTCAGAACACACCAGATAAAATTATAAAACATACAGACACAACAGATCTGACTGAATTAACCATTAGAACACTCAACATTATCAGAATATACACAGTCAAATCATAAAATATACAGATACCACAGATCTGACTTACCACTAGAACACTCAACATTGTCAGAACACACCAGATAAAATTATAAAACATACAGACACAACAGATCTGACTGAATTAACCATTAGAACACTCAACATTATCAGAATATACACAGTCAAATCATAAAATATACAGATACCACAGATCTGACTTACCACTAGAACACTCAACATTGTCAGAACACACCAGATAAAATTATAAAACATACAGACACAACAGATCTGACTGAATTAACCATAAGGGACCTCAAGACGCAGCAATAGAGACCGCAGTCAGCGACTCATAGCTTGACTGCCTGCGTCAGGACCAGCGAACCAGAGCTGGTCAAGACCGCACTCCACCTCCACATGGTGGTCCTGGAAACAGTCTGCAGCTGTGCAGGCTGGCTGAGCGAGTGTGGATCGAAATGGGAAGGCAAACCTGGTCCTAAAAAATGCCGTGCAGAAGTCGGATGTGTCGACCGAAAGGTGCAGATATCACAGCTACGTTGTAAACAGACACAACGCAACCACCGTCCTTTTCAGGGCGAACGAAGAAGAAGAAGAAGAATTAACCATAAGAACACTCAACATTATCAGAATATACACGATCAAATCATAAAATATACAGAGAACACTCAACATTATCAGAATATACACGATAAATCACAAAACATAAAGATACCACAGAACTGACTTTCCATTAGAACACTCAACATTATCAGTAAATATAACATTGAATTATAAAACACACAGATAAAGATCTGACTGACTTACCATCAGAACACTCAACACCCGAACATACAAGTTAGATACAACAGATCTAAGTGATTTACTACTAGAACACTCAACATCATCAGAACAGAACATAAGATTAAAACATACAGATTTAAGTAACTGTAACTTACCACTAGAACACTCAACATCATAAGAACATAACAAGATTAAATCATAGAACATACAGGTCTAAGTGACTTACCACTAGAACACTCAACATCATAAGAACATAACAAGATTAAATCATAGAACATACAGGGCTAAGTGACTTACCACCAGAACACTCAACATCATATCATAATTGTTGATGAGAAATATCAGCTGCTCTTTACGCTGAGGAAACTCTGCCGCCATCTTCAGGATAAAATTCTCAACCTCTGCCTGAAGCTGACCTAGCACACGGCTGACTCGCTCGTTTGGGTAAGCTACACTGATGCCAACAATGGCAGCTGAGAATTCTGCGAATCTACGAGTGATCTGCAGGATAGACCAGTGGTTGATGTTGTATACAGGTTCAAACTATAAGTAAATTTATTTCTATGTACAGCTTTTTTCACCTATCAGCTTACTTCTGTACTGGGAGCCGCGCTAGCGTAGTGGTTACAACACCGCTCTGGCGACCGGGTGATGCAGGATCAAACCCGGGCGACGGCATTTGAGTATTTTTCGTCGACCGGGATTTGGACTGGATTAACTCGAGACCTGGCGAGTACATTTGAAGAAGTGTCATCGACCAGGGATTGGCGGCTCCTGAGCCGACCCAGCTCTAATGGGTACCTCCGAAATCGGCGAGTATCTGCCTGAATGGCGAGGGACACCTGTCTCTGTACAAGAAAAAAAGGGATACTCACGTAAAATCAATGTCAGGTTAGAAATTAATAATAACCTGAGATTTCGCCTCGAGTATTAGCGGGCGTACGAAAAAAAAAAAAAAAAACTTCTGTACACAGGCCTTCAAACAAGATATCTTTCTGTTTTGAGCATTCCTCATTCATTCATTCATTCATAACCCTCCACTCCCAAAGGAGCATAGGCCTTCAACAAACACATGCCAAGTCCTCCTGTCACGTGCCATCATCTCAAGTTCTTTCCATGTTCTCTTCATCATTTTCACCTCTGTTTCCAACTCTCTTCTCCATGTACTTCTTGGTCTTCCTCTGCTTCTCTTGCCCTGGGGGTTCCAGAACAAGGACTGTCTTGTAATGCTATCAACAGGTTTCCTCAGTGTGTGTCCTATCCATCGCCATCGTCTTCTTCTCATTTCTTGTTCCACTGGCACTTTTCTAGTTCTTGTCATCAGTTCCACGTTGGTAACCTTGTCATACCATTTTAATCCCTCTATTCTGCGCAAGCACCCATTTATGAAAGTCTGTAGCTTTTTGGTTGTTGTCTTTGTTGTTCTCCATGTCTCTGAGCCATACAATAGGACTGACTTCACATTTGAGTTGAAGATTCTTATTTTCGTGTTGGATCCTATTTCTCTTGATCTCCATATATTTCCCATTGCAATGAAAGCTCCTCTTGCCTTTTGTATTCTTATTTTGATATCGCTGTCTGTCCCTCCAACTTTGTCTATATTACTGCCAAGATATGTGTATGATTCTACATCTTGTATTGGTGTATCTTCAAGTTCAACCCTGTTATCATTACCTGCATTTATTAGCATTATTTTTGTCTTTTCCCTGTGTATTTTCAGACCCAATTGCTGTGACCTCTCATCGAGTGTTTTCAATTTGTCCTGCATCTGATTACGGCTATGGGACAGAAGAGCCAAGTCATCAGCAAAATCCAGATCATCCAACTGCTTAGTCAGAGTCCACTGGATTCCATTTCTGTTGTGTGTTGCCGATGATCTCATAACCCAATCTATTGCCAGCAAGAAAAGAAATGGAGACAAGAGGCATCCCTGTCGCACTCCTGTTCTTATCCCAAACGGTTCTGTAAGCTGTCCTTCGTGAAGAACTCTGCATGTCATGTCTTCATATGTTTTCTTTATTAAATTACTGATCTTCAGGGGAACTCCATAATGCCTCAACAATTTCCAAAGTGATTCTCTGTCTACACTGTCAAATGCCTTTTCGTAGTCCACAAATCCGATGTATAGTGGTGAATTCCATTCCAGACTTTGTTCAACTATTATTCTCAAAGTGGCTATCTGGTCTGTACATGATCTGTTTTGTCGAAAACCTGCTTGTTCATCTCTCAGTTTCTTGTCTATGGACTCTTTTAATCTCTCAAGGATAATCCTGTTTAATACTTTTCCTGGCACTGATAGTAACATTATTCCTCTATAATTTGTGCACTCTTGTAAATTTCCCTTCTTAGGCAACTTAACCAGATATCCTTCCTTCCATTCTGCTGGTATCTCTTCCTTTTCCCAGACTTTACCAAGTAATTTATATAACATCTCTGTAGCCGTGTCGATATCTGCTTTGATGGCCTCTGCTGGAATTTTGAGCATTCCTCTCGTCTTCTAAATTCTCACTTCCTTGGTGTCCAAAGAGAACACCATATATTTATATTAGGGCTGGGACTGATTAAAAAAAACTTAATCAAATTTCTTTAATCGAAGATTAATTGATCAGTTTTGAACAATCTGATAAATCATTTAAAAATCATAAATAAATTTTTTTTTTTTAAATCACTAAGGACTTTATTTATTTTACTTGTTATAAGGCACATTGTCCTGAAAATATAATGAAAATACTGAAAAGTTACAACTTCAAGGGTTGAAGTTAATGACAAGATCACCAGTGTGGAACTGATGACAAGAACCAGACAAAGTTGGTGGAACAAGAGATGAGATGGATAGGACACACATTGAGAAAAACCTGTTGATAGCATTACAGGACAGTCCTTGTTCTGGAATACCCAGGGTAAGAGAGGTAGAAGAAGACCAAGAAACACACGGAGAAAAGACCTGGAGACAGAAGTGAAAATGATGAGGAAAAAATGGACAGAGCTTGAGCTGATGGCACGTGACAGGAGGACTCGGCACAAGTTTGTTGAAGGTCAATGCTTCTTGGCAAGTTGAAAAGTGATGATGAGGTTAAATGTGTTTTAGTAAAACATTTGAAACTCTGAATTCAAACCATGGCTGCCTTGCGGGAATATCCGTTTACGGGAAAGGCTTCGGGAGTAAACCCTGAGGATAAATCCAGAGTTGGAGTCCCTAAGGCAGTCTAATGTTGATTCAACGTTACTCTGGCAACTCCTGGGGCGTGGCTGATACAAAACTGTATCCTTTGGATCTACCAGCTGCGTGGAGAGGAGGAACATGCTGTATAGGCAACAGCTTGATCTCCATATAACTGTGCCCAAGCTCGCGCCCTGGAGAGGACACTCCAGCTTCACCGTTTCTGTCACCTCAGGGGCGCATTCCCATAGTCAGTTATGACTGAAGGGGCTATTATTATTATTATTAGTAAAACTTGTTTGCACATAAAAAACTAAACAGTATGACAACAAATCCAACATGGTGAAAATGAGGGAAAATTCATTTTGTCGATGTTATAGATAATGTTGCAGTTTTTCCACATGCTGAGAAATCCTAGATATGAAAAATGAGATTTCATAATGCAGACCATATCTGACATTAGGTCAGTGTTACGCACAAATAATTACTTTTTCCAAAGTCTTTGTATGATCATTTTTCGTATGTATGATCATTTTTTGACTGAAGTGTGTATTATGTTTTTTACAGTCAAAGGGACATAACCCGAGTTATTGAGACTACAATTTTTTAGGAGTTTGCCTTCTCTTGTATAGAGACACGTTCGGTCTATAATTTCTTGAACGAAGCGTGACCATATCTCCTTATTTGGTAGTATCAGTCAACTGTTGTAGATGTCTGAAACCTGTCTTAACGCTTCTGTTCATGACCATAAAAGGCGCGACTGTGTAAGACTTTTATCTCGAATGTTCTTAGAATTGCTTTGTGTGAATTGATACTCACGTAGATGAGTTCTGCGCATGTCAAAAAGCTGGGAGTTTAGAAATGGTCTGAGTAGCGAGCGGACGCAACCTGCGTCTTGTGATTTTCTGAGGGAAATACATTGTCTTTGTGAGTTAGTTAACTAACTAGACTATTTCCCAGTATTATTCAAGCCTGCCTGGAGGCATATGTTCGTGGTTGATTTCCGAAGAAAGGTAATTCCTCTTGTATCGAACTTTTTGCTATCATCTAGAAGTTCGTCATTTTGTCGCTCCTTGCTCGCCTGTGTGATTCAATATGGAGAGGTACTTTGACTAGGATTTTCGCCACCGGTATCTTTATACCTGAACTAGTTATATATATATGGGTTGCTCTAGACCAACAAGACTATTGTCTGTGTTCCAGGATTCGTTATATCAGAGATCACGTCCAAGTCAGATGGTTAGACTTAGAAACGTTATAAAGGTCGGTTTGACCTGTATGCCCAGTATGCTATTCACGTGCAGACAGTAAACGGACTTATTGTATACATCTGATCTGCTAGCATCAGAAAGGGAGCATTTATTATTGTCTATGAACATTGAAGATCTGCAGCTGACACTGTTGCAGAAGTTATATATATTATTTATACAGCTTCACGAACCAGAACTTTATGATAACTGTTTACAATACAACTATTGAGTATTGAATCCTACATGACTATCAGTTAATTATATTGTTGAATGCAGACATTCCTTGAACTGTAGTATGTTATAACGGAGCTAACGTACCTGGGATTTTGGCGCACCATTATCATTTTTGGTGGCCATATGTTGGTTTACTCTGATACCAGCTATCAAGGGGGTCAACAAACCCAGACATCATCATCAAGCTTTCAACATTACAGTTTCAACTCATCACCTCAATGTTTGATGAAAGATTTTGAAAGTACCCGGCGTTGCTGAAAGATTTGGAAATTGTTTCAAAATACCCGGCGTTGCTCGTCAAGTTGGCAGTTTTCCTGATCTGTTAAGAAGGACAAGTGCCGTAACAACTGTTCCGGTCTCAGAGGTACTGTTGCAGATTCAGAAGGTCAAGTGCTCAAGTCAATTCAGAAGGTCAAGTTCAGAAGCTGTTTCCTGTCAGAAGCTCATTTCCTTCGTCATGGCAGTTTATGAGAGCAGATATGGATCAACGTTGGATCATTGTCCTAAGAATGCTGATCACATCCTGTTCTGAACTGTGCTGACGTTGTGGATACATAGAAGTTAAGTGGCCTGTTTTGTTTGTGAACTGTGCCCTTATGTTCTAGCTGAGCCTTCTAAATTCTTTCACACTTTTTGCTATTTGTTACATGTTATATGTTATTTGTATTTGTATATTTATATGTTTATATTCAGCGGGTTTTCTCGGTTGGGCGGTGTCTTTCAGTAGAAGATACCACGTCACAGAGGTTCTACTGTTAGCGTTTTCGTTAGGGACTGTGCGAATTTCCTACTGTGAAATTTGCTAGCGACAATCGTTGCTATATCTGTTTAGTTGTGACGAGTTGTGCTTTATTTTCGTTTTTTGTATATATTTTTTTTCTCTCTTTCTTTCTGTTTTTTAGTTTCGATTTCAATTGTTTGTATTTGTAGGTCTCCTCTTTTCTATTATTCAGTTCTTTACGTAAATTTTTGTGTATACACTGTAGCGTCATTTGTTTGTCATATCTTCGCATTTTGTCATCACATTCTTTGTGATATTTCTTTTTAGTTTCGCTGTTTATTTATTTGACTTATGCGAATGTTTTCGTATTGTTTGATCTTTGTTATTGTTTACATTGACTTTGATCTTTGTTGTTGTTTACATTGACTTTGATCTTTGTTGTTGTTTACATTGACTTTGATCTTTGTTAGTGTTTACATTGTTGGTGACCTTTGTTATTGTTTACATTGTCTTGTTATTGTTTGCATAGTTCTTGCATAGTTAGCTTTCACTATTGTTACATATATGCTCATGCACTATTGGTCTATAGTGCACTTATCATAACTAACTGGTGGTTTTTTGCTTATGCACTATTGAAGTGCAGTTATGATAAATAACTGATGGTTATGCACTGATTTGGGTAGTGCACTGATAATTAAGAGGTGACTTGTGATATTATTATACATTTGATAATACAAGTTGGTGTCAAGTCTTGTTTCCCACAGAGATTGGGTTAAACATAGTGATTATACAAGCACTTTATTAAGTCTTGTTGCTATTAAGATTGAAATAAGATAATTAATTATTTCAGGTTCTGTACTCACATTTTAGACATCATGTCTACATTTGAGTACTTTATTGAGCAGGGTAAAACCCTTGGGAAGACTGGTGATAAATTAGAAGAATTTGCGACTGTTCAATATGCCAAGGCATTGAAGTCGGAGGAAAAGAAAATGAAAGAACTAACTGAACAAAAGAGAATAGATGCTGAAAATTTAAAACTGCAGATGCAGATAGATGAAAAAAGATTACAAATGGAAATGGAAAAACAAAAAAAAGAGAAGCAGAATCTCAGGAGAAGAGACTTGAAAAAGAGGCTGAAAATAAGAGACTTGAAAAAGAAGCTGAAAATAAGAGACTTGAAATAGAGGCTGAAAATAAAAGATTAGAAAAAAAAGCTAAGGTTGAAGAAAGAAAATTGCAGGCACAGGCTGAGGCTGAAGAAAGAAGGTTACAAAGAGAGTCTGATGAGAGAAAAGCAAAAATGGAGCATGAAGAAAAACTCATAGCTTTAGAGTTAGAGAAGTTAAAGTTATTGAACGCTGGTAATGCTAATGATGCAAATAAGGTGTCAGATAAGACTAATGCTAAGGATTTCAAGCTTAATCTACCAGCATTTAATCCCTCAATCGATGATATAACATTTTATCTAGATAGATTTGAAAGTGCATGTAATGTGCATAATATAGATAAAACATTATATGTTTATCATCTGTCCAAGATACTTAGAGGTGATGCTTTGACTTTGTTGAGTATGGTAGATGTGCCTGACAAAAACAACTATGAGGTTGTCAGAGCAGCATTGTTAAAGAAGTACCAACTTAACGAGGACGGATATCGTCTTAAATTTAAAAACATGTTACCAGAAACTGGAGTTGAATTCTCTGAATTCATCTCAAGCATACGTCTTACTTTTTTACGATGGGTTGAGTTGTCTAAGACAGAAAGTACATTTGAAGCTCTCATGGACTTACTACTTAGAGACAAGGTTATGTCTTCTGTTAATGAAGCTTTTCTTTCTTTTCTTCATGAGCGTAAGCCTAAAAACATAAAAGAAATGGAAGAATACTGTAGCCAGTATGTTACTGCGCATCCTCACATAACCATTAGCAACTCTAAAGTAAAAGAAGGTCTGCCAGTTGCTTCGGCAGCACCTTATGGCCCAAATTTTATGCGTAAATTTCAGGGTAGCCAGCAAAATTTCAATAAAAAGAGTAACCGTAATTATGCCCAGAATCATAGTAATCAATTCCAGGGTGATTCTTCTTCCCAGAACTGGAGACATCCTAATACTACACGTTATTCTACTCCGGTTAACTTTAGAAATTTTCACAAAGGTAATCGGCATAGAGGGAAATATTTTTTGCAGAGACCTCAATACCAAGATAATAGAGGTTCTCAACAGCATAGAGATGGTAATGACAGTTATGGAAACTGGAACTCAAACCAGGATAAAAATTACAGTAGGGACTTTAATGATAATTGCAGAGGCAATAATGGTCGCGGTAGATCGCAACATAAGAGAAAAAAATATCAACAGACAAACGCTGTTCAACAAGAATCTCAGGGAGCAGATAAGCAGGTTAATAATGATAAAGACCATAATGCTATCGGATGCTCATCTTTTGATTTTGGTAGGGCAAATAAATGTATCCAATGCAGTACTTTATTTGATCCGAAGACCGTTAGTACTCTAAGCTGTGGTCATCCTTTGCCCGCTCTTCCTGCTAATGTTGCTCATGATGGGAGAGGTTCTCTTATATTACATAAGGGGCTTGTAAATAGTAATCCAGTCTCGGTGTTGTTTGATTCTGGATGTACTACTGTCGGCGTTAGGCAATCTCTTGTAGATCCATCCTGTGCTACAGGAAAGGTCATCAAATGTGTCACATTTGGTGGCACGTTGGAAAAGTATCCTACTGCCATAATACATATTGCTACTCCTTTCTTCACGGGAGAGGTCCACGCGTGTCTACTTCCAAACCCTATTGCGGACCTTATTATTGGTCGTATTCACGGAGTTAGGGAATGTACCCCACAGCAGATTGCTGTTTGGGAAGAGCAAAACATTGAAGCTACCAATGCGGTGGTCACAAGAGCACATGCTCTGGATCCACCTCAAACTTCATTAACTAATAATGATGAAGTAAATGACCAAGATAGTCACTTGACTATTACACGTGACTCATTTATCAAATTGCAAGAAGAAGATCCTTCTTTACAAAAATTCTTCATTCTAGCAAAAAAAGGTGATCCTAATCAAAATACTAATAGAAAGTCTTGGATTTCTATGAAGAACGGCGTACTTGTACGTATAGTACAAGACTCGACTACGTCCACTCATTCACAAATTCTTGTGCCTAAGAGCATGAGATTGCAAATATTGCAACATGCTCATGACTCGCAATGTGCTGGACATATGGGTTTTTCCCGTACAAAGTCGAGGGTTCTTGCGGCTTTCTTTTGGCCATTTGTGAGCAAGGACATACGAATGTACTGTCGCTCTTGCAAAGTATGTCAGGAGGTCAAATCTAAAGGACCACGACATGCTGCGCCTATCCAGGCTGCTGACATTCCTATTCGCCCTTTTCAAAAAATGGCAATAGATATTATCGGTCCTTTTAGAATTAAGTCGGCTAGAGGACATCAATTTATTCTTACATGTGTCGATATGTGCACACGTTGGCCAGAGGCAATACCTCTCAAGAGCATCTCAACTGCTGATATCGCAGACGCTCTTTGGCTGATATTTTCTCGCTTGGGTTTTCCCGGAGAAATATTGTCAGACCATGGCACGCAACTTATATCAGACACTATGTCACAGGTAATGTCTATGCTACACATTAAAAGGTCTCTCAGCAGTATCTATCACCCAATGTCTAATGGGTTGGTCGAACGTTTAAATAGGACTCTGAAAACTTTACTTGGTAAAATAACTGAGGATCATCCTCAGGATTGGGACAGGGTCTTACCCGCGGCTCTCTTTGCGTATAGAGAGGTCCCCAATGAACATACAGGGTTTTCCCCTTTTGAACTTGTCTTTGGCGCGCAACCGCGCGGCCCTATGTCTTTACTTCACGATCTAATCACTGCCGATAATATTAGCGATGAGACTCAATCTTCTTATGAGTACGTCATTGCTCTTAGGCAAAAGATCATCGAGGCATGCAAGCTAGCAACTTCGTCTTCCGAATTTGCTAAAGAAAAGGCAAGGCAGTTTGCAAATAAGAATAGATGTCTACGACAACTTTGTCCAGGTGACAAAGCTCTCGTTCTACTTCCTTCAAGGGAGAACAGACTTCTAATTGCATGGAAAGGTCCATATGCAATAGTCTCCAAAATTTCTGATGTCGACTATGTTGTCGATATTGATGGAAAGCATAAAACTTTCCACATAAATATGCTCACGGAATTTTATGAAAGACCTGACTATTTGCAGCCTATTTTCCAGGCAACGGACAATTCTCAAGCACCTCATGGTCAGTACTCATCTCTGTCAGTTATACAGGATGAGGAAACTACTTTTTCTGATGTCAATCTTCCTCTTTCTATGGTCCCACTTTATTCTACGGAATCTTGGAAAAACGTGACCGTTTCTCCAAATCTTTCCGCGGAGGAACATCGACAAGTTTCTTCGATGTTGCAAACATTTCAGGATGTTCTTACAGACATCCCGGGACACACACATGTCATTGAACATGACATTGTGCTAACTGATCATAATCCTATCAGAGTCAGACCCTATCCAATACCTATCCATTTCCAGTCTCAAGTCGAAAAAGAATTGGATGAAATGATACGTTTGGAAATCATTGAACCATCCACTTCAGCATACTCTTCGTCTATGGTTATTGTTCGAAAGAAGGATAATAACATTCGCATTTGCGTAGATTATCGCAAATTGAACCAAGTTACGAAGTTCGATGCTGAACCTATGCCTTCATTAGAAGAGCTACTCAATAAACTTTCTAATTCTAGATTCTTTACCAAACTAGATTTGTCTAAAGGTTATTGGCAAGTCCCGCTAACTGAACGTGCCAAACCTTTTACAGCTTTTTCTACACCTAGGGGTTTATTCCAATGGAATTTCATGCCTTTCGGTCTTATGAACGCCCCTGCTACATTCGTACGCATGATGCGGCGAATTCTCGCATATCGTACAGATGTCATAGCATACCTAGATGATATCTGTCTATTCAGTGATTCCTGGGAAGATCACTATTTGGGTTTATACGAATTACTGTCTACTCTTCGCGAGTATAACTTGACTGCAAAACCCTCTAAAGCCTTTATAGGATTTAGTGAGATTTCTTTCCTAGGTCATCGTGTTGGTCGTGGTCTTTTAAAGACAGAGGACCACAATGTTTCAAAAATACTTAACATTTCGGTCCCTAAGACGAAGAAACAAGTAAGGAGTCTATTAGGTTTGATCCAATTCTACGGACGATTCATTCCGAATCTGTCCTCCATTATGGCACCGCTTTCTACTTTATTGAAGAAAGGGTCGCCTAATCTGATCCGCTGGTCTAAAGAATGTCAATCCTCATTGGACCAGGTTAAAGCCCTATTTTCATCTCCACCTATTCTTAGGTTACCTACTATTGAGAAGACTTTTGTTCTTCGAAGTGACGCCTCGTCAACTGGGATTGGGGCGGCACTAATGCAGGAGTATTCTGATACTCTGCATCCGGTGATGTATATCTCTAGGAAATTAAATGCTGCAGAAAAGAATTACTCGGTTTTAGACCGTGAGTTATTGGCTATGGTATGGTCTATTCTGAAGTTACAAAGATTTCTTCTAGGCGCACATTTCATTGTGGAAACCGACCAGAAAGCGCTTACTGCTATTCAGAGCAAAAACTTGAAGAGCTCGAGGTCCACTCGTTATGCCATAGCTCTTCAACCATTTCATTTCTCGGTTCGAGCTATCCGTGGTTCGGACAATGTAATGGCAGACATTCTGTCCAGATGCCCACACGATTCCACATGATTCTTCTGTCATATATATATATTTCCTGATATACAGTCCAATATTATAATGACATGTTAGTAGATTTTTTCTCACTTTTTTTTGAGGGAAATTTATAACATTGTACCATGTAATTATCTAAGAAGGCTTAGTTAGTGATATACGGGCCAAAAGATCACTCGGCCACATTTAAATAATATATTTGCATAATTGTATTAAGAGATTTACCAGTTGTCTTTAAGATTTGTGTTATTGATATTTTCGCAGCACATCATTGAAGTCTGCGAGATTATGTCCATTGTGGAACTTTGAGGATATCAAGTCCTGTCCTAGATTGGGAGCGGATGATGTCCACATCTTCTATTGCTTGTTTATGTCAACAAAGAACAACATTGTATTACTTATTAATTACTGATGCATTATATAATGTAATAAAATAGTGCGGTATATTAATATATTACACCGCTGTTTGCACAACACATTATATGATATCATAATAATATATTTAATTTCATATATTGGTATGAGAGTAATGTGACTTTTATTATGATGTTGCCATCATTGTGGCGTGTGTTGGTGGCACCTTCCTGGAATATATACGCGAATACTTAGATAAATTTGTTCTCTAAGGACCTGAGATATGATCTCAGTTTCGCTCCATGCGTTGAGCTAGTTTGTTAGGTATATATCCGCGCATCATTCGTGCGTTGGGAGCCTAGATTTTTCCGGCTCCAGGATTTTAAAAAAAAAAAAAATGTTTTTTTTTTTTTTTCCGGGAGGGTGCGGTAATGTTACGCACAAATAATTACTTTTCCAAAGTCTTTGTATGATCATTTTTCGTATGTATGATCATTTTTTGACTGAAGTGTGTATTATGTTTTTTACAGTCAAAGGGACATAACCCGAGTTATTGAGACTACAATTTTTTAGGAGTTTGCCTTCTCTTGTATAGAGACACGTTCGGTCTATAATTTCTTGAACGAAGCGTGACCATATCTCCTTATTTGGTAGTATCAGTCAACTGTTGTAGATGTCTGAAACCTGTCTTAACGCTTCTGTTCATGACCATAAAAGGCGCGACTGTGTAAGACTTTTATCTCGAATGTTCTTAGAATTGCTTTGTGTGAATTGATACTCACGTAGATGAGTTCTGCGCATGTCAAAAACTGGGAGTTTAGAAATGGTCTGAGTAGCGAGCGGACGCAACCTGCGTCTTGTGATTTTCTGAGGGAAATACATTGTCTTTGTGAGTTAGTTAACTAACTAGACTATTTCCCAGTATTATTCAAGCCTGCCTGGAGGCATATGTTCGTGGTTGATTTCCGAAGAAAGGTAATTCCTCTTGTATCGAACTTTTTGCTATCATCTAGAAGTTCGTCATTTTGTCGCTCCTTGCTCGCCTGTGTGATTCAATATGGAGAGGTACTTTGACTAGGATTTTCGCCACCGGTATCTTTATACCTGAACTAGTTATATATATATGGGTCGCTCTAGACCAACAAGACTATTGTCTGTGTTCCAGGATTCGTTATATCAGAGATCACGTCCAAGTCAGATGGTTAGACTTAGAAACGTTATAAAGGTCGGTTTGACCTGTATTTCCAATATGCTATTCACGTGCAGACAGTAAACGGACTTATTGTATACATCTGATCTGCTAGCATCAGAAAGGGAGCATTTATTATTGTCTATGAACATTGAAGATCTGCAGCTGACACTGTTGCAGAAGTTATATATATTATTTATACAGCTTCACGAACCAGAACTTTATGATAACTGTTTACAATACAACTATTGAGTATTGAATCCTACATCTTCTTCTTCTTCTTCTTTGATCCATAACCGCCAACCGTCAAAGCAGTCAGCGGCCATCACGCCTGGTGGCGTCTTGTAGGGCAGCAACAAATTGATTCCACTTTGCTCGGTCGGCGGCCATCCTTCGTACAGTGCCCCAACTGTGGTTCATTCTTTGCATCTCAGCTTCCACAGTTCTCCGCCAAGTTGTTTTTGGTCGGCCTCTCTTTCGCTTTCCCTCGGGGGTCCATAGCATAGCTGTTCTTGCGATGGTATCAGGGTCCCTTCTGAGGACATGGCCAACCCAACTCCAGCGTCTGCCAGCTATGATGGTGTGCATGTCCTCCTGGTTACTCCGAATAAGTAGTTCTTGGTTGCTGATGGTGTTTGGCCAAAAGATTCGGAGAATTTTCCTTAGGCAGATTGTGTGGAAGGAGGACAGTTTCGACATTTCCTTCTCTGTTACTCTCCAACATTCCGCACCATAGAGAAGCACAGAAAGTACGCAGCTCTCATACAGTCTTAATTTGGTGTTTGTGCTGTACTGGGAAGACTTCCAAATGTTGTTGAGAATAGCAAAGGCTGTTCTCGCTTTATTCATTCTGTTGTTAATGTCCTTGCTTGTTCCGCCGTCAGGTGTTACTATGCTTCCTAGGTAAGTAAATGTGTCTGTCTGTTCTAACTTCTGGTTCCTTACTGTTATTGGCTCAGGATTGCCCACATTTAGTGTCATGACCTCTGTCTTCTTCAGATTGATGTTCAGGCCAACCTGCTGGCCATACTTATTCAGTCTATCAGTTTTGTCTTGAATGTGTTGGTGTGAATGCGCGAGCAGTGCAATGTCATCTGCATATTCCAAATCTTCCAGTGTAGAAAACGTTGTCCATCTAATTCCTCTTGGACTGCCCTCTGTTGTCTGGCGCATCACCCAATCTATGACTGTCAAAAATAATGTTGTTGATAAGGGGCATCCCTGTCGTACTCCTGTTTTCACTTCGAAAGTTACATTACTCGATCCAACACTGCACGTAAAGTTAGAATAGAGGCTTTTTATAATGGAAACAATGCGGCTGGGAATTCCATAAGCCCTCAGAATTTTCCATAGGCTGTCCCTGTGTATGCTGTCGAAAGCCTTTTCAAAATCAACAAAGTTAATGTACAGCTGTCTCTGCCATTCTGAGCACTGCTCTATAATGTTCCTGAGGGCAAATATATGATCTGCACATCTTCTGTTCTTTCTGAAGCCCGCTTGTTCTTTCCTCAGTTTATGGTCAACTGCTTTTGAAATTCTCTGGATGATTATCCTGCCTAGTATTTTGCTGGGAACTGAGAGGAGGGTAATTCCTCTCCAGTTGTTGCAGTCTGCAAGGTCGCCCTTCTTGGGCAATTTGACAATTGTTCCTTTACTCCACTCTGTTGGTGTTGTCTCAGTTTCCCAGACTTGTGCAAATAGTGGTTCTAATAGTTCTGCTGCTAGTTCAGGGTCTGTCTTGAATAGCTCAGCATTCAGATTGTCGTGACCAGGCGCTTTTCCATTTTTTAGCCCTTTGATAGCTGTGATAATTTCTTCTTTTCGTGGAATGTCTGTATTTACGTCTAAGTCACTTTCAGCCTCAGGAACATTCAGCTGAGTCTCTGGTGGTTCCTTATTCAGTGTTTTCTCTGAAGTGCTCTGCCCACCTTGTTTCCTGCCCCTGTGCTGTGGTGATGAGATTTCCTTGCTTGTCTCTTACTAACGTTATGTTGTTTGCACCTCGTTTTCCACTGATAGCTTTAGTTATTTTATAAACTGTGCTTTGTTCATTTCTCAGTGCTGCCTCTTCTGCCTGTCTTGCAAGGTCATCCAGAAATGTCCTTTTGTTAGCACGGGTTTGACGTTTTACTTCCTTGTCCAGCTGACTGTACTGTTCACTATATATTGCCTTTAACCTGGGAGACTTAGCTTCTGTTTTCTTCCTTTTCATTTCCTTTCTCTTCGCTATGGTGTTTAGCGTTTCTGGTGTTATCCAGTCTTGGCTCTTTCTTTCCTGGAATCCCAAGCATGACTTGCTGCTTTCTTTATATATTGTTGAGATGGTGTTGAATTTCTGGTCCACATCGTCGGTCTCTGTTCTTTCCTGGCTTTTGGTAATCAGATATCGTCTCTTTACGTCGACCACAAACGCTTTTCTGGTGAGGGGGTCCTTAAGTTTCGTGATGTTGTATCTTTTCTGTTTGACTGCAACTGGTCCAGCAGCTCTGAGTTTCACCTTCAGTCTTGCTACTACTAGGTGATGATCACTTCCCACATCTGCGCCTCTTTTTACTTTCACGTCTTGTAGTGCATGTCTCCATCTGCCATTGATCATTATGTGATCTATCTGGTTTTTTGTCTCGTCCGTTTGGTGATTCCCATGTTAACTTGTGCACTTCTTTGTGTTGAAAAAGTGTTCCTCCGATGACCAGGTTGTTAATACTGCAGAAGCTTATTAATTTGTCCCCATTCTCATTTACTGTTCCACTGCCGCATTTCCCCATTACTCTTTCGTTGTAATTATTGTGTGTTCCAACTTTCGCATTTAGGTCTCCCATTACTATAATAAGATCGTACCTGGGTACAGTTTCCATTTCCTTTTGTACCTGTTGATAGAACTCGTCCTTGATCTCTTCGTCGCTGTCATTTGTTGGTGCATAACATTGTATAATTGTGGTGTTGGTGAATCTCCCTCTCAGTCTTGCTCTTATTAGTCTGTTGTTAATGGGTTTCCATTCCAGTAGAGACCTTTCCATTCCTTTCTTAAGGATAATGGCTACACCTTCGTTGTGCTGACCGTCCTCTCTATCAGAATAAAGTACTGTTTCCCCTGTAGCTGTTTTTATTCTCCCCATCCCTGTCCATCTGCTCTCGCTTATTCCCAGGATATGTAGTTTGTAGTTCCTCATCTCTGCTGTAATCTGTCTCAGCTTTCCTGCCTCGTTCATAGTTCTGACATTCCAAAAACCAATTCTGGTTTCGTGTTTTGCGGTCTGGGCATCCGTTTTCATGCCAGTGGCTTCCTTTCGGCTTTCACCACTGTCAGTCATACGAGCCTGAGACTCCGGATGTCCGTCCCGCATCAAAGTATTTCCATTTATTGCTGTTTCCGTAACGTGTGTGATTTTTTACACAGACAGGGGTGTCGGCCCTGTGCTAAAACCCCCAACCTGGAGGACCAGGGTACCAGCTTTTGTCTGACCCCTACCCACGCAGACCAGTCCAGCATGGTTGAACCTACCAGGAGTAAAACTCCCACTGGCATAGCTCTGGGGATTGTCAGGGTACACAAGCTGCCATACCGCTACAAGGTATAGGTACCATTGATGGCAGTGAATCCTACATGACTATCAGTTAATATGATTTTGAATGCTGCATTCGTTATACTATGCTGGTGATGACATAAATATCATGACTGTTTTGTGGCGTGCAATAAATGGTATAAAACTAAAGCGAAGTTACCATTTCTATGACTCTGCACGTCATGTTGCCTGTGGTGTACCCTGTGAACTGTTCTACTGCAACACACACAGCAACATTCTAAATCAGAGAAGACACCTACATCTTGCACTTTAATACCAGGTGTCGATAGGGGTGGCAAGTTATCATTTCAGCTCAAATCCACCTTTATCAGTCAGCTCCTGTGTTTTTGTCTTTCACTATCAGTAAAGTTGAAAAATCTGTTTCATATAGATACGTAGAAAAAAAAAGGGACCACGATACTCTATTAGCATTTCTGCTTACTGAATCACAACACAGCTGCTCAATGTCACTGTATTTACTAGAAATGGATATATTTTGGAAATTTTTTAATTTCCTATTTTTTTGCATTAATTTTTTGTTCCTTGCAGCCCCATGCAACATTCCCAACCATTGCTCTAGGAAGGGCTTTCCCACTAAAAATCTGGCTATTTATTCTGACCTTCCCTCGCTTAAAAAAAAAAAGAATGTCTAGCCACAATGACCAGAAGTGTTTTACACTCTCACACTTGACTTACATAGTGTGGCCTGTTGTCAATATGTCCCAGTTTGATGGGTTCACATTCTCTCACACTCTGTATATTCATGGATACTATGTACTCAAACCGCGGCCACAGGTAAGTCAGAATGGTCTCCCAGTATCTAGAGAGCAGAAAGGCAAATGTAATTGATCTGCAGTATGGAGACAATATTGAATTTATTTAGGATTTTTAATAGCTTACGTCAATATTTTTTTTGCACCAAATATTCACATATGCGAGACATGGACAACCAATGCTAAACAAGAAAGGAGGCTCAATACCTTCCATCTATGCCACAGCTACACCCCATCCTTGGTATTTTGTGGAAGGACAAAGTGACAAATGTTGAGGTGCTGTCACATGCTGGCCTTCAAAGCATGTATACGCTGCTTAGACAGCGCAGACTATGCTGGTTCGGCCATATCTGCCGCATGGAAGATGGTCGCAGCCCCAAAGATAATTTCCACAGACAACTGGCAGACGGCAAAATGACAGTCGGGCAACCGCAGCTGAGGCTCAGAGATGTGTGCAAGAGAGACATGAGGGCACTGAACATAAATCCAGCAACCTGGGAGGAAGAAGCTGCCGATCGCACCAAGTGGCAATGCTCTCTACAGCGCCACCTCAGATTTGGTGAAAAGCTCTCATAACCAGCAGAACAGAACACCAGATTAAAAAAAAAAAAAAAAAAAGCTTAAGGCTGTCACCTCAGAGTCGCATTCCCATAGTCAGTTATGCCTGACTGAAGGGGCTACTACTATACTATTCACATATGACAATCTATGCTACTACTATACTATTCACGTATGACAATCTAATAACAATATAAAAATCAATACAAAATAATCTTGAGATTGTTAAAGAATGTATCTTCTTCATCTTTCTCCTTTTTTTTTCACTTCTTAGCAGAATAAAGCCACCCCTGCAGTTGACCCCTGGCAATAAACCCACTGTTAAGAGACAACGATGCCATCACAAGAACAGCTATGCTATGGACCCCTGAAGGAAAACGAAAGAGAGGCCGACCAAAAACAACTTGGTGGAGAACTGTAGAGGCTGAGATGCAAAGAATGAACCACTGTACGAAGGATGGCGACCGACTGAGCAAAGTGGAATCAATTTGTCGTTGCCTTACAAGACGCCACCAGGCGTGATGGCTACTGACTGCTTTGACGGTCTGCGGCTAAGGATCAAAGAAGAAGAAGAAAGCACTTCATGTGCTCTTGCAAAAGTGATTACTGTATCAATCTGTTTTACATGATGAGGTTGCCACAAACATGCCCAGCCCTCACATTAATTGCCTCTTACAATACATCGGATGCAGCAGTGGTATGATTATTTCTCTGTCTCCTTAGAAACCCCCAGGAACTGCAGGGATTAAAGAATATCTATAAATATTTAGCCACTACATATAGTGATAGACTGGTTAGAATGCTTACGTCTTGTGGCAAAGTTGCCAGGATCAAAACCTGGTAGTGTCACACTCCAGTCTATTCAGCTGTATATGGGTATATTCTGCTCTCTGGTTACAGAAAGCAAATACAGCATAGAAGGGAACTGGTCTCCCCCACCTCATAAAGCTGGACTTGATACAGTAAAGTTTCTATAGCTTCACTCCCATATGGCAGTATATGCTAAAGGACTACCTTTTTTTTCATGCCACCTCAAAATCAGCCACACCTCATAAGTCAATCAGCTGAGCAATTCAAAATAAAACACACAATACTAATTCTGATATGCTCACAAACTTAGATTTCTTAACTGTCAACTGCAGTAGTTCTTTGGTCCCGTATAGTAGAGGTCGGAGTGGCTAAGAGGTATGGCGTTCACCTCAAATTCTAAAGGTACTGGGTTCGATTCCCAGTAGAGAGAATTTAATTTATGGAAATTTTTTTCAGAACCAGTGATCCTAATGATGTCATACTCCTCCCTGGTCTCCAGGGTAGTGAGATCAGATGCCTAGCCTTCTCCGATAAGGGCGAAAAAAATAGGAGGTCCTGTGTGCAAGTTGTGCACGTTAAAAATCCCACGGCAGTTGGAAATCGTAAAGGGTAGGTGTTAGACCGTTTTTCTGGGTCTCTACAGATGACTGTTTGATCGTGCTGATAATACGCGAATTTAAATAAACTGTCAAAATTAGTTCAACAGGTAACGATGCAAACTTCAGGCATGTCAACCAAGGCCTGCTGTGAATTGAAGTAAACTGTAAGGCGGGTGGTACAGTTTAACATTATTTATTGACGGTATAAGTTCAACGATACGATACAATGTTCTTGACGGAGACAATCAACATGGATGCATAGTAATGATACGCTGACGAAAATTATGTACATCTATGATGGTGGTTAGGTATTGCGGTAGATCCCTTTCAAACATCTTCCTTACATTCATGTAACAAGAATCCAATAATGTTCATGCTAAGTTTGAAACAGTAAGATATAAATGTCCGTTGACCTTGTCTGAGGACATCCAACTAAGTACGTATTCCCATATCACTGAATCCCGCATTCATCCAAACAAAAGACTGTCTTGATCCAAGACTTCATTCCTACCACGTAGGTTCAAAATATAATATCAATGGCGTAAACATGAAGCTACATCTGGGTTAGTATTTGGGTTTTAACTAACCTCTCCACAAACTCATGCCACGACTTTGGCATGGGCACAACGGCATTTTATACATAAATTACAAAATCCAATAACTTGCTTCCCTCGTAGGAATTCTTCGTCTACGATAGATTATAGAGGCTCATAGTTCCTTTTGATCCATTCTAGGAATATCATAGCAAGATGATATTCCCGCTAGATTCTCTCAAGGAGTCGCCTAAAATTGCAGGTTTGAATATGCTAATCATACAATATGACGGGGCGACAACTTACATATTACTCCCAATATTGGCTTCGACCTGAAGACCAATATTGTAACAAACGAATGGCTTCCACAGACTTGCCACAATAAACAAAATAATCCACGGACATATCGTCCGGACTGCCCCTTTCAGATCATGACCTAGGACTCTCTTCTAAAACTAGGTTACCCGTGCGTACAGAGTAACACATACTCTACATTGTGCACGTCGGTGCGTGAGCAAATCGAACGCACAAATAATATAACTATATCACGACTGGTGCGTACATTGGCAGGACCGAAGACTACCCCCATAGGTAAAATTGTACGCAACAGTAGGCCAAACGGCCATTGCCCTAGCAAAATTTAAAAATTAGAAACCTACCCACCGCAAATATATTTATAGAATGTGTGATTCCTATATACATACATTGGGATTCTCGCCGGTGCTATGGAGTTCATGCACTGTGCTGAGATCCTCCTTGTGTGATCTAAGGGAGGACATCGGAGCACTGATGGAGTAGTCTATATGCATTGAAGATAGTCCTTAAAAACCAAAGCTAACCCAACTGAACCAACACTATCCATGACATATCTAGGGTTCCATTCTCTGAAACAAAGATGGCTCACCGAAATATCTAGGGTCTTATATCATCACTATCATTTTCCTTTGCGCTCCTTACAGAGCATAAATCCACCACTGCAGCTGGTCCCTCTTGCAAGAAGCCTGCTCTTACAACAGCGGTGGTGGTTTATGTGGCAATTTGTTTGTCATGATAAGGTCGCCAGCCCCCATGTTCAATGGCCTGGTATGACATGCCTGGGTCAGCAGTAGTTCTATTATTTCTGCGTCTCATCACAGACCCCCAGGAAATACACAGGCCACGGTCTCATATACACTGTCATTTACTGAGCCAATATAAACTATCATTTACTGAACCAATATGCACTATCATTTACTGAGCCAATATACCCTATCATTTACTGAGCCAATACACACTTTTGTTTACTGAGCCAATATACACTATCATTTACTGAGCCAATATGTACCATCATTTACTGGGCCAATATGCACCATCATTTACTGAGCCAATATGCACCATCATTTACTGAGCCAATATACCCTATCATTTACTGAGCCAATACGCACTTTCATTTACTGAGCCAATATGCACTGTCATTTACTGAGCCAATACGCACTGTCATTTACTGGGCCAATACACACTATCATTTACTGAGCCAATATACCCTATCATTTACTGAGCCAATATGCACTATCATTTATTGAGCCAATATGCACTTTCATTTATTGAGCCAATATACCCTATCATTTATTGAGCCAATATACACTTTAATATACTGAGCCAATATAAACTATCATTTATTGAGCCAATACATAATATCTTATATTGAGCCAATATACACTATCACATATTGAGCCAATATACACTTTAATATACTGAGCAATTATAGAACAATTATATATCTCTCGGTTAAAATTGGTCCCAAATAAATGCCTCTAAAACTAAAGCTATGAACTTTTCTAACGAGACCTTTGATATCATCTTGAACGGGGAAAAACTACAGAAAGTTGAAAGTTTCAATTATTTAGGCAGTAAAATGACTCAGGATGGTGACACAACAAGAGAAATCCATACTAGACTTGCTTTGGCAGCTAGCGCCTTCAATAGATTATCTAACATTTGGAAATTACGATCATTGAATATACATACCAAGCTTCGTCTGTTTAATTCAAATGTTATCTCAGTGTTAACATACGGCTGTGAGAGTTGGAAAATAACAAAATCATTGGAGAACAAGCTGAAGACATTCGAGAACAAATGTCTTAGAAAACTCATGAACATCAGTTGGAAAGAATTCAAGACTAATCGACAAATAAGAGAAGACTCTAGGCAGAAATATGTCTCCGACTATATAAGGAAAAGACGATGGTCATATATCGGTCATGTCCTACGAATGCAAAACAACAGAATACCACTACAGGCGCTCACTTGGGTTCCTGAGGGTAAGCGGAAAAAAGGAAGACCAAAAGAAACACTCAGAAGAACAATAATAAGAGAAGGAAGAACGTTGGGCCTAAATAATGTGCAAGAGCTAAGAGGAGTGGCGTCACAACGAACAACCTGGAGAGCACTGGTTTCTGCCTTATGCGCCGTGTTTGGCGCTTAAAGAATTTATTATTATTATTATTATTATACTGAGCCAGTATACACTATCATCTATTGAGCCAATATACACTTTAATATACTGAGCCAGGATACACTACCTAATTACCCATTTAAGGCCATATTTACTACCCTGCATCAAAACTGGTAAATTACCTGTCTAAGGCAGGAATGTTTCTCTTGGTCATGATGCTTTGATATCTGTAGACAATATGAGCTGACAGAAATATACCAATCGAATCATAGCAGTCCTGGACACTGTCTTCTACTAGTTTCTGGGGGAAAAACAAATAGGACGATTAACAAACCTGTTTTGTTAATAGCACAAAAGTACATCTTACTTGTCAATCTCTTGAGAAGAAAACCTGTACTCTGGATCAATACCTGTTATCTCTTTCTACCTCTCTTAACTGGGGGATTCCAGGATGATAACCACCTTGTAATGCTATCAACTGGTTTCCTCACCTATTGTTCCACTGGAATTTTTACTGGTTCATTCCATTAGTTACATACTGGTGATCTTGCCACACCAATTTAATACATCTTCTATTTTTTAGCAAGCACCCATTGATGAAAGTCTGTAGCTTCTCGATAGTTGTTTTAATTGTTCTCTATTTTTGCAGAGAAGACACAAAAAGTCTCATGAAAAATATACTAATACATGATGCAAGATACATAGTTTTAAAACAACAAATGGCATATATGAATGAATTAAACATATATAGAAACAATTTTTACATCCCTAAAACTTTATTTTATTCTTTTGATTTAGAGTATTCTGTATTACATGCAATACAGTCACCTTTTCCACTTTTTAAAATGGTATCAGTGGGATTATACAGCTGGTGTTCATGTTAATTTTGCACTACAATAAAAAAGTCAGTGAGTCTGCATTTACGAACTTCCTACAGCCTGTGTGGATTTTGTTCATCATGGAGAAAAAGATATTTCACAGCACTAATGTGAAGCTAGGTCTGTAGTCACTGAATAACCATATGTAGATTTAGGAAGTGAATGCCACCAGCATTTGTTCTTTGGATAATAATTTTCAGCTAGTAGCTACAAAAGCTCTTTTTCTGGCCAGTGATTGTCAGTACAGGCACACACCAATCAGACAGCATACAATAATCATCAGATTCATTTTTCAGAGCTTCCTGACTGAGATGTGTACAAAAAGCATCTGTCAATCATCAGAAGTATGGATACCATAAATTATCTTTATTTGTTCTTTGAGGTCTTTTAGAGCCTGACTGTCACAGGGAAAGTTGTCAACCATCTTTTTCACCACCATCACATATAAATTTCTTGCAGTCTCAAAACAAATGACCTTTTGACAACACAGTTGAGCTCCATTAGTTTTCTGTTGTAGAAGTTTACTGCCAGTGTTCTATCATCCTGCTGCACATCCTGATCACTAAATCCAGGGTTCATAGCAAATTTCTTCAAGCATTTTCCAGGCTTTTTCCAGGTTTTTCCAGGTCCAGCACGTGATTTTCAAGGATGGGAAACTCTAATATTTTCCTCATCTAATTTTCTCAGATATAATTATCACTTTGCTGATCAGCAATCCGGAGCATTACCGTCTCCCATTACCAAGGGTGTTTGCAGATTTCTTTAAAAAGAACTTTTTTTTTTTTTAATTCATAAAAGATTGAAAAACAGACATTTTTTCCAAGTTTTTAGTGAATTTGTTCAACATCAGCGCAATAAAATGTTAGTGACATGGATGGTAATGAATAAAATAAGCTTGATTGACGTATTGATTTAACGATTAACCACGTATATCAACATAAAAGGCTAATAAAATTGGAATAAAATGTTTTAAAAAAAACTGTATTTTTCGTGTTTGTCTTTTTTTGAATGTATTCTGTGTCTGTGGCATCTGACAATGAGCGTTTGTAAATGTTTGAGTAGTTAAGTACCTCTAGTTGGAGTCTGAGCTGCTTTTTTCATTAACTGGGGTTGAAGTTGTAGCTGTAGGCCTCTGCAAGAGTCTTTGTCAACGATCCACGTTGATAATCCTTGACTGTGTGGTATAACTTGAAGCAGGGTATCAGGCATAGAGGTACATTGCAATCTGGGCAGTACATGCAAGTCTGGCTTCTGTTCCCTGCAGCCTTACACACTTTACAGTCTGGTTTGTACCTTGCCCTTTACTTTTTTATCAATGAAGTGGTGCTCAGTAAGTCATGTTGTTTTGAAGGTGTCACATTGCGTCGAAGAATAGCAGGTTCAATTTTTTTTTTTGTACGCCCGCTAATACTCGAGGTGAAATCTCAGGTTATTATTAATGTCTAACCTGACATTGATTTTACGTGAGTATCCCTTTTTTCTTGTACAGAGACAGGTGTCCCTCGCCATTCAGGCAGATACTCCCCGATTTCGGAGGTACCCATTAGAGCTGGGTCGGCTCAGGAGCCGCCAATCCCTGGTCGACGACACACCTTCAAATGTTCTCGCCAGGTCTCGAGTTAATCCAGTCCAAATCCCGGTCGACGAAAAAATCCTCAAATGCCATCGACTGGGTTTGATCCTGGATCACCTGGTCGCCAGAGCGGTGTGGTAACCACTACGCTAGCGCGGCTCCTAGCAGGTTCAATAAGAGTCATACTGACATCCTGATCTTCGCTTTGATCTTTTTTTGTAGAGTTGGCAGTGTTGTAGGTTATATGCCCATTGACCAGGGCAGTTTCAACTAAGAAATAATATAAAAATAGGATCTGTGTGGGTAGGGGTAGCTTGCACCTAGTTGGCTGAAGTTTCCACACCTCCCATACTTTTGCTGTATTTTTCTGCAATCACTGGCTTCTGAACTGTTCTGCCCTAAAGAATTTGTCTTTCTAACTGTCTTGTTTATATTATCATTGGAGTGAACAGTGGATATAAGGTTAAATCTTTTCGTATCATGCCAGGTGACTGTCGGCATGCCTTATCTTCTGTCGCACAAAACACAGG
This sequence comes from Oreohelix idahoensis, assembly GCA_024509875.1. Classification (NCBI taxonomy): domain Eukaryota; kingdom Metazoa; phylum Mollusca; class Gastropoda; order Stylommatophora; family Oreohelicidae; genus Oreohelix; species Oreohelix idahoensis. The sequence goes on along the minus strand of JAMPIV010012624.1, from coordinate 376,075 downwards.
ATGATTTGTCTTTTTCAATTTGAGTTGTTTTTTTTCTTCAGTGCTACAGGAAAATGCTTCCTATTTTCCGCTACTGTTCCAAATGCACCAATCTGAATTTCAGGTCTTGAAATAAAGCTGAAGGCTGAATCAAAACTATCACAGAAGAGAATATGTCCCTTGTTGCGTATGAAATTTGAATTAAAACTATGGTGACTTTACACTGAAAAAAAAAAAAAAAAGTCCAAATAATCTCAGCTCTCAAGAGTTTTTTTCCTTGGTCACAAACAATGTCACATCTGTAGGTCTCCTAGTAGTGTTAGTTTAAAAAAAAAAAAAAAAAAAAAAGGAACACAAATAACTTAGAGTAGGCCTAAGCTATGTATATTTACCAATTCAAAATGCATACATAATAGTCAAACAATATTTAACTAGAACAAAAGGTAATATATATAGTAATTGGGAGGGTAATACTTATGATAAGTGAAAATCTATTAAATATCAAACTGGAGACCTTTTACCCCCCACCCCCCCCCCCCCTCCCCCCTCCCCCCCCCCCCCCCCCCCCCCCCCCCTTTACTATTTTTGTTGGGTTTTGTTTCGTTTGTTTGTTTAGATTTTATTTAAAATTTAATTAAATCTTTTTTTTAAAATTTTAAATAACATAGGCCTATCCACAAAATTGCTGATTTTCATTTATCCTAATTACCGCGATTTGACAGATGTGATGCCACTTTCGTGTATCGGCGATTATTCATGTTATCTGAAATTGAAAACATGTAGGCCTAGGCCTATCCTAATTAGCCTACAACCCTTCAGAGGTAGAACGGGATAAGTCTTTTCATCATAAATATAATAAACTGGACTTATTTAAATAGGTTTTATAAATGAGATAAACGAATTTATTACTTACGAGTGTTAAAAATAAATCTGCGTTTACGTCGTTAACGCAAAGCGCCGAAAACTTCTGGAAATGGATTTAATGCGCAAAGGGAAGTAAACATTTTACGGTAACTTTGCGCAAAGGGAAGTAAAAATTGTACGGTAACTTTACAATTTTTACTTCCCTTTGCGCATTTCCAGAAGTTTCGGCGGTTTCGTTTTCGGCGCTTTGCGTTAATGGCGTAAACGCTGATTTATTTTTAGACTCGTCGCGTTTGTTGTTGCGAAAAATACCATCAATAACCAAAAAATGGACACAAAGTAACGAATTTTCGATTTCGTATTATTTTTCAAGGTCCGATGCGGAAAATTCAAGGCTTATAGCCATTTTTCCAGGCTTTTCAAGGCCTGGAATTTTTTTTTTCGTTTTCCAGGTTTTTCAAGGTTTTTCCAGGTCGCTACGAACCCTGTAAATCTGATTAGCCTCAAGTCAGCCACCTGTCTGATACATCTCATATCAACAAATTTAATCATAAACATCTAAGCCATCTGTCTATCTCCTCCATCAAACCATCTACTTGTGATTCATCTGTTTGAAAAAGCGTATTAAACTCAGGTAAAAGTGGCAATAGGAAATGAAGAAAACACAAGGTCACCTGGTAACTTAAAAGTGTATGGATGTTTCTGACTCTGCCAGGTTTTTCAACATCACTGTGGCTTTCAAAATTGGATGAAAGAGCTGCATACTGGTTGAGAACCCTGTCCACCACCTTTTGTTTCATGTCCTATTTGTTTTTTTCTATGATGTCACTTTCATTCATGCTGACTGAATTCATAGCTTCACCAGATCTTTTATAGAAGATTGTCATAGCAGGACTTCTTGTTTTGTTATTCCATTTTCTGGTTTTGATTTTCGTTGATTGTTGAATTAGTTGTCTTGATATTTTTTTTCGGTTTTGTATTTTCTTTGCTTTATTATTGCTCTTCACCTGTATTGTTATATTTCATTTATATTACGTGCTTGTAGTGTCTATAGTATTTTTCTTTAACCTGTCTGTATTTCTTGTCCTTGTAGCCTATTTGTAACTGTGGCTGATGAAAGGTGAAGCCTGAAATGTCCTGTGTTTCCTGTGTACTGTTAATTTGTAAAACTGATTCAATACCGTTTTATTTGTTAATACATATTTATGCACAGCGATAGCCTGCGGGTCTGGCAGTGTTAAAGCATGTTCAGGTAATCCACTGGGTGAAAACCTGGAAGCCTTTATATGTCTTTCTAAGTTTACAGCTGCGCTCAAAATGGTAGCAAATGTCCACAGGTAGGTTGCTTGATTCCATCTTGTGCACAATGATTAGCCAGGTGGCAAATGCACCCAACAGTGACGACAAAAGGATTTCTCTACTTCACCCTTGTAAGTACCGAGTTTGATATCCTCATCATGACACTGCAGTTGTCACTAACAAAGTCTACACAATTTTTCTAGGGATATTAAAACTTGTGAATATATTTGTCAATGTCACTGAATATGGCCCCACTGGTTCAACCTAGTGCCCTAGATTCTTCTATAAGAGTTACACCAACTAAAATTTGGCCGCCATTTTCGGTCGTACCCGTATTGCAGGAAAATGGACCCGATCATGAGTTTCGGACCCAATTTGCATTTTCGTTTAGGTTAGCTAATAATTTGAAATAAAATTAGATGCAAATACAGTAGCACATATTTGTACTATTATTTGTATTTCAACTAACAAAACAAAAAGAAGAAAACTAGTTTACTTACCGGTTTATTGAAAAGAATCAGTAGCGTGGATTTTTAACACATACTCCGTTGAATTTTATATTCCGTTAGAATTCCACTATTTAGCAACAAACATTCCGTTAGAGTTGCAACACTCAGCAAAACATACTCCCTTCGAATTGAACTATTTACCTAGTTTGAAATGTGGAAACTGGTGAATGACTGTTGTAGACACTGACAGTTTTACTAGATCCAGATGATCACACCAGTTTGTTTTCATTTAAAATGCGACTATGTACAGATAGTTTTTAACAAAATCTAATTACATATTTTGGACCGGAGATTTTATTATAGTTTTTATTATATAATATATATTATATAATTTTATTATTACAATTATATATATATATATATATATATATATATATATATATATATATATATATATATATATATATATATATATATATATATATATATATAGATATATATATATACATATATACATATATATATACATATATATATATACATACATATATATATACATACATATATATACACACATATATATATATATATATATATATATATATATATATATATATATATATATATATATATATTGTTATGTTTTTCATTTTATTATAATTAAAAAATATTAATAAAATAATAAAAATATAAAATTTTATTACATGATATCATTTTATATATTTAAATTATATAATTATAAAATAATAATAATTATATAATTTATATTATATAATTTAAAATTCTATAGATTATATTATATATATATATATAAGATGATGATAGGAAACTCTTTACAGAGCGATACAACAGGAAGCAATCTGATCATCAGAAGTAGTCCCCCCGTCCGACAAGTGTTTCGGCCCTACATACTCCTTTACACTCTAAGGGGGGGCGGGCCCACTTGGGTCATGACTCCCAAGCGTCTCAGCCTCCTGTTGTCTTGTATCGAAAATGAACCCATTTCACTTATGGTAGCAACTTTAATCCACAACTCCGCCAGCCGTGGAGGCAATTGTGAAAGTAACAAAGAGAAGACAAATTATTCCGTTCGCTCCGTAGCACATCACAACTATGGACACACACTGAGTCACCTGCGCGAAGCGGACGAGACTTGACACTGCGCGCTCGCCGCTGAAATTCTTCCTGACACCCCTTATAGTATACATCGCCTGTCGCCTCTCAGCCACAGCCCTTTCACTAGTACACCTAAAAACTCAGCGTATTGTGGACTTCAAATGGCACGGTCAGTTCAATCAGTATGACCTGAAGCGTTGCTGAAGAATGAAGCACTATATCCGGCCGTCTCCGCGATTTTCTGATACTCTCTGGATATGCCCCTCGTCCAGGTAGGTCTACCGCCATCTCCCAGTCGTTTGCACAGTCAAGAAGAGATGGTAAACTGCTACCAGGTTTACTCGGTTTGGGGTGTGCTGACTTTCCTGCCCTCAGAAAGTATGTATTTGCGGTGCTCGGCCCGGGTTTGCTATTCGCCTTCATCCTTGCCAGATCTATTGTCGCAGCAAGCTCATTTAGCACTTTGTTATGGCGCCAAGTGTATCGCCCTTGCCCTAATGACACCTTACACGCTGAGAGCACATGTTCAAGTGACTGCCTCCCCTGGCACAGGGGGCACTGCTCATCATCCGACTTTCCCCATTTCACAAGGTTGGTGGCCGACGGCAGCAGGTCATACATTGATCTAACAACGAAGCTGAGCCTAAGAGGTGCCATATGCCTGTTGAAGGACTTTTGTGTGTGGTTACTGGTTGTGTTGCTTGAATTCTGATCGTGCTAATATTCGTACGCGAATGGGGTGAACCTCACCTTTGGGTTGTCGTAATGCCTGAACTTGGCATCAAGATGTAAACAACTGTTCATCTTATTAACTCAGCAACTTGATATAAAATACATAATTCATAATGGTTGAATGGTGTAACGTGATTCAACGAATAATGCCTCCGGTTCGAGTCCTTCACAATTTAATATGGATTACACACATACATAAACAGTTCAATTCACACATGAGGTACATGCATCAATCAATCAATAGCGTAGACTGCTGTTTTACATGTCAATGTCCGTTTAAGGATACAATGCAGTAATTGTCGTCAGAACATCACAGCTATATGCACGCGCAGATAGAATGGCTACCTGCCGACAGTGAGACTGTGAGTCTAATTACTTCGTATAAAGTAGACGATTATCTTTCTCCTTCCAAGGATTTAGTTAATCACTAACCTCCATAAGTTTCCTCTCATGTAGAGTTCTAGGACTGACCCTGGTCCATCATAATGCACATATAAATGGCTATATCATGCCATTGAATTGGAAGGTTAACAAAACGCAGCTATTCAGCTTGGCGGTCAAGTAACAATGGGTAGCGTCTCCTAGTTACCGACTGTGACCCAAACAACGCTAGACACGTCATAATCGATCGTGTATGGAGCGTTCAATAATTGAAACATCTATCGCAATATATTAAATGTCTTAACCTTTACATTTGCACGTCCGCTAACCTTTAGCAGACGGCGTTAATATCATATACCGTAACAATTCCATATATCATTCCATGTCAAGGACCTCTGCAGGGCTCCTTCCCATGTAGTCCATTGGCCTTGTTGGACCTGCTGCACTGCTTTTTGCAACCTCTTATCATTCTCAGCTCCTAGTATCTCCTGAACTACCATGTCTCTGCGCTCCCTGCTTGATGCCTTGGACCACCAGCGGATGTCTCCATGACCAAATCCCCGTCTATTCGTTTGTGTGTATCCGATTACCTCCCTCAGTTTGAGTGACTCTTGGGCAGCATCAACAGCTTCTTCCACTCTCTACTTCCTTCCCGTTTTCAGTGTGGGCTGAATGGACTTAACCACGTCATCAGCTGACTCGCGTAGCATCATTGCAAGCCTTGCCTTTCCAACTTTGTACTCTTCAACAACTGACTTGAAAGGAAGCAGAAGTTTTGACTTTTTGCAGTACAGTGCTACATCTGACAGACCTGGTGGTACCCCTAGCCACTTTCTCATGAACTTGTTGACCTTCTGCTCTATAGCCTCCACTGTACTTGTGCTTATTTCATATATAAGCAGTGGCCACAGCAACTTCGGTATCAACATGAACTTGAGGCACCACAGTTTGAACTTTCCCAGGAGTCTGCTTTGGTCTATGATCTTTAGCCCTCTGTCTGCCATTTCTATTGTCTGTTGCACTGCCTTCGAGTCTTTTAATGAGGCATCGTACACCCTGCCAAGACTTTTAACAGGTTCCTCAATGACAGTAGGGATTCTTTGGTTGGAAACCATGAATATGTCCTCTGCTATCTTCCCTTTCCTGACTGATAGGCTTCTCGACTTCTTGGGTTTGAAGCTTATTCTGCACCAGCTGACTAGTTCATCCAGGCGTTCTAACATCCTCCGGGCCTGATGTTCATCTGATGTCAGAATTGTTGTGTCATCCATGAATGCTTTGAGCGGTGGCATGTGACACATTCCACCGAGCTTTGGACCTATAGCCATTCCTTCAGCCGCATTAAGGATTACCTGCATAGCCATCACGAATAGTATCGAAGAGATGGTACACCCCATCGCAATTCCAACGTCAAGGCCAATCCACTTCGTTGTGTACTCTCTGGTTGAAAATCTGACAGCAAACCCTGCGAAATACAGCTTCAGCATTGCTGCAATCTCTTGTGGAACATGATACATTTCTAGGGCCTGCCACAACATCTGGTGTGGAACGGATCCATAAGCATTCGCTAGATCCAACCAGATTACATGGAGGTTTGTTCTGTCAGACTTTGCCTTTTGGATTGCTTCCCAGATCATTGTGGCATGCTCTAGACATCCTGGTGTACCTGGGATACCTCCTTTCTGAATGGTAGTGTCAATGTACCCATTTGCCAGAAGGTATGTAGTGAGTCTTTTCGCCATCACTGAGAAGAATATCTTCCCTTCCACATTGAGTAGTGAGATTGGCCTGAACTGACTGTCTGTGGAATTTTGCTCCTTCGGGATGTAGACTCCGTTCGCCTTTCTCCATTCCTTGCTTACAAGCTGGGTTTTCCACGCATTCTTCAGTAAATGGAGCAGTCGTTTTAGCACTTCAGGGCATCTCTTATACACCACATATGGAACACCATTAGGACCTGGAGCTGACTTGCACCGAGCTTTCTGGACAATGCTTTCTACCTCTTGCACCGTTGGGGGCTTGGTGTTAAATTCAGCTCCTGGCTCACTCGGCCATTTAAGGCCTGCCATGCTGTTGAGCGGCTCATCTCTGCGACCATCATAATATGTCATTCTAAGGTGTTCTTCCAGGTCTTCTTTCTTGATGTTTAGCGTACCCGACCGTGGCTGCTCAAACAGTTCTTTGGCAAACTTGAAGGGCTCCCTGAAGAATCTTTCCCTATCCCTTCGAGTCTTCCTTCTCTTCCTGCACAACCTTTCTGCTCTACAAAGGGCATTATGTTGGCCTTTCAGGTGCTCCCAAACCTGTCGTAACCCTTCCTTCTCTGTGGCAACTGTGTTCTTGAAAAGTTTTCGGGCATGCTTCTTCTGTTTCCTGATTTCTTCTATTTTAATTTGTCTTCTACTTTTTTGTGGTGGGTTACTTTCCCTTGCCTCCCTCACTCCGAACACTTTGCGACAGTGCAGATATATTATGTCGCCGAAGATTTCCAGCTTCTTCTCCAAAGTTATCTGCTTCAGGTTGTTATCCAACTCTTTTGCCAAGGCTTCGTCCAGCTGTTCCCAAAGCCCTTTTGCACTGGCAGGTGGAAACTTGATTGCATCTCTCTTCCCGTCCAAGAAGTGTGTGAGATCATCATCAGGCAGATCAACTTGAATGTACTCAGCACTGTGGATTGACTCCTGGCTGCGTTCTTCTAACGTCTTATCCGTCGAGACAGAGCGCTGTTGATCTCCCCCAGATGACCCCCCACACCCCTTTTTCGTTCAGTGGATTTTCATTCCTCTCTGAGTAGAGAATTCCCTATCACAGGCACATGGAAATTCCAGCCGTTGTTCAGAGCTCGAAGTCCGTGTAACGGGTCTGGTCGATTCCAATGAGGCGCCTGTGGATTCATCATTCTCCCCCCCTTTCGGTGAATCCTGGGGGCATCTATCATTTTTGGGTCCTGTAGCAATAGAATACAGCTTACGGGGTGCTAACCCGGTCAGCCGGTTTCTAGTCTTTCCCAGTGTCATCTGTCTTTCCAGAAGTCAATCGGTCTTTTCCCGATCATCACTGGTTTGACCATGTAACTATGATAGGAAACTCTTTACAGAGCGATACAACAGGAAGCAATCTGATCATCAGAAGTAGTCCCCCCGTCCGACAAGTGTTTCAGCCCTACATACTCCTTTACACTCTAAGGGGAGGCGGGCCCACTTGGGTCATGACTCCCAAGCGTCTCAGCCTCCTGTTGTCTTGTATCGAAAATGAACCCATTTCACTTATGGTAGCAACTTTAATCCACAACTCCACCAGCCGTGGAGGCAATTGTGAAAGTAACAAAGAGAAGACAAATTATTCCGTTTGCTCCATAGCACATCACAACTATATATATATATATATATATATACACAACTATATATATATATATATATATATATATATATATATATAATATATATATATATATATATATATATATATATATATATATATATATATATATATATATATATACGAGGGGCGTTCAGAAAGTAATGCACCACATCGTTTTTCTCAGCTAATAATGAAGATAGAAGCATGAAATTTTGCACACTTCAAATATGGCATGTGCCAATTGTGTGCACCAAATTGCACCGCAACCAGCTAAATAATACGGCTGCCCTAAACCGTTGAAATGGAGCGTGTTAGCAACTTGCGTTATAAGCAGCGAATTGTGATAGAATTTCTTGTTGCAGAGAAGGAAACTGTTGTGAACATTCACAAGCGTCTATGTGATGTGTATGGAAGTTTTGCAGTCGACAGGAGTACAGTCAGTTGCTGGGTTCAGAGAATCAAAGAATCAGGAAGTGGAGATACGGAGCTGCTTGATCGGCCGCGCCGTGGACGTCCTGCCACAGCCACCAACGCAGAAATGTTGAAATGCGCTGAGAGCATTATTCTTACTGATAGGCGAATCACTTCTCAACAATTGGCCTTACAGCTGTCAGTCAGCATTGGTAGTGCAAATGCAGTTATAAAAACTCTCGGATTTTCTAAGGTTTGCGCAAGATGGGTTCCTCGAAGTCTCACAAATGACCACCAATTGCAAAGGAAAGCAATTTCTTCTGAATTGTTGGAGCGTTTCAATGCTGATGGAGAGAACGTTTTGGCTAAGATCGTTACAGGTGACGAAACCTGGCACATCATTTTGAACCTGAGACAAAAAGACAGTCAATGGAGTGGCATCATCCGCAATCACCATGAAGAAAGAAATTCAAGACAATTCCTTCAGCTGGAAAGGTCATGATCACTGTCTTTTGGGACATTGAAGGTGTGATTCTTGTGGACGTTATGCCAAGAGGAGAGACAATCAATTCGCAAGCTTACATTAAGACACTGAAAAAACTGAATCAACGTTTTCGCAGAGTTTGGCTGCATAAGAATCCAGCAGACCTGCTTCTCCTTCACTACAATGCGCGACCTCACAGAAGTCTGGCAACACGGGAAGCAATCACCAAATTGGGTTGGACTGTACTACCCCATCCACCCTATAGTCCCGATTTGGCACCCTCTGATTTTCATCTATTTGGGCCACTTAAAGATGCACTCCGTGGGACAAGGTTTGAAGATGATGAGGGAGTGATTCATGCAGCGAAGAAATGGCTACCTGATCAAGACAAAATCTGGTACGGGCTAGGAATACATGCACTTGTTTCGCGCTGGCATAAAGCTGTACAAGGTGATGATGTTGAATAATACCGATGTTTACATGACATATCCATGTATATTGTGTATAAATTTCATGCTTTTTGAATAAACAGCTCCTGAGAAAAACGATGTGGTGCATTACTTTCTGAACGCCCCTCGTATATATATATATATATATATATATATATAATCTTATAAATATAGAAGAGGTGTTAAGAATAGACAGACCTAGGGAACTGCATAATATAGTAAAACAATATTTATCACGAACAAATGTTAATATTAGTGTCTGGGAATGTGAAGGTCTGATGCTGTTCTTACAATGCATATGACTTTTAACAGATGAAAGTCAATTAAATATCTGTTAAAGTCAGTTATATAACTGGAACCACCAGGACTTTACACCCCTCCATTTTAATATTATTCTTGTTCAGAGTTTCTTCTTTTGTTTGTTTTTTGTTTTGTTTGTTTATTTATTTAACGTATTAGCATAATTGTGATTGTCCCTATTTACAATGATTTGACAAATGTGATGCCACTTTCTCATCGGCAGTTGTTCATATTATTTGGAACTGAAAACAATATATATCCTAATTATAACCCATCAGAGGTTGAACGGGATATTTTTCTTCATTAATTTAAAAAAAAAAAAAATCTTACTCGACGCTTATTCCCGCTACTAACCCTGGTATTGTCGACAAAAAATGGCGTCCACGTCGTTCAGCCTCGTTTTCGATTCTGACATAGTTGTCGTAACTCCGTAACTCTTATAGAAGAATCTAGGGCACTAGTTCAACCTAGCATGGTCAATGAAATTATTATTTTTGGTCACTTGGAATGTCTGACTGGCTGAGCGGTTTGAGCACTTGCCTCTCGCAGCAAAGTATAAAAGGACTGAAACTTGGCAGTGTCATGCTTCAGTCTATCCATTTATAACACATAAGGAAGGGAAACCCGAGGCCTGTAAACAGTAAATTAATATTAGACAAACATAAAGGTATGTTTTCAGGCACTCGTAAGAAATAAAGAAGTAGAACACTAGACAACAGAAAAACAACAGACATGAGTGGCTTACCCAGGATTCGAACCCTGGACCTTCCATGCGACAACCCCGCCTAGCTATGCAAGCGAATCACACTATCCTCCCTGCCATCTATGCATCACCAATAAATGATGCTTCGATGACAGGGAAGATAAAGGCAGTGAGGCTGGGAAATGGTCACCCCCAACTAGTAAAGGTAGACATAGTATAGTGAAGTCTCGTAACACTTCACTCCGCTATGCTAGTGTCTGATATGAGACTACTTTACCTCTGAGTGCCCGACTGGCAGTGGTTAAAGCAATGGTCTCTCGTGACAAAGTTACTGGGCTCTCAGACTGAAACCTGGTAGCGTCACACTCCAGTCTATCCAGCTGTAAATGGGTACCTGAATCTGCTCGTGAGTTGGGGAAGGCAAAGGCAGCGAGGAATGGAACTGGTCACCCCACCTCTGGAAGCTAGACCTAGTATAGTGAAGTCTTTAACACTTCCCTCCCTTTCTGCAGTATCTTCTATGGGACTACCTTTAACTTTAGTTTCAAGCTGACTGCTCGTTTGACGGAGAACCAGTCCGCTAATATTTTGAGGCATAAATACATGAACAGAACTTTGTTCAGTTCGAACTAGAGAATAAATATTGCATACATTCTTCATTTCTCCCCTTGCATACATGTCCAGTTAAGATTACAGCATGACACACAAAGCAGACAGACTTACTAAAAATAGCGTCAGTGTTTTCCCCATGATTGCCTCAAATAAATTCTGTGCCCCGGCTCCTGACACCATGAAGAAATCAGAAATAAACAGGAACTCTCTGCAACAATTGTCCATAAGAGCAAAGTGAAGACTGCGAAAGATGCTCTCAAATGAATACTGAGGAGATTAAAAAACAAACCACTTTATATAATTCTCAGCTCTGACTTATTTTAATTATCAACCATTTCACATAATTCTCAACTCTGTCTTATTTCAATTATCAACCATTTCATATAATTCTCAGCTCTGACTTTTTGAATTGTTTTGAAATAAACCATTGCATATTCTTCTTCTTCGTACACTCTCAGACGTCTATTTCAATATTTAAAAGAAAGCAGCAGTCAGCTTGAGGTTATCTGTATCTCCTTAGAGTTTTTCCAGGAAAGATACTGGTGACGGCCATATGTTCTTTCTCTGTTGCTCATACGCTGGGCATCTTTGAAGCAGATGTTCAGCAGTTGTGTTTATCAAACCATTTCATATAGCTCTGACTTATTTTAACTACAAACTATTTCATATAATTCTCAGTTCTGACTTGTTTGAATTATAAACCATTTCCTATTCTTCTTTCCTTCTTCTTCATACACTCATATTCTCATACGTCTACTTGAATATTTTCAAAGAAAGCAGCAGTCAGCTTGAGGCTATTTATATCTCCGTAGAGTTTTTCCAGGAATGGTACTGGTGCCGCCAAACGTGCTTTCTCTGTTGCTCATACGTTGAGCATCTTTGAAGCAGATGTTCAGCAGTCATTTTATCAAACCATTTCATATAGCTCTGATTTATTTTAATTACAAACTACTTCATATAATTCTCAGTTCTGACATTTTAATCAGCATTATAATGACAGATCATGTTATATTAGTATCCAGTTCACTACAGTTCTGAAATATTGCTGAATGTTGTTTATGAGCGTTCTGAATACCCTTTGACCTACATACCCTTTGACCTACTGAACTACACAGAACATAACTGAATGTGTGGATACTTTGAACTCAACATCATCATCACGATACAGCTCGCCAAGGAGCATCAATCAATCAATACCCTTTAGCTCCCCAAGGAGCACAGGCCTTCAACAAACACATGCCAAGTCTTCCTGTCCTGTGCATTCCGCTCAAGTTCTTTCCATGTTTTCCTCATCATTTTCACCTCTGTTTCCAGTTCTCTTCTCCGTGTGTTTTTTGGTCTACCTCTGCCTCTCTTTCCCTGTGGATTCCAGAACAAGGACTGCCTTGTAATGCTATCAACAGGTCTCCTCAATGTGTGTCTTACCCATCGCCAGTGTCTTCTTCTCATCTCTTGTTCCACTGGCACTTGTCTGGTTCTTGTCATCAATTCCACATTTGTGACTTTGTCATACCATTTCAGTCCTTCTATTCTACGCAAGCACCTGTTTATAAAAGTCTGTAGCTTTTTAGTTGTTGTTTTTGTTGCTCTCCATGTCTCAGAGCCATACAATAGGACTTGAGAAACGAATGGACACAAACCAAAGTCCAAACGTTGATAACTGAAATCTTGAAATAAGTCTCGTGGAACAGGACTGACTTGACATTTGAGTTGAAGATTCTTATTTTCGTGTTGGACTTGATTTCTCTTGATCTCCATCTGTTTCCCAATGCAATGAAAGTGCCTCTTGCTTTTTGTATTCTTATTTTGATATCATTGTCTGTCCCTCCAACTTTGTCTATATTACTACCAAGATATGTGTACGATTCTACATTCTTTAGTGGTGTTTCTTCAAGTTCAATCTTGTTATCATTTCTTGCATTTATTCTCATAATCTTTGTCTTTTCCCTAGGAGCCGCGGTAGCAAAGTGGTCAGTGCACTGGCTTCCTAGCTCAGTGGTCTATGGTTCGATCCCCAGATGAGGTGGGAATTTTTTAGGCTGCAAACGGCTCCTGGGTCGACCCAGCCCCAATTGGGTACCAGAGCAACTCTGGGAAGGTTAAGGCGGCTGGCGTGATGCTGACCATATCACCCCTAGTGTGCCGATGGTCAAGAAAATATGGACCTAACACCATATTCCCAATATGCCTCAATAGGCGTGTAACGGGATCCTGTACCTTTTTTTTACCTTTACCTGTGTATAGGCCTCCAATCAATTCACGCCCAGTCTTGTGCCATTCACTCAGTCTTTCTGTGTTCTCTTTATCCCTTTCACTTCCTACTCCATTTCTCTTCTCCATGCACTGTTTGATCTCCTTCTACCTCTCTTGCTCTGGGTATTCCAGAACAAGAACTACCTTGTAATGCTATCAACAGGTTTCTTCACCGTGTGACCTATCTAACGCTAGCATTCGTTCTTCACCTCTTGTTCCTCTGGAATTTGTTGGATTTATTCCACTAGTTCCATACTGCTGATCTTGCAACAACAATTTAATCATATTCCATTAGTTCCATACTGGTGATCTTGCAACAACAATTTAATCATATTCCATTAGTTCCATACTGGTGATCTTGCAACAACAATTTAATCATATTCCATTAGTTCTGTCCTGGTGATCTTGCAACCACAATTTAATCATATTCCATTAGTTCCATACTGGTGATCTTGCAACAACAATTTAATCATATTCCATTAGTTCCATACTGGTGATCTTGCAACAACAATTTAATCATATTCCATTAGTTCCATACTGGTGTTCTTGCAACAACAATTTAATCATATTCCATTAGTTCCATACTGGTGATTTTGCAACAACAATTTAATCATATTCCATTAGTTCCATACTGGTGATCTTGCAACAACAATTTAATCATTCTTCTATTGTGTGCAAGCACTCGTTTATGGAAATCTGTAGCTTCTCAATAGTTGTTTTTAATTGTTCTTTATTTTTCACAACCATAGAATGTCTTGATTGACATATGAGGTGAAGATTTTTACTTCTGTACTGGACTTGATTTCTTCTTGATTTCTTTACAATTTTTAATGTCCATAAATTTCCCAGTGTGAGAAAAGCTGCTACGCTTTCTGATGTTATTTATCATACACACACATACTTTCATAAAAATATAATAAACAACATAAATAAATGTATGCATCCTCATATACATAAATTCTTCTTCTTCTTCAAGTACCATACCTAGTGGCATAGGAGATCATGTCTCTCCACAACTTCCTGTCTCCAGTACAGTTTATCAATTCTGTTGTTGACCTCCTTCAATGCCACGATGTCAAACTGTCCAGTATTTGCTCTCTTTATCTTCCTCTATCTCCTTTTCTTTAAATATTACCTGTTGTTATGATAGATTCCAGCATTCCTCGTCTCATAACAATAAACATGCCCACAAAAAGTGGACTGCTTATTTCTAGCTTGTCAAACAAGTTTCTTTTGTGCACTGGCCACTTTCAGGACATCCTCATTACCCTATTTGGTTGTCCATGGTACATATACATAAATACACACACATATAATAAACATACGCCCACCCCACAAACAAAAACTCATACGCGTACACATCTGTAAATATAGAAACACACCCTGGTTTCATTCTTAGCAGCGGCGTGAGGAACGATAACTGGAGCCTCCAGCTCAGTGGTCAGTATCTCCCCTCTGTTACCAAGAGTAAACACGGTTGACCTGCTCTTCAAATGTGGTTTGGATGAGAAGAAACGTGGAATCCAATTAAGGAAGAACTAACATATAAATGTAAAAAAAAAAAGTATAATTCTCTGAGAACAGAAAACTTCACATTTGACAAGACAAGGATAAGTGGAGCATCTCTAACAAGGAAATTGCTGCCAGATAAAGAAGAAAGAAGGGAGGCAGGTCAGTGAGAGACAGATTTACAACAAAAAAACAACAAACAAAAGATACGTAATAACAGATGTGTCACGTAGTTATAGAATGCAAAGACAAGGATAGCTCTTCCATGAATGTACACAGCTAAAGGCAGCCAGCTAAGGAGGACTGGGCATAGAGCTGGTTACTTTAGACTACAGAAATGGAACCAGGGGAAACTATAGCCACCTGTGGAAGGAGGGAAATTCACGAAATAAATGAACTTATGATGGACAGGGACAAAAGCCAGGCAAACATGCAGAGCTGTAGAAGACAAACCAACTACTAATACAAGCAAAATAGAACTGAAAGTAACGTAAACAGGTAGTCACATAGCAGATACTGCCATAGAGAAGAGAAGTGTTAGAGACTTCACTATACTAGGTCCAGCATTGAGAGGTGGGGTGACCAGTTCCCTTCCTTGCTGCCTTTCCTTCCCTAACTCAAAGAGCAGAGTCAGGTACCCATTTACAGCTGGGTAAACTGCAGCGTGTCAGTATCGTGATTCGAAACCCAGCACCTTTGCCGTGAGAGACCAGTGCTCTAACCACTCTGTCAATCGGACGCTCTGAAAGTAACGTAGGGAAGAAAAATCTAAGAAAACCTGGCACAAATTTTTGAAAGTCAGTGCTCCTTGGGGCGATGAATAATGAAGGGAAGACAAAACGGCAGCAAAAAAAAAAAGCAAACAATGCACTTATCAATGCAGACAATGTAACGGTGGAGAATGTCACAGCATTTATATATCTTGGCAACAAAGTATCTACAGGCAGAAACAATGTACAACAAGCAGCATCAGGCTAATCAAAACAAGCCTTGTCTAATCTCTATTGGGTCTGGATATTAAGTAATGAAGCCTTCAAACCAAACTCAGATTATTTAAGAGCAAAGAGTTTTATCAGAATCAGATATAGAAACAAATGGGATGCAAAGCATCCAGGTCACACACAAAATGACGCATACTACCAGCTCAACAGTAGAGAACAAGTGGTAATCTACAGATTCCGCACGGGCCACAATAGATTGGGAAACCATCTATTTAAAGATAGGAACTACTGAAGAGTGTAACTGTGGCACAGATAAAATGACTGCTGAACATCTGCTTCAAAGATGCTAAACATATGCGGAACAGAGAAGCGGTGTATGGTCGGCACTAGTACTGTTCGTGGAAAAGCTCTACGGAGATGCAAATAGCCTCAAGCTGACTACTGCTTTCTTTGAAAACATTCAAGTAGACGTCTGAGAGTGTACGAAGAAGAAGTTATATAAAAGCAAATAATACGGAATCACAAGAGAAAACAAAGCAAAAAATACAGTATAACTCTGCACTAATGAGCTCCGAGAAGCACCATGAGAACAGCATCTCTGCATAAAGATGGGACAGGGCGTGAAAACTTTGTATTTACATCTTTATCATTAACTGATAGTCAAATGTTAGCTCTGGGGTTTAGATTTTCCAGTGGCTTTATTAGGGTTAGTGTCCGATTGACAGAGCGGTTAGAGCACTGGTCTCTCATGGCAAAGGTGCCAGGTTTGAATCATGGTACCGACATGATAGTCTACCCAGCTGTAAATGGGTACCTGACTTTGGGTTAGGGAAGGAAAAGGCAGCAAGGAAGGGAACTGGTCACCCCATCTCTCGAGGCTGGACCTAGTATGGTGAAGTCTCTAACACTTCACTCCCTTAGGCTGTATCTGCTATGGGACTACCGTTACCTTTTTTTTTTTAATTATAGGGTGAGGTAAAAAGGTCAAGGATGGATAAGTTCATTAACATCAGATAAAAGGGTCTGAGAACCAGACAAGTGGCAGTAGAACAAGAGATAAGATGACGCTAGAGATGGGTAGGACACTTTCTTTTCATCTTCTTCTCCGTTCGTCCTGAAAAGGACGTTGGTTGCATTGTGTCGCCGTTTACAGCAAAGCTGTGATATTTGCGCCTTTCGGCCCGACACATCCGACTTCGGCATGGCATTTTTGGGACCGGGTTCGCCTTCCCACTTTGATCCCTACTCTCTCAGCCAGACTGCAGTGATGCAGCCTGTTTCCAGGACCACCACTTGCAGGTGGAGTAGGGTCTTGGTCAGCTCTGGTTCGCTGACCCTGACGCAAGAAGTCAGCTATGGGGCGCTGACTGCATTCCTCACTGTTGACGCGTCTTAAGTCCCGGAAAGGAGACAAACTGAAGAAACTTGTTGATAGCATTAAAAGGCAGTCTTATTCTGGAAGCCACAGGGTAAAGAGAGGAGACAGTAGTAGTATCCCTTTCAGTCATTACAGACTATAGGAACATATCCGCAAGACAATGTCTCGGCCGACGCAAGGTTGCGCGCTTGGGTAAAGAGGTCAAGCTGTTGTCCATGCAGCATGACTCATAAAGCTTGGTGAATCCAGAGGAATGGCACAGCCATTACAGTCTGGCACCAGAACACATATACATGCATGGGTTAATCTTTGAGACAAGCATATGACTACTAGCAGGATCAACCAGACAACAATCCAGACAGATGAGCGTCTTCTATGAGCTCTCGCGCGGGGAGGGAGACAGCGCTCTAAGAAAGGAGGAGACCCAAAAACACAAAGAAAAGTGGAGATAAATGTGAAACGAATGAGGAAGACACAGGAAGACCTTGAACTGATGGTATGGGACAGGAGGACTTGGCATAAGTTTGTTGAAGGCTTATGCTCCTTGGGGAACTGAAGGACAAAGATGGTGATGATTCAACCATAAAAAAGCTTGTATCAATCACAAATTCAATGTAAAACTTGTAATGCTCAATGACTTACAACCAGGCGTGTTACTATGAATATCATGTCCAAACTTCAACCCTCATCAAAACAGCTGCCTACATCACATACTCTTATGAGCAGAAGTAATAAAATTAAAAAAAACAAGCTTGTGGAAAAACACCAGAACACAGCCAATACATCTAAAAATTAAGACTACAACTGTAAAAAAGGATATCTTTCCTTGCTGTGTCTTCAACACCCATCAGATCATCTCTGGCTGCAGCTTCTTCAAACTGAAAGTGGAAGATACAAAAACAAAAGCATACGTTTAGCCAGTTCCACAAACAAAATCTCAAGACATGAACAGAGCTATTGAAAACATCAAAATTTACAAATACTTGTACCAGTTATTGAAATAGCAAAGCAGCAGATCTTAATGATAGTCTAAGACATTAATGCCCATTTGGAGTATGCAAATAAGTCTAGGTTCATTTGTTTTTATAAAACTTATTTACATAGACTAAGACATTAATGCCCATTTGGAGTATGCAAAAAGAAGTCTAGCTTCATTTTAAAAAAATAAGTTATATGTATAGACTAAGACATTAATGCCCTTTGGAGATAGGAAAAGTCTAGTTCCATTTTTTATAAGTTATTTATATTTGTTATTCTCACCTAGTATGTTAGAAAAATTATTTTATTTGGACACACTGATGTGTGTGTGTGGTTTAAAAGATGCCTATGGCTGTGCAAAATTTCACTAGTGCTGCTGCATGTGTGTATATATATATATATATATATATATATATATATATATATATATATATATATATATATATATACACACATTTATAAAACAGAAGTAGTTGTTTTGACATTATGAGTAAACATCAATGAAGATCGAATTCTAAATCAAATATAGCAAACATGAATAAGCTGCTAGCTGATAAATGACTGAAAAGATTAACCTATCACATAAAAAGAATCAGTATATAAAACTTTTCCTGAAATGAAGACAAATTTCTTTATACAGTGAACTTAAGTTTATATAACTTCAATAATTTTCAATCTCTAACTTAAGCTGACAGTCAGATGTAATGAATTCTCTTGACAAAAGATAGTTTATGTCAATTTAGTGAACAAATTTTAACTGTAGTACATCTAAAATATTCTGTGGATGAAACAGTTTGTGATAGTTAGAAAAAAGCTTTTCTTCAGTATGTTTTGTCAATGATTACATTATTACAGCAACTGTTTTCCTATCCCTCCTAAAACACACTTTGACAAGAAACTAACCATTAATTACATTATGTCAACAGCTAACATAAAAAAGTAATAACATGTGAGACATCTACTTATTTCATAAAATTTTGGATGGAAAGAAAAAGATGACAAATGTCAGATTTCTTGGTCAAACATCGGGGGGAACAAAATTTTATTAATTTTTTTTTTTAATTGTATGCCCGCTATTATGCGAGGTGAAATCTCCGGTTAATATGTCTAACCTGAGACTGATTTTACATGAGTATCCCTTTTTTCCCTGTACAATGACAGGTGTCCTCTCGCCATTCAGGCAAATACTCGCCGATTTTGGAGGTACCCATTAGAGCTGGGTTGGCTCAGGAGCCGTTCAGGTTATTCCAGTCCCTGGTCGACGACATTGCTTCAAATGTCCTTGCCAGGGCTCGAATTATTCCAGTCCAAGTCCCGGTCGACGACACTGCTTTAAATATTCTCGCCAGGGCTGGAACCTGGATCACCTGATCGCCAGCGCAGTTTGGTAACCATTACACCAGCGCGGCTCCCATTCATTTATTAATTGTTATTTAATCATCCATTCGCCTGAGTATTTGTGAGTAATACTAATAAATCCTGTGCTGTTCCCACAGGTCTCTGAGGAAACAAAGAATCAACAGGACTGTTGCTCTTTCAGGTATGTCGTCAGAGGCAACTAATATGAAGTTGTGATGATCATGTGGCTGGCAACCTGATCATGTGGCTGGCAACCTGATCATGTGACTGGCAACCTGATCATGTGACACACATTGCTACAGAAACCACCACAAAAGTAAGCAAGTGCTTTAGTGCAGACGTCTTACAACAGGGACCAGCTACAGTGGTTACCTCATGCTCCGTAAGGAACAATAGGAGGAAAATGTATGATGGTAAAGGTAGCCCCCATAGCAGATACTGCTGTAGGGGAGTTAAGTGTTAGAGACTTCCCTGTACTAGGTCCAGCCTTGATAGGTGGGGTGACCAATTCCCTTCCTCGCTGCCTTTTCCTTCCCTAATTCAAGTGCAAAGTCAGGTACCCGTTTACGGCTGGATAGACTGAAGCGCGTCGATAACGTGAATCGAACCCGGCACCTTTGCCGCAAGAGAACGGCGCTCTAACCACTCTGTCAATCGGATGCTCAAACTTAGAGATAAGGAATTGGAAACAATATCCTAGGAAATGATAACGAAAGATGAAGCACACATTACAAAAGAGGTCAAGACTATCTATCTCTTAAAAGAAGTTTAAGTTTACAAAAAAATTTGCAATCAGTTAAAACAGTAGAAATAAATACATTAAAACTCTTACGAAACAACACTCAGTTCCGACATGACTAATGTTTAAAGTTGTGGCTAAGAACACTGATATTTGAAAAAAAAAAAAAATTAATTTTAATTTTGTGGACTAAAGACTATAAATTCGAAGCATGAAGAAAATTATGTTTCTATAAAAGATAAGAACATGCATGACCATTACTGCACAAAATAAGCTCTGACAACAAAACGTAACGGCAAAAGAATGATGTGTACACTGTCAAAGGGAATAATCTTCTTCTTCTTCTTCTTCCATCCTTAGCCACCAACCGGCAAAGCAGTCCGTGGCCAGTACGCCTAGTGGCGTCTTAGGGCAACAACAAATTGATCAATCTATTGCTGTCTCCACCACGCCTATTGGCGTCTTTGTGGGACAACAACAGACCAGACAATCTATCGTTGTTTCCGTAATCAGAGTGACTGGCAAGCAGGTGATCAGCCCACTGTGCTAAAGGGAATAATAGCCTAGGAATATAACATAAGAACAGAAGTGACTAGGTTTTAAAAAATAAAAAAACAACTTCATGTGGAGTTTAAAAAAGGGGGTGGAAGAAATCCTGGAAGAAGTACATGATAACAAAATAGAAGGCCCCACTCTGTGCTCTGGACTGGGAAATGATAATTTATCATCCCAGAGATGCTTCACGGCAGAAACAGGACAAGAAAGAGAATAAAGAAGAAAAGACAAAGAAATGTAAAAACAAAAAGACACCAAAATATACAAATAACAAGGAGGGAGCTTCAATGAGAATTAGGAACAGCTATGAAAATAATGGCCATCCAACACATCAACATCAACATCAAGAAAGAACAAAAAATGTATAATTATAAATGCTAGGAAATCCAAATACAAAACTTGAACAGATGGAAATACAAGTATCCTACATAATGTGAAGACCAAACAAACGTATATCACTACCACACTAATATTTACTGTGGAACAGTTAGCATTGTTAGCATTTATGTATATGTATGTATGTGTAGAGAGAGAGAGAGAGGGGAGAGAGAGAAAGAAAGGGAGAGTGCTACCTAATTTTGGGAATGTACATTCTGTTCAGAGCGTCCGATTGACAAAGTGGTTAGAGAGCTGGTCTCTCGCGGCTAAGGTGCCAGGTTCGAATCACGGTACCGGCACGTTCCCGTCTACCCAGCTGTAAATGATTACCTGACTGCTCTTTGAGTTAGGGAAGGAAAAAAGCAGCGAGGAAGGGAACTGGTCACCCCATACCTTTCAATGCTGGACCTAGTATAGTGAAGTCTCTAACACTCCACTCCCCTATGGCAGTATCTGCTATGGGACTTTATCACTTGTTTTAGCAATTTGTTTTATATGATGAGGTTGCCTCATGTTGGAAGGCATGCTTGGTGGAGCAAAGTTTCATTCTTTTTTATGACTTTATCACTTGGAAAGTAATGTTTGACCCAAAAATCAATAATGGAAACCAAAAATACAAAATATTCACTTTTGCAACCAGAAAGTTGAGCAAGATCAAAACTGCTAATATTTGCTGCCCATGTGCACATATGTCATGCAGAAACTTAAGGCAGATTCTAATTTAAACTGGCACACATCCAAAGTACATCAAGTAATAGATCACAATCACAAAGAAATATCTATATATTTTGAATTGTATGATAGATATGTGTGTGCGGGGTGCTTTGTTCTGTGTATGTGGGATGCTTTGCTATGTGTGTATAGGCTGCTGGGTTCTGTGTGTAAGAGCTGTTCTGTACTATGTGCTTGTCTATATTCATATTTTCATGCAGTTGTGTATGCTTGTTTCCTGTGACATTTTGTGTATGAATGTAATGTTTTTATGCCTCCTTGTACATTTTTTGAAACTCAGCCACTGCAGAACGAGTGGAACAGTCCCTGTTGTGATGGTTTGGCCATGTCTATAGAATGGGAGAAGACCAACTATTTTGACAAACACAGGAAACCAAAAGTCAGGGATCTAGACCTCCAGGACAATCCAAAGTTCAATGGGAGTACATCAGACAATCTCTGAAGGACTGAGGACTGGATTGGAACCAGACCAAAAAGGAAGACAGCTGCTGGACAGAAAGGCGCTCTCTCAGGTTAACCTCTCCTCTCTGAGGTAGAAGAGGAATGACTATGTAAGCTGCGCACTTTTTGTATGTGTCTACGTTACAGTTTTTGTATGTGTCTACGTTACAGTTTTTGTATGTGTCTACGTTACAGTTTTTCCATCCCATAATGTATCCCATGTCTTCAAGTACACTTGTTATGTCACAATCTCTGCCTGTCTATGCATGCTGTAACTTTGTTCACATGTGTATTTTTTAAAGTATACCCTTTCTACATGTTTGTCTGTATATGTGTGCACTGTGTATGCATACATATGTATGTGTGTCTTTTTTTATATCTAAATGCACTCTGTGCCTATTATTTACATCTGTGTGTACTCTATGACTGCGATTTTTATCTTCTCTTTAAATTTATGTACTTTATGTCTGCAACATGAACCAGTGGAACAAGAGATGAGAAAAAAATGCTGGCAATGGATATGACATAGAGTTAGACTGAGGAAACCTGATGATAGCTTTATAACGAAGTCCTTGTTCTGGAAACCCCAGGGTAAGATGGGTATAGAGAGACTGACAAGCCTATGGAGAAGAGAACAGCTGACAGAAATGAAAGAAATATAGGAAGATATGGAAAGACTTTGAGCGGAGGGCATGGGGCAAGAGTTGGCAGGAGTTGGTTAATGGCTTATGCTACTTGGAGAGCTATAAGGTAAAGATGATGTCTGCAATATTCTATACCCAAACTCTGTGTATGTGATTGTCTGGTAGCAAATGTATAAACTCTGTGTATGTGATTGTCTGGTAGCAAATGTATAAACTCTGTGTACGTGATTGTCTGGTAGCAAATGTATAAACTCTGTGTATGTGATTGTCTGGTAGCAAATGTATAAACTCTGTGTATGTGATTGTCTGGTAGCAAATGTATAAACTCTGTGTATGTGATTGTCTGGTAGCAAATGTATAAACTCTGTGTATGTAATATATATAAATTTACGTATTATGTATCTGTGATATATCCAAATGTGCCTACTGTGTGTCTGTGATATATCTAAATGTACCTGTTATGTATATGTGATATATCTAAATGTACTTAATATGTATCTGTGATATATCCATATGTACCTATTGTGTGTCTGTGATATATCTAAATTTACCTAATATGTATATGCAATATATCTAAATGTATCTATTGCCTATGACATACCAAATTTAACCTATTATGTATGTGATTTCCTAAGTCCAAATGCCCAAAATTTGCTGCTACATGTGCATGCTAGTCACAGTGTAAAAGATGGAGCTCAGTGAATTTTTTTTATGCATCACTAAAACAAAAGAAATGTAAATTTGAGAAACACTAAACCAGTATCCTTCATTCAGCCAGTCAGAGTGCTATGCTGTGCAAAACCAAATATAATAAAAACAAAAGAAGTAATCCTGCATCTCTGCAACAGCTGTTCAAGCCAAAGAGAAAGAAGAAATTATACAAAGCAGAAAATTCTGTCGGCAAAATCAAATGAACAGACTGACCATAGCCCTGATACCATGCTTATAAGCTACTGAAACCACACTGCTCTGAGGGCTGAATGGGCAGGAATTACATCTTTTTAAAATAAGTCTACGAATACCCTAGAGCCAAACAAAGATATAAAAGTTTTAATTACCAATTTGGCTAACTCTTTCTGAAGATTTGGTAGGAAAAATATGATGATGAAGATGTTTGAATTTAATGACAACAATGACTGCATACAGTATAAAATACAGTAGTAGTAACAGATCAACCAAACAAATCAACACCACATATGCAATAAAAAAAATTAAACTACAAAATACATTTATTTACTGATAACATTGAGACAACAATATTTTCATGTGCCTTACATAAATCATTATACATTATGTGCCTTATATAATTCTCTTTAAAAAACATGTTATAGAAAAACTCAGAACATCACATATACAAGAAAAAGAGATCATGAAGTCTTGACATGACAACAATAAACGGAAACTACAAATGAACAATTAAAATGTAAAACTGAACAAGGCAGACACTGATTACACAAGGGCGATAAGAAAATGCTAGGAAAAAACTCTTTCAAAGACATGTTTTGTTTTTTAACAAAAATGACAGTCGCCTAGAGAGATTTGAGGATAATACCGAAAGAATTATCTTCAAACTGAAACAACCAAAAAAGTGTAATGCACAGGGATTAACAATGTAACTGAGGAAATAAAAAAAGATCATGGAAATAGTTAAAACACTTTTTAAAAGTGCAGGAAACAATAGGTATCATTATATTCATATGAGATTGAATCCTACAAGGAAAAGGTTACGGCAAAGACACAGAGAAACATCAAGAATTTAAAAAAAAAAAGGTGGCGGGGAAGAGTACAAATAAAACTGTAAACTGGAATTAACTGTTCTGGCACTTACAAGACAGGCCCAAATGGAAAAATTGTGTAACACTCCAATCTAATAGGAGTTAGGAGAGAAGCAGAAGAATGCTCAAGAATAGGAAAGCAAAGGAAGTAAGTGAAGGATATTGTTAGACATCACTAAGAGTGGACAAGCCAAACAACGAACATTTGTTCTATGAAAACTCAAACAGAATGTAAGGACAACTTCCAGAGACTAAAAGACAATAATGCTGATGGAGATCTTTTGTGCAGTGCATAATGCTAATTTTCTGGCTCATGTCATTTCTGTTTTATAAAGACTGCTTTTCATAAGCTTCTTTCACCTCCCATTCTTTCAAATCCTTTTTCCTTCCGTCAACATAATTTGCATTCTCAAATGAAATTATATTGAAACAAAAATCAAAATGAAAATGGAAACACAGAGAAGACTCCCAAAACCAAAGCAGGTTATGGGGTAAAGAGGGATCTGTAGGAAAAAAAAAACTTCCAGTAAAAAGACCCCGTGTTTAAATCTGAGCTGATGCAAACAAACCAGAAATAATAAAAAAATATATGAAGCAATCGTAGGATTTATTATTATTTTCTCCCTGTCCAGTGAGGCTATTACCACTTTAGATATGTATCGGGCTCGGACGGAAAAGCAAGGGCCTAATATACTTCCTAGAGTTTCTTTAGTTTCTTGGTAAGGTGCCTGAAAGGTAGCATATAAATTATTTTCTGATGCCTGACATCACGCATTGGTGTTCAACCTGTTAGTGCTGCATGACAAGTTGTTAATTTCTTGGATTGATTACTTCAATAAATTATATAACTATGAAAACTAATCTTCGTGTTTTATTACATTTTGCTTCTGTGTGCTTTTAGTGAAAACTTAGGAATTGCATGAGAATCTGAATCTTTTTTGATGCTGTTAACAAAGAAGATGAGATTGATGATATCAATGTGATGGAAGATAAGAAGAAGGAAAGGCAAAAATAGCACTGTAGAGAATTATACCCTATATCAGTGGTTTTCAACATGGGCCATGCGATATTTCTAGGGTGCCACAGTAAGATGGTAAAGTGCCTTTGTTCCAGCTAACATAGAGGGGGGGTGTGAGCAAAAAAGGATGAGAACCCCTGCTCTACACCATTCTGTAACGCTACACAAGGATGCAACATAAGGAAAATATGTGCTAAATCTATGTACACATAAGAACTAATAAAGTTTCCTCCAGCACAGTCACAGCCATATCAAAACCTGACATAAACTGAACAACACAGAGCAGGTATCCCATAAACACAAAAACATTCAAGCAATGAGGATGAAAGATGAGGTCTTCAACCATCACCACCATTAATTACACAAATGTAAATCCAGTGCTCAACTCAGCAGAAGGAAGCATCAGAAAAGAACATTTTTATGAAAAAGGAGATCCAGCTAGCTAAAAAATAAGCTTAAGCAAATGTGCTAGCTATACAGCAATAAATTATTTGTTTTGAAAAATATATTCGAAGTAAACAGAAGAATTCACTAGTAATGTATACTACCAAGCAGTAGTACACTACTATTAAGCAGTGTGGGGTCTTTCATCATCTCAGCCCGTAACCCGTCATGGGTCGTAGGGGTGCCATGGTGGAAGCATCAGCAGACAGGGTCCTCCACTGCTCTCTATCCTCAGCAATGCGTACAAGTGTGGAAAAACCGTGTCCTGCCCATTCTTTGATGTTATCAGCCCAGGATTTTCTCTGCCTTCCTCTCTCCGTTTACCTTCGACTGTTCCCTGAAGGATCGTTTTCGAAAGGGAGTCATGACGAGTTACATGCCCAAACCAGGCAAGCTTTCGACGTTTCACTGTTGACAAAAGTGGTTCTTGGTGGCCTGCATAGGTGTTTATCTTCTCTCTAACATAGACATTTGTTTTGTGCTCTTTATAGCAAATGCGCAAAATTCTTCTATAACATTTATGCTCGAAAGCCTGAATCCTTCGCTCCGTATCTGCAGTGAGTGTCCAGCCCTCACATCCATACAAGAGAATAGATAATACAAGTGATTTATATAATTTGATCTTCACAGGAAAACTGATGTTACTTTTCCAGATCACATTCAACCTTGTCATGGCAGCTGAGGCCATCTCAAGTCTTGTCTTGATTTCTTTAATTGATCTTCCATCACTACATATAGTGGACCCGAGATATTTAAAGGTGTTAACTTCTTCTAACGTTTGCCCATTTAACGTAATGTTGGTCGGAACGTGTTTCTTATGGCTATTCACCAATATCTTGCTTTTTTCTATATTAATTTCCATCCCATACGTTCGTGTTACTTTCTCCAGTCTAGAGGTAAGGTCTTGAAGTTCTGATTCTGATCCAGCTATCAGATCAATATCATCAGCAAAACGTAGGTTGCACAGAGGTCGGCCTCCAATCGATATGGTTGATTTATAATCGTAGAGAGCCTCCTGCATAATATGTTCTAGATATATATTAAAGAGCACTGGTGACAGGATACATCCTTGGCGAACTCCTACAGTGGGGTCTTTACCAGGTTTAAAAAGTGGACATAGGTAACTATGTAGCCAGTCTTCTGGCACCTCCCAACGTGCAAAAGTGGTGGCAGCATTAGAAATCAATGCCAGATTTGTAACGCAATCATTGTACCCAGGTTTAGCTGCCAATCTTGTTGGCATCCATCATTCAAGATGGTTAGATTTGTGTTCAGTAATGCCTGACTCAAGGCCATACCCTCTCTATTGTCCATGATGTTACCCCACTCCTTAGACCTGGCACTGAATTCACCAGCAATTAAACATCTTTTGTTAGGGGCATCGGACAAATCTATCAGGAATTCCCAACTACCCTCTTCAGGAAGGTGGTCTACGTGAGCATACAAATTGTAGACCCGTCATTCCTAATCGCTTATATTCACAGCAATCCCCTGCAGTTCTGTATCTTCACTATTGTGTGAACTTGTATCGAACCATGTGTGAGGGACTTCATGTTTGACATACATAGCTTGCCCTCGTCTGCTAGGCCCACACGGATTTCTATAACATTTGTAGCCTGGGCAATTAATATTGCTATTCGCTTTTAAATAGTCTCCTGGATCATAAGCATACCAAAATCACAGATAATTTTCTGTATAACTGCTGCTCATTGATTGACACTTCGACAATTCCAGTATTCTATACACAAATATTTCAGTGACAGTCTATCTGCTTTCTTTCTGAATGTTCTCTTGCCAGCTCTTCTTCTTCTCTCATATTTACCCCATCTATTGCATGATTACCGCGAGTTATTTTACAGACAAAAGTCATCACGGGAGCTACCGTGATCATGCTCTGCCGACGATGCCTTTGGCAGATAAAATGAGGAAATATGAATGCGAAGGAGAATTAGGGGAGAGAAGAGAAGAAGAAGAGCTGTCAAGAGAAAATTCAGAAAGAAAGCAGAGTAACAGTGAAGGAAATGTCGAAATTGTCCTCTTTCCACACAATCTGCCAAATGAAAATTATCCTAATCTTTTGGCCGAATACCATCACTAACCAAGAACTGCTTACTCGGAGTAACCAAGAAGATATGCACACCATCATAGCTGGCAAATGATGGAGTTAGGTTGGCCACATCCTCTCAAGAGACCCCGATGCCATCACAAGAACAGCTATGCTATGGACCCCTGAAGGAAAGCGAAAGAGAGGCTGACCAAAAACCACTTGGCGGAGAACTGTGGAGGCCGAGATGCAAAGAATGAACCAGAGCTGGGCCACTGCATGAAGGATGGCTGCCGACCAAGCAAAGTGGAAGCAGTTTGTTGCTGCCCTACAAGACGCCACCAGGCGTGATGGTCACTGACTACTTTGACAGTTGGCGGCTAAGGATCAAAGAAGAAGACAGAAAAAAGAATGTAATAAGGACAACACTATAAAGATAACTCATGTAATAAAGACAACCTTACAAGGGGATTGACATAAGTCTGGGGCCTGACCATGAAGGAGTCACAGGAGGAAGATGAAACTTGGCACATTTAAAGTTCATCATATTTGCACTGAATGTGTGAAGTACGCATTTATTTCTTCAATGGGTTTTCCCGCTACGGTGCACGGCGCAATGTACTCTATTGACCAGATTGGCTGCTCCAAAGATTTGACAAAACAATGGAAAAGAAGGAGGCCAGAGCTGTGATAAAATTTCTGATGTTCCAGGGAAAAACACCTAGAGAAATACACAGGGAGATGGAACCAGTGTTTCGTGATTCTTGTCCTTCATATACTTCGGTAAAAAACTGGTGTCAACAGTTTAAGTGCGGCCGCTCAAATGTTGCTGATCTGCCAAGATCTGGTAGACCAGCCTCAGAGTGCAACGATGAAAATGCAACAAGAGTGAAGAAAATCATTGACCAGGATCGAAAAATGACAATTGTGGAGATAGCTAGTAGAGTAAAACTAAATGAAAGAAAAGTTTATAGAATTTTACACAACAGACTGAACATGAGAAAAGTGTGTGCACGCTGGGTTCTGCGACTGTTGACACATGAACAGAAGCAAACAAGGGTAAATTGCTGTCAACAGTTGCTAAAAAAGTGTCAGTCAAAAATTTTTTTGGAGACCATGGTGACAGTAGATGAGACTTGGGTACACCATTATGACCCCGAATCCAAAATTGCCAGCATGCAATGGAAAACCCTGGGCTCCCCAACACCTGTCAAGCCGAGGGCGCAGAAATATGCAGGAAAAGTGATGCTGACTGTTTTTTGGGAAGGCAAAGGTGTCCTTTTGAAAGATTATCTACCTCGTGGCAACACAGTTAATGGACAGTACTATGCAGATCTTCTCACAAAACTAAGAAAGGTTGTGACCAGGAAACGAGGGATAACGCGCACTCAAAATCTTCCTTTGCTTCAAGACAACGCGCCCTCTCACAAATCACGGCTTGTGCAGCTAGCAGCCAACGATTTGAATATTGAAATTCTTCCACACCCACCATTTTCTCCAGATTTGGCCCCATCAGACTTTTTTCTATTCCTAAATCTTAAAAAACAGCTAAAAGGAAATCATTTTCACAGCGATGAAGAGGTTATACTGGCATGTGATGACTGGTTTAGTTTGAAAAATAGGGTGTTCTACTCCCAAGGTCTTTTCAAGGTCAAGCAGAGATGGCAGAAGTGTGTCAATTCAGACGGTGACTATATTGAAAACTAATAAACACTATACAAAATTTCAGCTCTCTGTGACATGTCCTTCATGGTCAGGCCCAAGACTTATGTCAATCCCCTTGTATAATGATAACTCTATGTAATAAAGACAACACTATAAAGATAACTCATGTAATAAAGACAACCTTATAATGACAACTCAATGTAATAAAGACAACTCTATAAAGATAACTTAATGTAATAAAGACAGCCCTATAAAGATAACTCAATGTAATAAAGACAACCCTATAAAGATAACAATGTAATAAAGACAACCTTATAAAGATAACTTAATGTAATAAAGACAACCCTATAAAGATAACTCAATGTAATAAAGACAACCCTATAAAGATAACTAATAAAGACAACCCTATAAAGATAACTCAATGTAATAAAGACAACCATATAAAGATAACTCAATGTAATAAAGACAACCCTATAAAGATAATTCAATGTAATAAAGAAAATAAAACTTCCCAGTATGGGCGTGTAATAAGAGAAAGGAAGGAAAAATTGAGAAATTGTATCCAGTTTGAGAGTAAGATGAATAGAAAATAAAATGAACAAATATTTTTTACAAAAATTGAGATTTATAGTTGTCAAGCACCAGAAAAGATTGAGGCACAAGATGATCACGGCAACATGTTACAAATCTATGTGTATCCACATAAATAAACCATACAACACTGTGTAACATTCTTTTTACGTAAAGAAAACTAGTAAACAGCATAAAATTGCCAACTTTCTCTAACTGCTCAAAGTAAAACCCGTCACTCTGAACATAATTAGTCCAATGTGCCTCAGATTTAGCTGGCTAAACTTTTCGTGAAATTTTAAGCCATGGTGACATGACAATCCAAGCCAAAGAAGAAAGCCAAAATTTGCTGGCTGCAAGAGAAAACCAGTTTTTTTGTATGTGAAATATTTACACTCTTTTCATGCCTCAAACTTGAATATTGCTACAGCTGTCTATGGGACTCAGTTAATACCTACGTATACAACTTTAAAAAAAATTACTACCAATAAGTCACCATTCATAAAACTTAATTAATAGAGTGACAACACACAGCTAATAAATTTCTACTGTTATAAGGACAGTCAATTAAGAATAAGTTTAAAAAATTACACACAGAGAAGAGATAAATAAAAAAATCAACTATGCTCAAATAAGTTTTAAAAACTACACACAGAACAGAGATAAATAAAAAGCAACTATGCTCAGCTAGGAAATTAACCTCAGAGATCATCCCATCTTGTGTCGAGGTGTCATCAAACAACCAGGACCTGCAGTCAATTCTTGTCCAAAAGTTCATAAAGTCAAGTTCAAATACCACCTTTTCTTTAAGATTTTCTTCTATCAATCAAAACTTTTTTTTGTCAAAAAAAAGATCAAAATAAAAGTTGAAATAAATTTCAAAATAAAGTTAAAAGTATAAAAGTTTCCTTTTAATGTGAAACTTGGATTTGTTTCACTTTGTATAAATGATGTATTTTTGGCTTAATTTTTGACCAAAAAAACACACGCAGAGCTCTTTCTCAACATGTAGCAGACAATTTCTAATATTACTTTTAATATTTGCCAGGAATGACAAGTGTATGAAATACTGAAAAAAATAACCTGTGTCTTGACAATTAGAACTGACATCAAATGACTGCATTTCATCTGTTGGCTCAGTGTGTCTAATACAAACATGATCAAAACAACAAGAAGAAAAAACAATAATTATACTTTAAAAATAAAACAAGATTTATGTGGCAAAACAATGACACTACACCACTAAACACAACATCACATTAGTTTTACTGAATTCCAATACTTACAATCTAAAATGTTGTTTGATTAAAAGCATTAAGAAGTCTGGTTAAAACAATTAACATTTATTAGAAAGGCTATTTTCGAACTATACTAAAAAAAATGGTATTTCGGATACATTTTCTTTGTAATAAGACTTTTAAGCTAACAATGGGGGGTACTTCTGACCATTCAGTCGACATCAGAAACTGGAAGGAAATGGAAAGTAAATGAAGTTGTTGGAACTGCTCACAAAATTCTAAAGCTAAAGGTGACAGGTTGCACTCTGACTAAAAGACAGCAATTAGGCCACGGTGACATCTGTTGGTGGTCAAAAGCATCAAATGAGGAATGAAAAGATCTGGTATTTCAAGAAAACTGAGAAGCAAAGGATAGTAAGAGGAAGCAAAAAGCAGTACAACAAGCACAACAAGGCTAATGGATTACACGGGAAGGAGATCTCTCTGTAGAGATCTTTGACATGGAATAATATATGTCATATGGCACATCACAGTCCGCTGGAAGGACAATGTTAGACAACCTCTGAAGGACCAAGGACTAGAATGGAACCAGGCCAAGAGGAAGACAGCCGGCTGGATAGTATGGAGCTCTCTCTTCCAAACCTCTACACCTCACTGTAGAAGAGGAACTACTAAGTAAGTATATGGCACATCTAAGACTCTAGCCTCATTATCAGAATAACATTTGATTTACCATCAGCTGTAAACCTTGTGAAATAGGGAAAATTTAAAAAATGCTCAGAGTCCTCTATGCTAAGAGAAGTAAACACTGGAACACATACTCTCTATACGTAATGTATTGCTCATATAAGGGCAATATACATGGCAACACAATAGAGTACCATATGAGCTAGCTGCCACAACAGCCTTGGCAAGGTTGAAGGCAAACAGCAATACCAGACCTAATATTACAAATACATACTTCCTGAGAGCAGAACAGTCAGCACATCCTAAACAATAAATAAATATTAGACAAACATAAAGGTATGTTTTCAGGCACTCGTAAGAAATAAAGAAGTAGAACACTAGACAACAGAAAAACAACAGACGTGAGTGGCTTACCCAGGATTTGAACCCCGGACCTTCCGTACGACAACACCGCCTAGCTATACAAGCGAATCACACTATCCTCCCGGCCAGCTAGGTATCCGCAAAAAAAGATCTAGTGTTCTACTTCTTTATTTCTTACGAGTGCCTGAAAACATACCTTTATGTTTG
This sequence comes from Oreohelix idahoensis, assembly GCA_024509875.1. Lineage (NCBI taxonomy): Eukaryota > Metazoa > Mollusca > Gastropoda > Stylommatophora > Oreohelicidae > Oreohelix > Oreohelix idahoensis. The sequence continues at coordinate 343,018 of JAMPIV010012624.1, read as the reverse complement.
TCTAATATTTATTTACTGTTTACAGGCCTCGGGTTTCCCTTCCTTATATGTTATAAATGTTTATACAATACCAGAAACCTACCCTCTGTTCTATACTACTGTTCTTAAGTCTTCTATCATTTACTAGACACAGTATCAAGGTCTTTGTCTTGTGTGGACTGACATATACTGTATAATAGGGGAACAACAGAAGTGACTGCGTCATTAATAAGGCTAAGCTGCCCATTGTAAACTTCCGGTGTTGTCTTGCATTTCGCACTAATGACTGGTCATCAAAGCATCTTTTAATTGGGGATGCCTAGCTGGCCGGGAGGATAGTGTGATTCGCTTGTATAGCTAGGCGGTGTTGTCATACGGAAGGTCCGGGGTTCAAATCCTGGGTAAGCCACTCACATCTGTTGTTATTCTGTTGTCTAGTGTTCTACTTCTTTATTTCCCCATTGTAAACTTCCGGTGTTATCTTGCGTTTCGCACTAAAGACCGGTCATCAAAGCATCTTTTACATGGGGATGCCTGGCTGGACCAGAGGATAGTGTGATTCGCTTGTATACCTTTATGTTCCGGGGTGTCTGGGTAAGCATACATCTGTTGTTATTTACTGTTTACTTTATTTCTTAGGTGCCTCGGGTTTCCCTTCCTTATATGTTATACATCCTAAACAAACAGGTTACTAACTATTCTTGATTATAAAAATGACTGACAAATGGTAGTGCATGCCTATTTCCTTTTATCTGAACACCCGAAAACTGAAATATTCTGAACATTGAAAGTCGCTTTAGGCTACTTTTTAATCCCAATTTGGGCATTTCTGACTATTTTGGGTGACTTTGGGCTATTTTTAAACACATTTTGAGTGACGGGTTATTTTTAAACACATTTTGGCTGACTTGGACTATTTGGGCTACTTTTCAAACATGAAATCGAAAAAATTTGATTTCTGAAACAATGCTGTCTCTGAGGATTTTGGATAAATTGATACAGACCTGTAGCCCTATCAGGACAAGAAACATATACTAAGACTATTAGAAAGTCTAAGAAACTGAGATATTGAGGTGCACACCTTGTCATCACACCAAATTATAATGATTGAGCTGACAGTACCAGTTGAATTGACATTAAATGCGCAGCATACTTTCAAAATGGTCTAACATAATGAACTGGTCATGGAATTGACCGATGAGGGGTTCACAGCAAAAGTTCAAGCTGTAGAAGTAAGAGGTCTTATGGCAATTCAGTAAACGATCTACTAAAACAAATGGGAGTTAAGGAATAGTCAAAGACAAGGGCGCTGAAAAAGATGGCAAAATGGCTGTGGAAACAACCGCATTGGGCACTGGAATACAGGACAGTAATTTTACATTTTTTTTAAAAATGTGACTTTCACAACTTCCTCAGGTTGACAGAATGGATAAAAAAACCAAAAGTGAAAAACCAGTTTGGGAACTGGTGGAGTGGGTTCAAATCCCAGTGTGCGTAGATGAGAAAACAAAAAACAGACAGAAAGATTACACCTTGGAGTTTTGTTACCCTAGAGCGTAAAGAAGATAAAAGGGTCAAAAGTCAAGGTCTTTACATGCCTTCTTTATTCCTTTCATGTCGTGTCTCCAGTTCTCTTCTCCATACGTTTTTGGGATCTCCCTCTATTTCTCTTACTCTGAGGATTCCAGAACAGGGACCGCCTTGTAAGGCCATCAACTTCTGGCAGTAACTGGAAAAATTCTGACTAGACTGATGCTAGAATGTATAACAGACACTTTAGATGGACAATTCTGGGAATACCAAGAGGGATTTCAAGAAGAAAAAGTATGTACAAATGAGATATCAACATTCAGTCATCATAGAGAATAATTTCATGAATGGCAGACACCCTTATATATCACATTTGTGAACGCTGAAAAATAGTTTGATAGTACAGACTCAACACTGACAGGCAAAATATTTAGATGATTGTGGAATCCATGAGAAATTTATTTAAATCATTCACGGCATCTATCAACAGATCTACTGTAGCACTGCCCACAAAGGGAAGCTCTCAGAACCTTCATCAGAATAAAAATGGGGTCAGACGTGAATGTCTACTCATACCCCATCACCAACTGTCTGCTCACATCAACAGCTTTTCTCAAGGTTATAGACAGTGGGATGTAAGGTTTGGTTTGGTTTTAAGGACTATCTTCATTGTACACACATCAACTCCATCAGTGCTCCGATCTCCTCCCTTAGATCACACAAGGTGGATCTCAGCACAGCACACAAACTCTTTAGCACTGGCGTGAATCCCAATGTGTGTATATAGGAATTACACATTCTATAAATATTTTTGTGGTGGGTAGGTTTCTAATTTTTAAATTTTGCAAGGGTAGCAGCCTTATGGCCTACTCTTTACGATTTCCAACTGCCGTGGGACTTTTAATTAATGCGTGCAACTTGCACACAGGACTTCCAATTTTTTTTGCCCTTACCCAAGAAGGCTAGGCATCCGATCACACTACCCAGGCGACCAAAGGGGGAGTATGACATCATTAGGACCACTGGTTCTAAAGAAAGTTTCCATAAATTATACTCCCTCTACTGGGAATCGAACCCAGTAACTCTAGAATTCGAGACGGACACCATACCTCTTAGCCACGCTGACCCCCAAGGAGGTTGGAAAACAGGAATGTAATGGATTTTTGACATGGATTTTTATTGTGCAGATGATCACATAAAGAGCTACTTCAATGACATGAAAGAAAGCGCAAACAGGCTAAGGGTAGAGTCAAGAAAAATGGGGCACGGCTACAAAGTAATGCAAATAAAATAAAGAAAATTTGGAAAAAAAATAGGCAAAAAGAAAATGGGTCAGATGAATGAAAAAGTACACATTTTTACCTGTCTGTGATGCAACGTCAGCAAACAGGGGGAAGAAAATCAGGTCATGTAAATACCAAGATTAACAAAGGGGTCAACGGAATTAGATAATGCATCTGCACTAGAGCAAAGGCAAAGAAAAAGCCTACGCTATAATCACAAGGGCTTCCTCAGGGACAAAGGAACAAAAACTGAAGAGAAAGAAATAGAGACCTAAGTTAAACACATACAAATAAATAAAAATGATACGCCCCATAAATATAAACATCTGGTGTGGCTGTCACGGATTCCAGTATGAGCTAAATGGTCACTAGAATAGATTCAGGTTTGGTTTGGTTTGTTTCAAGGACTATCTTCATTGCACACGGACTACTCCATCAGTGCTCCGATCTCCTCCCTTAGTTCACACAAGGAGGATCTCAGCATAGAGCATGCACTCTGTAGCACCGCCGAGAATCCCAATGTGTGTATATAAGAATCACACATTCTATAAATATTTTTGTTGCAGGTAGGTTTCTAATTTTTTTGCCAGGGCAAAAAATCTTTATGATTTCCAACTGCCGTGGGATTTTTAACGTGCGCAACTTGCACACGGGACCTCCTATTTTTTTGTCCTTATCCGAGAAAGTTAGGCATCCGATCTCACTACCCAGGAGATCGGGGGGGGGGAGTATGACATCATTAGGACCACTGGTTCTGAAAAAAAAATTTCCATAAATTATTTTCCTTCAACTGGGAATTGAACCCAAGGTGGACGCCATTCCTCTTAGCCACTGCGACCCCCAGGTCGGTAAGATTCAGGTAAGATTAACAAAACCAGATTTGTCTTCAACTCTGTCCAACCAATAAGGAACTCAGCAGTTCTTCCCAGGAAAATACAGCTGGACTGTTCAACATAAATGTAAATTGTGTCTCTATTTACTTTTTCTTTAAATAAAAAAGATTAGACTGTTTAACACAAATGTAACCTGATGATTAGGAAATGTGGTACTTCACTAAAAATATCACATCTAAACTTCAGACCTTCACCAACAGGTGCCTCTGACGCATCTTTCGTGTCCGTTGGCCAGGCGTAATAACAAACGCAATGGAAGAGAACTGACTAATAACAAACAGCTTGAAGTTAATGGGGGACTGATAAAGCTTCTTTTTAGACACCACGTTAGTAAGGGCTTGACGAGATTAAGTGGTCAACTCAAACCCGGCACAGTGTTGGTCATATAGGTCATCTTGTCCCGAAACGTAATGAGGCCCCGACAAGAATGTATTGTTGACAATGAGTGTTAGTATGAGTGTCAACACGCGAATGCATAAATGGTTCTGTAGAGTTGACAAGTTGGTAATAATGCACTCATACCCTCACGGCTGGAAGTCAATGATAACTGCAACTACTGTAGACGTTTTAGACAGTTTAATGATACCCACTCTGACAGCACGGTTGACAGTCATTGGAACAGGTTGACACAACAAATCATTGGATACTTGACAAATGGGTGGCAACAGCAATTTGGCAATCTCATAGCATGTAAATATAATCGGACGATAGGAGCAAATATATAGTTTTTGGGTTTTCCATACCCATACGGAATGTTACATATGTCCACTCATAGTGCTGCTAGTACAGGAATCGTCTACATACGATCCATCAAATATATAGATAGATGATATAACATCTAAGGCGTCGTTAGGCCTAGGTAAAGTTTTAGAAAATGTTTCTTCTTTACCTTAAGTTCAGGAAATACTAGTAACTAGCACACTAATATATATATTCTGGGAGAAGCATCGACCATCATAGTATACTGAGAGAAAACTCCTCTCTTTCCCAGAATCAATCACAATGACCAAAAACTTCGGACTCTCATATGTCTGACAGTCTTCAAGATCTGTCCATCATCACGGAAGCGCCAACGACGACTAATCGTCTCATTGGGCATGCGCTAATGTTAACCTTTCAACTATATTCAAGTGGGGCGACTATATATTTACTTTCACTCGAAACAAAACATGAGTATTCGCCCTTTGACTAGGGTTCTAATCTCAGACTCAAAATAATGATTACCAAATATTTTCAAACATAACAAGTATACAAACAAATAAATATCTTCCTATATATATACATCTCTATATTCATTGTCCCCAGTAATCTGTTGGTAACAGGGACAGTGGAGTCTGATGGGATATACCTAAAGGAAACAAGCAAAGAGTTTAGCTAGACATGAACTGTACCCATTTGTACAAGATAGTCCAACTTGTGCAACCCGCAAGCCCAGGACTCAAAACAGAAAGAAGAAAGCTACAGACTGCCATGCTTCACCACTCTATATGGCAACACCCAACAGCTACAGACCACAGGTAAATTCTTTAAGTTGACATTGGCTGCAAAAGAACAGCTAGATGAGCAGCCTAAGTTAACAACAAGATGTGCTTCTGAACAGAACCAACAGGGGAATGAAGAAGTAAGGAGGCCAAAAAAGGGTAAAAGAAACCAGAATATCACAGAGCTAAAGAAAATGGCCCTAAAAAGAAACCTGAGGTAAGCAATACTGGTTGTACAAAGGGAACAAACAATTGATAATGACTCATGAACGGAACAGACACAACTGATAATGAATCATGAATGGTACAAATTACTACGCAACATTGATTGTACAAGGGGAACAAACACAACTGATAATGATTCATGAACGGTACAAATTACTAAGCAACATTGGTTGTACAAGGGGAACAAACACAACTGATAATGACTCAGGAATGGTACAAATTACTAAGCAACATTGGTTGTACTAGAGCAGTGTTTCTCAACCTTTATGTGTTCACGGCATACTTTTCAATTTTCTAAAAATTTGCGGCACACCTATCTGACTTCGCACCTGAATAAACAATTACAGTGATATATACTAAATTAAATACACTAATGTGTACTTCAGAATAAAGAAAACTCTCAATTCGATTTTCTTTTAATCGCTTAAAATAATTATAACCTATATTTGACCGAAAAAAATGTTTTTCATACAAACCTGATGGTCCTAATGCGATGCTTGGGCTTGATGCTTTTGAGTAATTTCTTGGATATTAGGGCTTATTTGAAATAAGCAAACGCTTACTTCATCTTCAACACAGAGAGGCTTTTTCCTTTTTTTTTTTTTGCATTAAATGCTTGTAAGTGTTGAAAATCCCAACTCACATAAATATGACGTAGAAAACTGCATCTAAATAATTAAAGCTTGTTTTGCAATAACAGAATACTCGTCTTTAACAGAAATCCAGAATGCGACCAGGGGTATCTCAGAGTGTTTCATTTTACCACTGCGATCAGTTGAAATAGTTTTATTTTACATGATCACTAAAAATATACTTCATTTAGTAAATTTACAAAATTTGTGCAGCACACTTTGATAGGCGCAGCGGCACACTAGTGTGCCATGGCACACTGCTTGAGAAACACTGTACTAGGGGAACAAACACAACTGATAATGACTCATGAACGGTACAAACTACTAAGCAACATTGGTTGTACATGGGAAACAAACACAGGTTATAATGACTCATGAACGGTACAAACTACTGGACCATACAGAAGTGAAAGTAAACATAAAATAGACAGCATATGAACTGAAAAAACCTTATCAGAAAAAAAAGTGAGAAAAAAAAAATCATGGATGACATGGGATACCACTGAGAAAATGAAAGAAAAATAAAAGAGAAGAAAACTAATAAAAAACTATAAAACAAAAATAAAAAAAATAACACATTGTGTAGAGATGTGAAGTCATAGAGACTTTCAGAATTTCTTAAACAGGGACTACATAATGTCTTAAATGAAGAATGAAAAGTTCTCTTTTTTTTCATTTTTTTGCAGTTACATTTAATTTTTATTGGCTCCATTTTTTTTTTTTTAATGTTCACCGTTTTATACTTCCATTTCTATTTTGTTAAGTGTATCTGCGTGCAACTTTTCCCCTAATTATCTGTGTACCTTTTTGTTATTAGCTCTTGGATGCATTTGTTTTACTTAACCTCTTTGTATTTCTTTATTGCTTCTGTGACGGATGCAGTAAAACATCTGTTCTAGTGTTTCTTAGGAAAACTGACAAACATAACATTTTGACTCTTATATAATAACATTCCTTCATCTCCTTTTTCTTCTTCGTCGTTCGCCCTCAGACTTATTCTACATTAAAGACTCTAATAAAGGCAGTCGTCAGTTCAAGGTTCCTGACATCTCCAAACAGTTTTTCATTGAGAGAAGTGAGTTGTTGCCATATGCTACTTCGTTCACTGCTGTAAGTTAGGCAGGACTGGAGCAGATGTTCAGCTGCCATGGGGCTGATGCCACAGGAGCAGAGATCTGTTGGGGCCAATCCTGTACTTGTGATATAGATAGTACCTCAACCTATTGTGACCAGTACGTAAGCGATAAAATGATGACCTGGTCTCGCCTAGATGGCTGGTGATAGGCATCATCTTTAATGTGACCTGGGTGTTCTCTGTCCCATTTGGACTTGAATATGGCTTTTATGATTGTTTTAGCCATTTCATAAGTTGTCTCTATATTGTTTTGTTGCAGGGCTCCCCCCTTGTTTAGCTAGTTTATCTGCCTATTAGTTGCCTGGAATGTTGCAATGGGCTGGTATCCACTGGACTGTGCACTTGTTGAAGCATTTTTCACTGTTTACAGAGCATGCAGCAATCACTGCTGCTGGCCTCTTTGAAGGAAGCCTGCTATCAGAGCACGTGCTCCAGCAGTAGTAGGTTGTGTACCAATTTATTTTACACGATGAGGTTCCTATGAACAACCTCATTTTAGTCACCTTTTACAATATCTTCCTTCTTCCTCGTTCGTCCTGAAAAGGACGTTGGTTGCATTGTGTCGCCGTTTACAGCGAAGCTGCGGTATTTGCAACACGACACATCCAATTTCCGCACTGCATTTTTTTGGGACCGGGTTTGCCTTTATTCTTCGATCCCTACTCTCTCGGCCAGACTGCAGTGATGCAGCCTGTTTCCAGGACCACCACTTGGAGGTGGAGTAGGGTCTTGGTCAGCTCTGGTTCGCTGACCAAGACGCAAGCAGTCAAGCTATGGGTCGCTGACTGCATTGATCTTCAATTGCTGCGACTTTGGTCCCACCTTTTACAATATGTCTGGACGGGTCATATTCTGCTGTTCCTTGCTATCTTTTTAAATTGTTAATAATTTGGCTGCATAACAGAACAAGTCCAGAAAATTAAATCATCTGGAGGCAAGCAAAAGAAAAACCAGTTGACAACAAATTGAAAAAAAAAAAGAAAATGGAGGTGGAATGACCCCACAAGAAAACTGGAGTATAATAATACTGCAGCACAATAAGTGCTAACAAGGAACACTCACGGAAAACAAGGAGAAAAGGAAGGTCAAGGAATACTGTAGAGAAACCACAAAACCCCTGAAAACAGCAGAATCTGCATAAAGGTCTGCAGCCACAATTAATCTCGGAGTGATCTTGACCAATGGTGTAAAACATTCAAGCAGCCAAAGAGGATTAACTGATTTATTGCTTAAAAAAAAGCCAAGAAGAACCAAAAGGAAGGCTGCAAAAGAAACTGGAAAGAGAGAGAAACAGTCGCCATAAAATTAAAACAGTGTACGAACTTGCTTCTGTTATAGTGTGTGTGTGTGTGTGAGTGTGTGGGTGCGTGCATGCGTGTGTGCATGCATGTGTGTGTGTGTGTGTGTGTGTGTGTAGCCTAAGATACATTTATTACTGTAAGCAACATAAAAAGCTGATCATTGTGACAAAGTTTTAAAATAGTCGCACATTTGTAATTATATTTTTTTAAAATATGCATAATAATTTTTAAGATTATTTAACGCTATAGAAACACATCAAGGTAATGATCTAAGGTTCCTCTAAGAAATTAAGCAATAGACTGGATGATAATAACCAGATAAGAAAACAGTAACAAGTTTCTATGCTAAAAGAGATTTATATAACACTTGATAAGTGCACCCTTCTGTGTACAGAAAAAGGACTGCACCCTTCTGTGTACAACAAAAGGACTGCACCCTTCTGTGTATGACATAAGAACTGCACCCTTCTGTGTACAACAAAAGGACTGCACCCTTCTGTGTACAACAAAAGGACTGCACCCTTCTGTGTACAACAAAAGGACTGCACCCTTCTGTGTATGAAAAAAGGACTGCACCCTTCTGTGTACGACAAAAGAACTGCACCCTTCTGTGTACAACAAAAGGACTGCACCCTTCTGTGTACAACAAAAGGACTGCACCCTTCTGTGTACAACAAAAGGACTGCACCCTTCTGTGTACAACAAAAGGACTGCACCCTTCTGTGTACAACAAAAGGACTGCACCCTTCTGTGTACAACAAAAGAACTGCACCCTTCTGTGTACAACAAAAGGACTGCACCCTTCTGTGTACAACAAAAGAACTGCACCCTTCTGTGTACAACAAAAGGACTGCACCCTTCTGTGTACAACAAAAGAACTGCACCCTTCTGTGTACAACAAAAGGACTGCACCCTTCTGTGTACAACAAAAGGACTGCACCCTTCTGTGTACAACAAAAGGACTGCACCCTTCTGTGTACAACAAAAGAACTGCACCCTTCTGTGTACAACAAAAGGACAGCACCCTTCTGTGTACAACAAAAGGACTGCACCCTTCTGTGTACAACAAAAGGACTGCACCCTTCTGTGTACGACAAAAGAACTGCACCCTTCTGTGTACAACAAAAGGACTGCACCCTTCTGTGTACAACAAAAGGACTGCACCCTTCTGTGTACAACAAAAGGACTGCACCCTTCTTAGTTTAAAACTAAACTTTTACTTTAACCCTTTAACTCATAACCCTATATCTCCCCAGGGAGTACCGGCCTTCAACAAACTCATGCCAAGCCCCTTCTGACAAGTGCCATCAGCTCATGGGCGTTCCGGGTCTTTCTGATCATTTTCATTTCTGTCTCCATTTCTCTTCTACATGCATTTTTTAGTCTATCTCTACCTCTATTATCCCTGGGTATCCCAGAACAAGGACTGCCATGTAATGTTATCAACAGGTTTCCTTAATATGCGTCCTATCTATCAACATCAATTTCATCTTCCCGTCACTTGTTATAATGGCACTTGTTTCTTTAAAGGGATTTTTTTTTTTTTTTTTTATAACCAGCGGCACTTGGGCTTTCAGCCCTTCGGCCCAATGACATGTCATTGTGAGGCTGGGGAACCTGAGGACTTTCCTTCCAACCCAGTCAGGAGCTTCGCTCCTTCCCATCCACAGAGGGTTTATCACAGGAGCCGTTCAGGCTATTCAGTCAAATTTCCGGCCGTAAACATTTCTTCAAACGCTGACGCCCGGGTTTGAACCATGAACACCTGGTCGCCAGTACAACGCCGAAGCCATTACACCAGCGCGGCTCCCGCTCTTTGCAGGGATCCATTTAGGAAAGACTAACTTTCTGGTTGTTGTTTTCATTGTTCGCCTGTTTCAGAGATGTACATATTGACTGTGTTGATGATACTTATTCTTGTGTTGATTTAAACAACTGTCCATACACATGAACAATTAGTAAACCAGTAGGGAAGGCACTTGAGGTCACAGAGATATGGTTTTACAGAAGAATGTTAAAAATACCATGGACAGTCAAAAAGAGTAATGAGGATGTCCTGAAAGAGGCCAAAGCGCAAAGGAAACTGATTTCACAAGTTAGAAAGAAGAAATCCACTTTATTTGGGCATGTTAAGATAAGAGGAAAGCTGGAATATATCGTAACAACAGGTAAGATTGAAAGAAAAAGAGATAGGGGAAGACAAAGAGAGCAAATATTGGACAGTTTGACATCGTGGCATGGAAAAAATTCAAGAACAGACTTAATAAATTGTACTGGAGACAGAAAGTTGTGGAGAGACATGATCTCCTACACCACTAGGCCTGGTACTTGAAGAAGAAGAAGAAGAAGATACACTTCCCAATGCAATGAAAGCTGCTCTTAATATTTGTATTCTTATTTTGATATCACCATCTGTCCTTCCATCTGTATCTATATTGCTGCCAAGGTATATGTATGGTTCTACATCTTGTACAATGTTATTTACTAATAGTAAATAAATGCTACCTATCCTGATTTAAAAAATAACAATAAAGTGGATGTACTGACCTGCAGCTTGGTCAGTCTGCTGGAGTATCCCTTGAAGTAAGAGTAATAGATTTTGCTCATGGTGTCCACATACTCATCCCTCACTTCCTTGGCTACATGTCTTTCGTTGGCCATGAGGAACTCATTAAAAATTCTGGAATTAAATTATATTCAATATTCCTGGATTATTCTCGACCACTGAAAACAGAACTGCGTATGCACATAACTTAGGTATTCATGTTATGTGATCTTTCCAAGGGATGATCCATCTTTAAGATCATGTTGTCCATTGAGACAAATTAGGTTTCTAGAATAACAGATCAAGTTCGATGGAAAGGTTATCATTTATGCAATAAATACATGGTATCTGACAGATGATAAAACCTAAATGGGTTACCTGAACTTGAGCAAGGTATTCTGAGGTATTTGACGGATGATAAAACCAAAATGGGTTACCTGAATTTGAGCAAGGTATTCTGAGGTATTTGACAGATGATAAAACCAAAATGGGTTACCTGAATTTGAGCAAGGTATTCTGAAGTATTTGACAGATGATAAAACCAAAATGGGTTACCTGAATTTGAGCAAGGTATTCTGAGGTATTTGACAGATGATAAAACCAAAATGGGTTACCTGAATTTGAGCAAGGTATTCTGAGGTATCTGACAGATGATAAAACCAAAATAAGTTACCTGAATTTGAGCAAGGTTTTCTGAGGTAGGTATCTGACAGATGGTAAAACCAAAATGAGTTACCTGAATTTGAGCAAGGTTTTCTGAGGTAGGTATCTGACAGATGGTAAAACCAAAATGAGTTACCTGAATTTGAGCAAGGTATTATGAGGTAGGTATCTGACAGATGACAAAACCAAAATGAGTTACCTGAATTTGAGCAAGGTATTCTGAGGTAGGTATCTGACAGACGGTAAAACCAAAATGAGTTACCTGAATTTGAGCAAGGTATTATGAGGTAGGTATCTGACAGATGACAAAACCAAAATGAGTTACCTGAATTTGAGCAAGGTATTCTGAGGTATTTGACAGATGATAAAACCAAAATGGGTTACCTGAATTTGAGCAAGGTATTCTGAGGTATTTGACAGATGGTAAAACCAAAATGTTACCTGAATTTGAGCAAGGTATTCTGAGGTATTTGACAGATGATAAAACCAAAATGTTACCAGAATTTGAGCAAGGTATTCTGGGGTAGGTATCTGACAGATGGTAAAACCAAAATGAGTTACCTGAATTTGAGCAAGGTATTCTGAGGTAGGTATCTGACAGATGACAAAACCAAAATGAGTTACCTGAATTTGAGTAAGGTATTCTGAGGTAGGTATCTGACAGAAGGTAAAACCAAAATGAGTTACCTGAATTTGAGCAAGGTATTATGAGGTAGGTATCTGACAGATGACAAAACCAAAATGAGTTACCTGAATTTGAGCAAGGTATTCTGAGGTAGGTATCTGACAGATGGTAAAACCAAAATGGGTTACCTGAATTTGAGCAAGGTATTCTGAGGTATTTGACAGATGGTAAAACCAAAATGTTACCTGAATTTGAGCAAGGTATTCTGAGGTATTTGACAGATGATAAAACCAAAATGTTACCAGAATTTGAGCAAGGTATTCTGGGGTAGGTATCTGACAGATGGTAAAACCAAAATGAGTTACCTGAATTTGAGCAAGGTATTCTGAGGTAGGTATCTGACAGATGACAAAACCAAAATGAGTTACCTGAATTTGAGTAAGGTATTCTGAGGTAGGTATCTGACAGAAGGTAAAACCAAAATGAGTTACCTGAATTTGAGCAAGGTATTATGAGGTAGGTATCTGACAGATGACAAAACCAAAATGAGTTACCTGAATTTGAGCAAGGTATTCTGAAGTAGGTATCTGACAGATGGTAAAACCAAAATGGGTTACCTGAATTTGAGCAAGGTATTCTGAGGTATTTGACAGATGGTAAAACCAAAATGTTACCTGAATTTGAGCAAGGTATTCTGAGGTATTTGACAGATGATAAAACCAAAATGTTACCAGAATTTGAGCAAGGTATTCTGAGGTAGGTATCTGACAGATGGTAAAACCAAAATGAGTTACCTGAATTTGAGCAAGGTATTCTGAGGTAGGTTTCTGACAGATGACAAAACCAAAATGAGTTACCTGAATTTGAGCAAGGTATTCTGAGGTAGGTATCTGACAGATGGTAAAACCAAAATGAGTTACCTGAATTTGAGCAAGGTATTATGAGGTAGGTGGTATCTGACAGATGACAAAACCAAAATGAGTTACCTGAATTTGAGCAAGGTATTCTGAGGTTGGTATCTGACAGATGGTAAAACCAAAATGGGTTACCTGAATTTGAGCAAGGTATTCTGAGGTATTTGAAAGATGGTAAAACCAAAATGTTACCTGAATTTGAGCAAGGTATTCTGAGGTATTTGACAGATGATAAAACCAAAATGTTACCAGAATTTGAGCAAGGTATTCTGAGGTAGGTATCTGACAGATGGTAAAACCAAAATGAGTTACCTGAATTTGAGCAAGGTATTCTGAGGTAGGTATCTGACAGATGACAAAACCAAAATGAGTTACCTGAATTTGAGCAAGGTATTCTGAGGTAGGTATCTGACAGATGGTAAAACCAAAATGAGTTACCTGAATTTGAGCAAGGTATTATGAGGTAGGTATCTGACAGATGACAAAACCAAAATGAGTTACCTGAATTTGAGCAAGGTATTCTGAGGTAGGTATCGGACAGATGGTAAAACCAAAATGAGTTACCTGAATTTGAGCAAGGTATTCTGAGGTAGGTATCTGACAGATGACAAAACCAAAATGAGTTACCTGAATTTGAGCAAGGTATTCTGAGGTAGGTATCTGACAGATGGTAAAACCAAAATGGGTTACCTGAATTTGAGCAAGGTATTCTGAGGTATTTGACAGATGGTAAAACCAAAATGTTACCTGAATTTGAGCAAGGTATTCTGAGGTATTTGACAGATGATAAAACCAAAATGTTCCAGAATTTGAGCAAGGTATTCTGAGGTAGGTATCTGACAGATGGTAAAACCAAAATGAGTTACCTGAATCTGAGCAAGGTATTCTGAGGTAGGTATCTGACAGATGACAAAACCAAAATGAGTTACCTGAATTTGAGCAAGGTATTCTGAGGTAGGTATCTGACAGATGGTAAAACCAAAATGAGTTACCTGAATTTGAGCAAGGTATTATGAGGTAGGTATCTGACAGATGACAAAACCAAAATGAGTTACCTGAATTTGAGCAAGGTATTCTGAGGTAGGTATCTGACAGATGGTAAAACCAAAATGAGTTACCCGAATCTGAGCAAGGTATTCTGAGGTAGGTATCTGACAGATGACAAAACCAAAATGAGTTACCTGAATTTGAGCAAGGTATTCTGAGGTATTTGATAGTTGGTCATGGGCTTTCTGAATGCATAGATCTTCTGCAGCAAGAACTCTCTGATTTTAGAGATAGCCTGAAATTAAAGCACATAATGACAGAAATAAATGGTTTCTGCAGATAAATTCACTTCATATGTACATGTGGGTTAATGACATAAGTTGTCCCATCTGTTACAGTCTTAAGCTATAATGCATGAATATCTTTTAGTTCAGGTGTTTTCTCCAATCGTGACATTAAGCTTCTCTGTGAAGACTGGGCCCTGTGTAGTTCCCAGGGGGGTCTCTGAGGAGACAAAGAAAAAATGGGACTAATGCTCCCTCAGGCAAGTCGCACAAGGCAACTAATATGAGGTTGTGCATGGAGCTGGTAACCTCATCATGTTCAACAAAATTCTACTAAATCCAATATAAGTATATAAACCAATAAAACGGTATTGAATCAGTTCTACAAATAACGGTTCACATGAAACAAGGGACGTTTCGGGTTTTACCCTTCGTCAGCCACAGTTACAAACAGGTGACAAGGACAAGAATTACATATAGGTACTACAAAAACATACGATGATGAGAAACATACACCAAATGAGCGATACAAGCAGATGGAAAAAGTAAACACCCACAGCGATGAGCGAAAAAAGAACAATAATAATACAAGAAAATCGTAAAACCTGAAAGAAATACCGAAACAAGAAAGTAAATAATCAACGAAACGAAAAAAAGAATGAACAATACTTCGGAACATGTAAAAGGTCACTTAGCTAGATCCGTAGATGCTTGGAATAGAACACTGAGGTACTTTGTGCAAGAAATCGTCTAAAGAAGTGACGTATAAGATAGCGACAATTTAAAAAGATACAAAAGGATATGAAACGAACCAAAACAAAAACATAAGAAGATAGAAAAAACAATGAATAAAGAAGAATGAAAAAGAGAGAAAAACCACCAGAATTTACGCAAAATGATGTTGGACATTAAGGCCTTTTGGAGATAAACAGCCCATTTGAAAAATAAGACGATTCTCCAACGAAAAGCGAGTCCGGTCATCAACGACACATGAAAGGAGGGCAGTGATATGAATATCGGAATTACCTGAATGGTCAGTCAGGCCTATTGAAATGAAGGGCCACTTGTAAATGTTTGCCATGATAGATGTCATTTAAGTGCTCACGAAACCTGTCTGCCAAACGCCTGCCAGTTTCACCAATATAGGTAATGCCACACCTCTTGCAGATGATAGCATAAATCAGGTTTCTGGATTCAATCATGAAAGACTCTCTAATGGTAAATTTTCCTTTCGGAAAAGTGACTGTCTTGAGTTTAGAGTACAAACGGACAGCTCTTACATATACGGCGTTGGCACGGCTTAGTACCAAAGTATGAAGGGCTAGTATGTCTCAAGCAACTGTGTACAAGAATATCCCTAAAATTCCTATCCCTACAATATGCCACCAAAGGTATATCACGAAACAATTCTCTGGTATCAGGATCAGAATGGAGAATAGGCAGATGTCGAAACAGAATTCTCTTCACCGCCAGACAGTGAGGATGGAAAGTTAGAACCAGTTTGAGTCTGTCAGATTGGACAGAAGGTTTAGTAGTGAGTGCCATCTGACAAGTGACGCGTGTGATGCGATTAAGAGCAACAGATAAAACATATTCTGGATAAAGACGTTGGCGAAAGAACTCGAGCATCTCTTGAGCTCGCTGATGGAAATCATCGTCATCGTGACATAACCGACTGTTGCGTGCATATTTTGACGCACATATTACAAAAATCGATATGGCTATTTAATATGGAAAAGATATAGACATTCATTCATTTGTGTATGAAAATGCTGTCTATGGTAAAGCTAGATAATCCATGATTGATTTACACTTTTGATTATAGGAGTAATCGTTCTTGATATTGATTCGGCGCATGGATATGGCACTCATGTCCGTACTTATTTGTTAGGGCCAGAAAATAGATTAATTTGCTTATTATGTTTATGGCCTGAATTCATATGTATTACATATTATTAGTACAAGTAGAATCAGTCCTATATTGTATATTTTGGATGGGTAGGCAGGACTATATTCTTGTTATGCCGCTCTAGCGGAAGTATGAGTTGTCTTGACAAGTCGTGATGAGTTCCGATGTACCGTTTACAATGGCGGGTACGCATTTTCTAGGGCTGGTACATTCTTAAGTAAAAATGATTTATGAAGTGGTTTTTCTTCTGTAGGAGATTGTGTCTCTACTAGAGTTTGTGTTAGAGACTCTCCTAATGTACGGTACCATGTATGATTCGGACTCCAGGTAATGCCAGACCCTATTTTTGATGATCTCGGTTAGACCTAGCTGGAATTTTGGTGCTTCGCAACGCTAGGGTCATGTTTGTATCGACGAAGATGACGGGCTTCCATACAGTAGTTATGTCTACGTGAAGTAACTGGATTACTGTAGGACTGTATGGAGGAACTTTAGGAAATCATTCATATGCATTTCAAATTAACTTGGGCTTATATATACCCTCCTGTGAGTGAGTGAGCGACAACTCAGGAAGGCGGCCATGTTACATTCCTGTCATCATATTTTTGAATCACTGTCCAAAGAACGGGGCATGTATCTTATTATTCGGACAGTGGCAAGGAGATCTCAATTTTGATAGAAACCCCTTATCGTGGTTTCATAATATTATATAACCTATGAACATAAAGCAACTTTCGTTACTTACCGATCCGCCTTCACTGACGCGCTTAGTCAGATAGGGGATGCGGCCATTATGTATCATGACATTGGAAGCTATTGATGTACTACCCATTATTTATGAATGTGTCATGACATGGGATCTACTATGTATGCCTGCAAATTGATGTCTCAACATATACCCATGATTTACTCGTTATGTCCCAGTGTGTGCGTCTAAATAAACTGTGTAAACAAAGATTCCAGCAGTCTGCATTGGTGCCTTGTAGACACAAGTGAATGAGTGCTTAGATTGGTCAGAACACGAACAGTACACCATTCGCGTTAATCACACTCTACACTTCTACTCCATATATACACCATCCTGCGTCGGTTGAATTGACCAAGTTTAGGGCCTGCTTCCCCTGGAGCCTTAGAGGGGAACTACTGTTACAGCTGCCTTTGCCTTCCCTAACTCAGGACTAGGGTGAGTTACCCATTTACAGCTGGGTAGACTGGAGCATGCCTGATCTCAACAACTCTGTACACTACAATGGACATATACAGTAGTGGCACCACAAACCACATGCTACAGTGATTGATAGTGGAGCGTTACAGAAGAAAGAGAACACACTTTACACCACCCACTTTACAGTACTTATACAGTGAGAACTTTACAGAGGTCTACAGAACTTTACAGTGGTGAGCCAGATTCCTGGGTCCAGCCTACGCAGTCTTGTTGTGTTGAGAATCACATTTTACAGTTGCAAGAACATTTGTTTGACCACATCAACACCATTAGGACAGCTATACAATCAATGTCAGCTTGACCTGTTCTGACAAGTGTAGCAATATCTGGGTCAGCACTTGTTGACATTTGGCACAGTACAGTCAGGGTTCTAAACTAGTGATTGTTTATCCTGCTGTAATAGAAGAGCAATGTTGAACAT
Organism: Oreohelix idahoensis; assembly: GCA_024509875.1. Lineage (NCBI taxonomy): Eukaryota > Metazoa > Mollusca > Gastropoda > Stylommatophora > Oreohelicidae > Oreohelix > Oreohelix idahoensis. The sequence goes on along the minus strand of JAMPIV010012624.1, from coordinate 324,986 downwards.
AAAGTGCAAATTTCATCGTTGGATCTTCTAATGTGCTCAAAAAAATTGAACAGTGTAACAGTTAGAAAGCAAATCTATTACTCAATAAAGTGGTAGTCTAATCTGTTAAAACTGAGCATACAGTACAATACATTACAACTGCAACACATTTCATTATATAATGTACACATTTATGATTTATATGTATTTATGTTTATATATTATTTGTTTATATGTGTGATTGTTATGTGTTTGCGGGCCTGGATGGGAGGTGACTAGAACAGGAAATACCAAGTGATATTGGTCTTGTTCTGGCGTTCTATAGGGAGCAATTTCTTAATTGAAATTTGCATGCAACATAGTTTGCAAATATTTGGTTAGCTGTGACGACTGTTTCATATTTGTATTTGTAATATTTTTTCTGTTCTTTATTTTTGTTTGATTTGTTTGTATAATTGTAGGTCTCATCTTTCCTTTCATTTCAGTTCTTTACACCCTTATGTTTATACACTGTGGCGTTATTTGTCTTGTTATCTTATTGCAGTTATCATCACAGATTCTGTGATCATTTTTTTTTCATTTCTCCTATTTAATTTAATTTGATCTCTGCAAATGTTTTCAGATTGTCTTTTCTTGTTTGTCCTTTGTAATGTCTTTAGTTGACATATGACATAGGAGGTATAGTTGAATACACTTATATTATAGTACAGATCAGTACTTTATGATTATTATTGTTATAAAACAAAGTGTACAAGACCTTTGTAAGGCTTGTCTCCCAAAGTGATTGGTATAGGAAATATTATTTTCCACAGGTACTCAAGTGATCATTGATTACATTAAGGTATACAAGACCTTTGTAAGGCTTGTCTCCCACAGTATTTGAGATATACAGTTATTGTTGTCCACAGGTACTCAAGTTATCATTGGTTATTATAACAAAATAACCATACAAGTTTTTCACTAAGACTAAGTCTATGGTATAGACTTGTCTCCCATTAAAGTGAAATAAGGTAATTTATTTACTTTTTCAGGTTTCTGATTTAAGAAGACAAGATGTCTACATTAGATTACTTTATTGCACAAGGAAAATCTCTTGATAAGACTGGAAAAGAGTTAGAAGAATGGGCAACTGCTCAATTTGCTATTGCATTAAAGTCAGAAGTACTGAAAGCAGAAGTTGAACAAAAGAAGATAGATGCTGAGAATTTCAGATTGCAGATGCAAGCTGAGGAAAGAAAAGCTGCGGCTGAGGAGAGAAAACTTCAAATAGAAGAAAAAAAATTAGAAGCTGCTGCTGCTGCTGAAGAGAGAAAAGCTGCTGCTGCTGCTGCTGCTGCTGCTGAAGAGAGAAAAGCTCTGGCTGAAGAAAAAAGATTAGAAAAAGAAGCTGATACTGCTGCTGAACTAAAGAAATTGCAGATGCAAGTGGAGGAAAGGAGATTTGATGCAGAACAGAAGAAATTAGAAGCTGCTGCTGCAGCTGAACAGAAAAAATTAGAAGCGGCTGCTGAACAGAAAAAATTAGAAGCGGCTGCAGAACAGAAAAGATTAGATAGAGAAGCTGAAGAGAGAAAAGCAATAAGAGAACATGAATTTGAGTTAGAGAAATTAAAATTGACAAGTATGAGTAATGTTAATCAGGCATCTAGTGGTAATGGTAAACCCTTTGTGTACAAGGTCAAGGTACCAGCGTTCAACCCTGCCAGTGATGACATAACATTTTGGCTTTCTAGATTTGAACGTGCTTGTCGAGCTCATAATGTTGACAAATCACAGTATGTGAATCAGTTGTCTGAAAATCTAAAAGGGGAGTCTCTGAGTAAGTTATATTTCCTTGAAGAGGCCGACAAGGATAATTATGATGCTATTAGGGCAGCTTTGATAAAGAGATATCAGCTGTCAGAAGAAGGTTATCGTCTTTTGTTTAAAACAATGAGACCTGAGGTAGGTTTAGAATTCTCAGATTTCATTTCAAAAGCACGAACTACACTTTCACGATGGATTGAATTATCCAAAATAGAGAAAACATTTGATGGTCTTACGGATTTATTGCTAAGAGACAAGGTCATGTCTTCGGTAAATAAATCATTCCTAGAGTTCTTACATGAGCGTAAACCTAGTACATTAAAGCAAATGGAAGAATATTGTGACCAGTATGCCACGGCACACCCTGACATGATTCTTAGTAACTCTAACATTAAAGAGAGTATGCCAGTTGCTTCGGCAACAGAATATAATCAGAATTACTCACACAAATTCCAAGGAGCTAAAAATAAATTTGATAAAAAGGTTAATTGGAATAAGTATCAAAACCAAGATAACCACTCAAATCAGGGTTCTTCTTCGAAGAACTGGAATCGGGCTGATAGTCCTCGACACGCGAGGGGTACCCATAATTTTAGACATTCTCGAAAAGGGAGTAGCTATAGGAACTACCCAAGTGCTTCATGGAGACAAAAGAACCAATATTACAGGGATACTCAGTATAATGAGCGTGATGATTATGATCATGAATATTATGATTCAAACCCAAATAGGGGTTATAACAGAGGAAATAATAATTATAGAGACAATTATAACCGAGGTAGATCACAACACAAAAGACATGGTAAATCTTATTACCAGGCTAACTCTGCACAACAGGAGTTCCACGACGCCGGTAATCAGAATAATGATAAAAAAGACTCCAATAGTGTAGCAAATTCCGCTTTCGATTTTGCTAGAGCATCTCAGTGTTCGCAATGCAAAACATTATTCGATCCAACCACAGTTTCTACTTTAAGCTGCGGTCACCCGCTTCCCGCTCTCCCTGCGTCAATCGCGCATAATGGAAGGGGTGCTCTTGTTTTCAATAGAGGCTTAATAGATGGTACTCCGGTATCAATTCTTTTCGATTCGGGGTGCACTACCATCGGAGTGAGGCAATCACTCGTAAATCCTTCTCGAGCTACAGGCAATGTAGTCAAATGTGTAACATTTGGTGGCACATTGGAGAAGTACTCCACTGCCATTATCAATATTGCTACGCCTTTCTTTACAGGAGAGGTGCAAGCATGTCTCTTGCCGAATCCGATCGCTGATCTTATCATCGGTCGCATTCATGGAGTGAAAGAATGCACTCCACAGCAAATTTCTAATTGGGAAAATGTTAATATGCAATCTGCTAATGCAGTAATCACTAGGGCTCAAGCTCTTAATATGCCGCAATCTTCACATTCTGAAGATAATGATGCGCAGATCCAAGATGATCCCTTGGAGATTTCCCATGATTCCTTTATAAAACAGCAGGAAGATGATCCTACTCTAAAGAAATTCTTTACTCTGGCAACAAAAGGTGATCCGAATAAGGATACAAATCGTAAATCTTGGATTACGATGAAGAATGGCGTACTTGTACGTATGGTACAAGACTCCGCTAAGTCCATTCATTCTCAAATCCTTGTGCCTAAAAATATGAGAGTTAAAATCTTACAGCACGCTCATGATTCGCAGTGTGCTGGACATATGGGTTTTTCCCGTACTAAAGCTAGAGTTCTTGAATCTTTCTTTTGGCCTGCTGTGAATAAGGACATACGAATCTATTGTCGATCTTGTAAAGTATGTCAAGAGATTAAATCCAGAGGTCCACGCCATGATGCACCTATTCAGGCTGCAGACATTCCCATTCGACCATTTCAAAAAATGGCGATAGACATCATTGGTCCATTTAAGATAAAGTCTGCTAGAGGACACCAATTTATTTTGACGTGTGTTGATATGTGCACACGTTGGCCGGAGGCTGTTCCTCTAAAGAGCATAACTACTGCTGATGTCGCAGATGCTCTTTGGTTAATATTTTCTCGTCTGGGATTTCCAGCAGAAATATTATCCGACCATGGTACCCAACTCATATCGGATACCATGTCTCAAGTAATGTCGACTCTTAAGATAGAGAGATCGCTGAGTAGTATTTATCATCCTATGTCCAATGGGATGGTGGAACGTCTGAATAGAACTCTGAAAAACCTACTAGGTAAGATAACAGAAGATCATCCTCAGGATTGGGATAGGGTTTTACCCGCGGCTCTCTTTGCATATAGAGAGGTCGCCAACGAACATACAGGATTTTCTCCCTTTGAACTTGTCTTTGGCGCGAAACCGCGAGGTCCTATGTCCTTACTTCATGATCTTATAACTGCTGATAATATTGTCGATGACACAAAATCCTCTTATGAATATGTCATCGCACTTAGACACAAGATTATTGAAGCATGCAAATTGGCAACTGCTTCTTCTGAATTTGCGAAACAGAAGGCAAGGGAATTTGCCAATAAAAAGAGATGCTTGCGACAACTTTGTCCAGGTGACAAAGCATTTGTCTTGCTACCTTGTAGGGAAAATAGACTTCTTATTTCTTGGAAAGGTCCGTACGATATAATATCAAAAGTTTCCGATGTTGACTATATCGTCGATATTGACGGGAAGCGTAAAACCTTCCACATCAACATGCTCACGGAATTCCATGAACGTCCGGATTATTTACAACCTGTTTTCCAGGCAACGGACGATTTTCCAGTCCAACATGGACAGTACTCATCTCTGTCAGTAATACAGGATGAGGAAACGAGTTTCTCGGATGTAAATCTACCTTTTCCAATGATTCCTCTTCACTCTAATGAATCATGGAAAGATGTTGCAATTTCTCCCGAATTATCTCCAGGAGAGCAGAAACAAGTTTCTACTATGTTAGAACAATTTCAGGATGTCCTTACTGACATTCCTGGTCAAACTGATGTCATTCAACATGACATTATTCTTACTGACCATAGTCCTATAAGAGTCAGACCGTATCCTATCCCGATACATTTTCAAACACAGGTAGAGAAAGAGTTGGATGAGATGATAGAGTTAAAAAATTATTGAACCATCCACATCAGCATATTCTTCGCCGATGGTTATTGTACGAAAAAAAGACAATAACATACGTCTTTGCGTGGATTATCGCAAATTGAACCAAGTGACGAAATTTGATGCTGAACCTATGCCTTTACTAGAAGAGCTACTTACGAGACTATCGAATTCTCATTTCTTTACTAAACTCGATTTGTCTAAGGGATATTGGCAAGTTCCATTATCCGAACACGCCAAACCGTTTACTGCTTTTTTCGACGCCTAGGGGTCTATTCCAATGGAATTTCATGCCTTTCGGTCTTATGAACGCCCCTGCAACATTCGTACGCATGATGCGTCGAATCCTATCTCATCGCTCAGATGTCATTGCGTATCTTGATGACATCTGTCTTTTCAGTGATACTTGGAACGATCACTATAATGGGATAAATGAACTATTGTCTATCTTACGCGAGCATAACCTGACAGCGAAACCATCGAAAGCATGTATTGGTTTTAGCGAAATATCTTTCTTAGGACACCGTGTTGGTCATGGGTTCCTAAAAACAGAAGACCATAATACAAGTAAGATACTTAACATTTCTATTCCTAAGACTAAAAAGCAAGTGCGAAGTCTCTTAGGTCTAATACAATTTTATGGATGATTCATTCCGAATCTGTCCTCCATTATGTCACCTCTTTCTTCCTTGCTAAAGAAAGGGTCTCCTAATGTAGTCCATTGGACTCAAGAATGTCAATCCTCTTTGGATAAGGTTAAAACTATGTTTTCTACTTCACCTATCCTAGTATTGCCTTCTAAGGATAAGACATTTATTCTTCGTAGTGACGCTTCATCCACCGGGATTGGAGCAGCACTAATGCAAGAGTACTCTGGAACTCTGCATCCTGTGATGTATATTTCTCGGAAATTAAATGCCGCAGAGAAGAATTACTCGGTCCTAGACCGTGAATTATTGGCTATGGTTTGGTCAATCCTTAAACTGCAAAGATTTCTTCTTGGCGCGCATTTCATCGTGGAAACTGACCAGAAAGCTCTTACGGCTATTCAGAGTAAAAATCTGAAGAGCGCGAGATCAACGCGATACGCGATTGCTCTGCAGCCATTTCATTTTTCGGTGCGAGCTATCCGTGGGTCAGAAAATGTGATGGCAGATATTTTGTCTAGATGCCCACATGATTCATAACTGTTATACAACTTTGATACAGTTGTTCCTATGTTGAAATGGGTACACATAGGTAATATATCATATATTGATTGTAACACTACTTAGCGGTCCATTGATGTTTATTCACCGCTGATCTTTCAATGTTTTTCGTCTTTGATGATCATGATGTTAAGATATCTTAGATGAAATTTATATATAAACTAATGTAGAAATTGTGTCATTGCTAATATTGTAGCATGCGTTGGTGACACCTCTCTGGAAATATTTATACTTAGAGAAGTACTTTCTCTAAGGTCATAAAACTTATGCTTATCATCTGCGCATTGTTATTGGTGCGTTGTGAGCCTATTGTATGTTGCTCCTAGATGTATTTCAAAAAAAAAAATGTACCATTTTTTTTTCCCGAGGGGTGTGGTAATCTGTTGCGTGCATATTTTGACGCACATATTACAAAAAATCGATATGGCTATTTAATATGGAAAAGATATAGACATTCATTCATTTGTGTATGAAAATGCTGTCTATGGTAAAGCTAGATAATCCATGATTGATTTACACTTTTGATTATAGGAGTAATCGTTCTTGATATTGATTCGGCGCATGGATATGGCACTCATGTCCGTACTTATTTGTTAGGGCCAGAAAATAGATTAATTTGCTTATTATGTTTATGGCCTGAATTCATATGTATTACATATTATTAGTACAAGTAGAATCAGTCCTATATTGTATATTTTGGATGGGTAGGCAGGACTATATTCTTGTTATGCCGCTCTAGCGGAAGTATGAGTTGTCTTGACAAGTCGTGATGAGTTCCGATGTACCGTTTACAATGGCGGGTACGCATTTTCTAGGGCTGGTACATTCTTAAGTAAAAATGATTTATGAAGTGGTTTTTCTTCTGTAGGAGATTGTGTCTCTACTAGAGTTTGTGTTAGAGACTCTCCTAATGTACGGTACCATGTATGATTCGGACTCCAGGTAATGCCAGACCCTATTTTTGATGATCTCATGTCGGTTAGACCTAGCTGGAATTTTGGTGCTTCGCAACGCTAGGGTCATGTTTGTATCGACGAAGATGACGGGCTTCCATACAGTAGTTATGTCTACGTGAAGTAACTGGATTACTGTAGGACTGTATGGAGGAACTTTAGGAAATCATTCATATGCATTTCAAATTAACTTGGGCTTATATATACCCTCCTGTGAGTGAGTGAGCGACAACTCAGGAAGGCGGCCATGTTACATTCCTGTCATCATATTTTTGAATCACTGTCCAAAGAACGGGGCATGTATCTTATTATTCGGACAGTGGCAAGGAGATCTCAATTTTGATAGAAACCCCTTATCGTGGTTTCATAATATTATATAACCTATGAACATAAAGCAACTTTCGTTACTTACCGATCCGCCTTCACTGACGTGCTTAGTCAGATAGGGGATGCGGCCATTATGTATCATGACATTGGAAGCTATTGATGTACTACCCATTATTTATGAATGTGTCATGACATGGGATCTACTATGTATGCCTGCAAATTGATGTCTCAACATATACCCATGATTTACTCGTTATGTCCCAGTGTGTGCGTCTAAATAAACTGTGTAAACAAAGATTCCAGCAGTCTGCATTGGTGCCTTGTAGACACAAGTGAATGAGTGCTTAGATTGGTCAGAACACGAACAGTACACCATTCGCGTTAATCACACTCTACACTTCTACTCCATATATACACCATCCTGCGTCGGTTGAATTGACCAAGTTTAGGGCCTGCTTCCCCTGGAGCCTTAGAGGGGAACTACTGTTACAGCTGCCTTTGCCTTCCCTAACTCAGGACTAGGGTGAGTTACCCATTTACAGCTGGGTAGACTGGAGCATGCCTGATCTCAACAACTCTGTACACTACAATGGACATATACAGTAGTGGCACCACAAACCACATGCTACAGTGATTGATAGTGGAGCGTTACAGAAGAAAGATAACACACTTTACACCACCCACTTTACAGTACTTATACAGTGAGAACTTTACAGAGGTCTACAGAACTTTACACCGACGCAAGCAGAGAAGTTGAGAAAAGGGAATGGAATTTTTACAACTAAGAGGATGCGATGAAGTATAAAAAAGAAAACCATGAGCCTCAGTAGCCTTATAATAGACAGACGTTTTAAGACCAGTAGGGTTAATAGTTACAGTGATGTCAAGGAAGTCCACTGAAGTCGTAGAAATTTCAGAAGTGAATTTGATGGCAGGATTGAAATTACCAACATAGTCAATAAATCGACGGTCTACCTCAGACATGTCTGTAATGCCAATACCATCATCAACATAGTGGCGGTAAAACTCAGGTATTGGTCCATCGTAACTTTGAAAGACCAAATATTCAAAGTGGCCCATAAACAGGCAAGCGTAACTAGGGCCCATCTTAGTACCCATAGCAACGCCACTGATTTGGTTGAAGAATTGGCCATTAAACTCAAAAGAGTTAAGAATAAGAACCAACTCAGCAAGGCGAAGAAGCGGACCTGTACTTATAGTAAGATCAGTACGCTGGTCGAGAAAAAATTGGAGTGCCTTGAGACCCTCAGCATGTGGAACAGAAGTATAAAGGGAACAAACATCTAGGAGGAAAAGACGGTAAGTACGGCCAGGCGTGAATCTGATCGAATCAAAGGTAGTGATAGCATGAGTAGTGTCTTTCAAATAAGAAGGCAGATTGGCGACTAAAGGCTGGAAAATACTATCAAGGAATTCAGAAATATGTTCAGTGGGACAAGAACAGGCTGAAACAATAGGCCTACCAGGGTTAGCAATTTTATGCACCTTAGGAAGCATGTAAAAGGAAGGCTTACCAAGACTACTATAACTAATATGGAGAGATAAAGCACCAGAAGGAAGAAGATCATCGTGGACAAGGCCACAGATAGTCTTATAAACAGTAAGATTATTCCGGACTGTTGCATCACCAGAACAAGGTGAGTAAAAGGTGGTGTTACCTAGCTGTGTAACTCCTTCATGAGTGTATAAGTCCTTACACCAAACAACCACTGCACCACCTTTGTCTGCTGGCTTGATAACAATATCCTCACATTTTCTAAGGCGTGACAATGCCCGCCATTCAGAAGACGTGAGGTTAGATCGACGGAGACGGCGTAGAGTAAGCTGGTCAATGTCATGTAAAGTATTGGCAAAATATAAATCCAGAGCATGAGAAGCTCCTGGAGCTGGAGTCCAGTCTTGTTTGGGTTTGTCAAAACGACGAAAGATATCATCAATATCGGAAACCCTGGTAGAATCATTACCATTACGATGGTAATATTTGAGACGCATATTTGGACGTTAATTTAATTAGTTAGAATAATTTTCTTTACAAAACACTTCATTATTTAGTCACGACAGATTTTGAGTTACGTAGATAATTATTTAGCGACAGTTGACACTCCTTTGGCTAATATAATATCCATGTATAACATGACTGTTAGTATATTACATGATTAGTATAATATCGACATGACCACGACACTGTTCTAGTCAGAACATCGTAGGCCATATGTCGGGTTTTTGTTAAATTTTTGAGATGTTTGATTAAGATAGTTTTTAAAAAATCTATCTAATAGGAACTGTTACGGTGGTTTTATTGATATCGTCTGCTATAGTTGGCAGTGCGCAATTTTAGGTTGACAGAATTAATATAGATTGATGTTGATACTTCACGGATTAGTGAACGCAAATTACACGGTCAAATTGTGACGTGTTAGCGTTGATAAGGTCACGCTTCGTGACTTAGATACTGGACCCTTTTTACGTTGATCATCAAGCCGTGAAGACGTGTCTCACATCCTTCCAATGTTAGGCTTCATAATTGCCGCAATATATAGAATTTTATATAAGGACACAGGGTCAGTCCAGATTGATATTATAAAGGATGGAATTATAAGGTTAGTAGATAACCTGAATTATGGAAGGATCGTTAATCAGTCTTTATATATATTCGTCAAGACACATGCGCTCATTACCGGCTGTTGTAACCACAACAGCGCACGCATATAGCCATGATGTTCTGTTGACATTAATTCGTTAGGACACGGACTGATACTAATATGTATTCAAGTGAAATCAGATTAATGTATGTTTTACTATGAACAATGCTCATGATTTCGTCACATATGTTTTCCATAATAAATTGTATCTTGTGGACTCACAATACCTTGGACTTCTCAAGTCGATATCATTGAATTGTTAATCAGCTCTACCCAGCATTCGCGTAATATACAATTGAGGCACGGAATTCAATTAATGAATGAGAACCAAGGAAAAATTCAAGACATGGCCAGAGGTTGTGAATACTCTTTATTAATACTAAGTTGGACGTTAATATGCAAGGACAAACTCAACAACAGATAACCAACTTCAACAACTCAACAACGGCGATGGAAGCTGTGAACATCTTGAAGCAGAGAATATTTGTCAAAATTAGAACGAAGAGGAACAAACTTAAGACCTTTGCTCAGGACAGACAATTCATCAGGAGACAGATGCAAATCTGGAGGAATGCAAATAACTTTAGCATGGGTAGAAGACTGAATAGAGGACCCTGAAGGAGGTTGCGGATGGAGGCGGCGCAATTTCTCTTTTTTATCCAATGCTGCACAAGCACATGAATGCCTTGGTGCAGTCTTAATGCAGGGGGGCCCTACTTCAGTGGTACTCTCCATGCTCTGTATGGAGCAACAATGGAATGATGATGATGATGATGATGATGATGATGCAGACTTGTTTTTTTTTTTTAAATGTCCAAGTACTTTGTTCTGAAGCGTCCAATTGACAGAGGGGTTACAGCGCTGGTCTCTTGTGGCAAAGGTGCCGGGTTTGAATAACTGTACCGATACGCTCCAGTCTACCCAGCTGTAAATTGGTACCTGACTCTGCTCTTTGAGTAAGGGAAGGAAAAGGCAGCAAGGAAGGGAACTGGTCACCCCCCACCTCTTGATGCTGGACCTAGTTTGGTGAAGTCTCTAACACTTCACCTCCCTATGGCAGTATCTGCTATTGAACTACTTTTACCTATATTTCTTTGTCCTACTGAGGTTCACAATGCATTCTTTTTAAGCATTATGTATTCTTCTTCCTCTTGTTCTTTTGCCTTCTTATTTTCTTTTTGAGAGTCCGAAGCGTGGTACAGATGACTTTACTGCTAGTTGGTCTGTACTCTAACCAAGTGGCGTATTTATTCATGTTTTTGTTGTTGTTTTGAGGTGGTCTATTTGGGTATAGATTAGGCGTGATGGGAAACAATGGCAAAAAAAACCTATCTGCTGTTGCCCTAAGACGCCACTAGGCGTAATGGCCACTGACTGCTTTGACGGTCGGTGGCTAAGGATGGAAGAAGAAGAAGAATTAGGGTATAGAGGCGCCATGTATGGTGGAGCTCAATCTTGGAAGTCTCCCGTGTAAGCCATCTTGTTATAAATCAACCAGTAAAACTTTCAGACCTTGTGAAGAACATGTCCTCAACAAAAACATGCCAAAAACGTCAGTCCTGTGCCATCCATTCAAGGCCTTGTCTTGTCTTCTTTATCCCTTTCATGTCTATGTATTATTCCCATTCTCCATGAGCTTTTAGGTCTCTTTCTATTTCTCGTACCCTGGGTATTCCAGAATAGGGGCTGCCTTGTAATAACATCACCTGGTTTTCTCAGCAAGTGTCCTATCATAAGCCAGGATCTCCTCACATCTTGTTTGATATCTGTCTGGCTTCACATCTTGTTTGACTGATATCTGTCTGGCTTCACATCTTGTTTGACTGATGGGACTGAAGACGCAGCAACAGTGATAAATGCAGTCAGCGACCCATAGCTTGACTGCTTGCATCAGGGTCAGCGAACCAGAGCTGACCGACCAAGACCCTAATCCACCTCTAAGTGGTGGTCCTGGAAACAGGCTGCATCACTGCAGTCTGGCTGAGAAAGTAGGGATCGAAGAGAGAAGGCTAACCCGGTCCCAAAAATGCCATGCTGAAACCAGATGTGTCGGGCTGAAAGGCGCAAATATCGCAGCTTTGCTGTAAACGGCGACACAACATAACAAATGTCCTTTTCAGGACGAACGCAGAAGAAGAAAAGTTTGACTGATATCTGTCTGGCTTCACATCTTGTTTGACTGATATCTGTCTGGCTTAACATCTTGTTTGACTGATATCTGTCTGGCTTCATATCTTGTTTGACTGATCTCTGTCTGGCTTCACGTCTTGTTGGACTGATATTTGCCTGGCTTCACATCTTGTTGGACTGATATTTGTCTGGCTTCACATCCTGTTTGACTGATATCTGTCTGGCTTCACATCTTGTTGGAATATTTGTCTGGCTTCACATCTTGTTGGACTGATATCTGTCTGGCTTCACATCTTGTTGGACTCATATTTGTCTGGCTTCACATCATGCAAAAGATTTTTCTAGCGACAAGATATTGTTCTACACAGACTTACTATGTCATCATTGCCGTCAGGAACAATAAAAACAATGAATTAGCCTAGCAGAAGCACTTATGGAAACCAACTATAAATTCATAACAGTAAAAGTACAGTAGACCACAGGCCACTGCAAGATATATGGAAATGAGAAGGCAGATAGACTTGCAAAGGAAGGAGGAAGACAGCTCCAAACTGAAGACAGGGCAACATATGAAGAGATCAAATCAATAATAAAAAAATAACTTTAAAAAAAAATGGCATAAGGAACACCCAGAGTCCAATACTGCACAACCATACTATACATTACCAAGAAAATGTCAAGTGATAATTTTCAGACCAAGAACTGCCCATTGCAAAAAATTGAAAATCAGACAGACACATGTGTGTCCACGTTAGGAGGACAAACAGTAGAACATGTACTTCAAGACTGTTGTCTCCATGAGAGGAGCAGCGTGACAAGTGTGGCCTTCTCCAACCTAGATGAGGGACAAACTGTATGGTGACAAGAAAAGCCTGAGACAGACTGCCAGCCTGAGACAGATGAAGTTATTTGAGAGCGAAACAATGGATAAGAAGAACATCTTGTTCTGCTGGTATTTACCTGGCTTTACATTTTGTTCTATTTAGATTTATTTGGTTCTTTGTATCTGATCCACACTGGTGATCTCTGTTGAAACTGACAAATAGACATTTTGTTGGTATTTAAGATACTTTTTTACATATGACCCATTGACTGAAAAGTGCTCAACAAGCAGTACAGCAGTTAGCATCCCTGCCTGTCAGGCCAGAGACTACAGTTCATCACCCATTACGGTAGCAACTGTAACAGACCTTACAGGTTGGCAGCATGAAATAACCTCCCCACTACGTTTAATGCCCTGTATACTTCCTGTGGATCTCTGACGAGATAAAGAACAAATTGGGGTAAAGGCAAAGGAATCTGTTACACGCCCATTGAGGCATATTGGGAATACGGTGTTAGGCACATATTTTCTTGACGATCGGCACATTAGGGGTGATGTGGTCAGCATCATGCCGGCTGCCTTAACCTTCCCAGAGTTGCTCTGGTACCCAATTCACGAGGCTGGGTCGACCCCAGAGCCGTTTGCAGTCTAAAAATCCCACCTCAACTGGGGATTGAACCATGGACCACCAAACTGGGAAGCCAGTGTACTAACCACTGCACTACCGCGGCTCCATCCAAATCATAAGAGACAACTAATATAAGGTTGTGTTTTGGGCTGGCAACCTCATCATGTTAAACAAATTGCTACAGACATATGAATGCTTTGATCCAGACTTCTTGCAAGGGGACCAGCTGCAGTGATCTATCCATGCTTTATAAGGAGCAACAAGGAAAAAAGATTGTTATTATTGAACAGAATCGGGAGAGGGAAAAATTCATTGACATCCTAGATATCAGCGTTGGCGTAGCTGGCGAGTCCTTTTTAGGGCAAGTCCTTTTCAGGGCTTCAGGCTAGCAGATAGATAATGTTAGTCCTTTTCAGGACTTAGTATTTATCAACGCTGATCGGGCTATCAGTTCTTTTCAAGGCTTTTTCATGTTAGCTGATAGATGCTAGTAGTCCTTTTCAGGGCTTAGAATTTATCAACACATCGCTTCAGTTAACAGAGTTCACTTATTTTTGAATGGCAAATTGCGCTCTGATATAATCAAATAGGTTGAAAGGAACACGCCTCGCCACAAGAAGGCAAAACCCACAAACAAAAACCCAAAAAATCGAAGAGTGAAGGCAAACCCTGTCACAAAAAATGCTGTGCTGAAGTCGGATGTGTCGGCTAAAAGGCGCAAATATTACAGCTTCGCTGTAAACGGACACAACGCAACTAACATCCTTTTCAGGACGAACGAGGAAGAAGAACAGAATCGCCATTACTGCACTCCGGGCAAACCCATAGGTGCTCAGTCTTCCTCAGTATATGTCGAAGAGTGTGAATGCTAACTGTTCCTGTAGCTTGCTGGTTGTATACATGATGGATGCATCCTCTTATCTGTCAATTTCTGCTAGCCTTATGTTTAATACCAGATTCCAACAGTCTTAATCTAGATGATTCATCTATTGCAGTGTCATTATCTAACGGGTGATCATTAACTGTTCTCAGTATCTCTCCCTTATCCATATCCAGCGTCCCCACTGTGGGTGCTCTTGCTGCTAGTCTGTCAGCTCTCTCATTATCATGTACCCCTGCATGACCAGGACAGCAGATCCACACCAGCTCAAGCAGATTCAAAGCTTCTATAAATGTTTTCCATTCATGCTGTACAACCATTTTGAACCTTTCAAAGCAGGGACACAATGACTGCCTATGTTACTGAAGTGAAAAGGATTACAACATTTAATGGTTAAAAAAAAGTGGAAAGATTTTTTTATCATAGATTGAAGACTTGTTCATAGAAGTCAGGTTCGAGCCCTGGCAAGCACATTTGAAGCAGCGTCGTCGACTGGGACTTGGACTGGAACAATTCGAGCCCTGGCGAAGACATCTGAAGGAGTGTCATCAACCAGGGACTGGAATAACCTGAACAGCTCCTGAGCCGACCCAGCTCTAATAGGGTACCTCCGAAATCAGCGAGTATCTGCCTGAATGGCGACAGGACACCTGTCATTGGTACAGGGAAAAAAAGGGATACTCACATAAAATCAGTCTCAGGTTAGACATATTAACTGGAGATTTCGCCTCGAGTAATAGCGAGCGTACGGAAAAAAAAAAAACTCCTTAAGAAGAATGGAGCCATCACAGTCGATCACCTACTTGAGGAAACCTATGCCAAAACACAAACTCCTGCAGCGATGTTTTTGTAGCAATTTTTGTACATGATGGGATTGCCAGCTCCAGGCTTAGTCGTTCCCCTTCTACCGTGAGGTGTAGAGGTTTGGAAGAGAGAGCGCCAGACCATTCTATCAGCTGTCTTCTTCCTGGCCTGGTTCCATTCTAGTCCTCGGTCCTTCAAAGATTGTCTAATGTTGACCTCCCAGCGGACTCTGGGTCGTCCTGGAGGTCTGGATCCCTGGCTCTTTGTTTCCCATGCTTGTCGTGGTAGCCGATCTTCTCCCATTCTGCAGACATGGCCAAACCATCTTAGTTGGGACTGTTCTATTTGGGTCTGCAGCGGATGGGATTTTAGGCCTTGACGGATCGTCTGGTTGCGGACCAAGCCAGCTCCAGGCACAACCTCATATTAGTTGTCTTTCACAACATGCCTGAGGGAACAGTAGTCCTAGTATTTCTTTGTGACCTTAGAGACCCTCGGGACCTATATAAGGTAAAGCACCAGCCCCATGACAGCCAAACATCTGCTCCAGTCCTGTCCAACATACAGCAGTGAGACGGAGTGGCATATGGCAACAAACTTACTTCTCTCAACGAAAAACTGTTTGGGAGATGTCAAGAACCTTGAGCTGGCTACTGGCTTTATTAGTGTGAAGGCAAACGAAGAAGAATAATATAAGGCAGTATCCTTTTAAACTATTTCTTATTTTAGCTTTCAGCGTTACTTCTACTCACTTTGATTTTCAACTTGTCCAGGATGTCTTTCACATCTAAACATGCCCTGGCATCTCTGAAGGACTGTTCTTTCACAAAGTTAATTTTGTGGTTCAGCTCGTGCAACTGCTCCTTGAAATCATCTTCCGTGACTGGGCTTTCCAGGATTGCTCTAAAAGAAAAGCGAATAAAGATAATGAATGAAAGGTTTAGCGCTCAGACACTTCAAGTGGTGGAACTTTCAATAAGCGTCATTCATCATCAGTACTTGTCAGCTCCCCCAAGGAGCATAGGCCTTCAACAAACTTATGCTGTGTCCTCCTGGCCTGTGCCGTCCACCCAAGATCTTTCCATGTCTTCTTTACCCTTTTCATTTCTGTCTCCAGTCTTCTTTTTGGATCTCCATCTACTTCATTTGCCCTGGGAATTTTAGAACAACAACTGTCTGTATTAAAAAGGGCACAACAAATCCAATACCATAATTCCTGCCGTAAGTACGTCGGTCTGTCGGTCGGTCACGTCATCCACACCGTCATTGTCACACTTTTCTATTTTCGAGAGAGTACATTAACTTTCAACCACAGCTAAGGGGTGCAACTGTGGTTGAAAGTTAGACAATAATTGTATTGTTTCCCTTATATGTACTCTCCCTAAAAAAGAAAAGTGCGCAAATGACGGTGTGCATGAACAGTCTGATTATGGAAAGAAGCCAAAACACAATTGATAAACAGTACATGAACTGGAGACAAGAAGGTGCGGAGATGCAGATTAAATCAACAGACAATCAAGATACTCTTCTGTCCAGTTTCATTCGGGAAATGGATTTAACTCATCATTTTCTTAAAAATAACCTTAAAACGTAAGTTTCTGATTGTTACTTCAAGACAAAATTTTAATTTAAAGTATTGCAGACTTATTATTATGGATCAAAATGATAAGATGGCTGTAATTAAAAACCTGTCAATTTTAACGGGTTATTGCAAATCTCTGCCATCACCGGTGTCAATACCTTGTCGAGGTATGGCGGCTTGCGTACCCTGATTACCCCCAGAGCTATGCCAGCGGGAGTTTTACTCCTGGAAGGTTCTACCAAGCTGGACAGGTTTGCGCGGGCAGGGGTCAGACTAAAGCAGAAACTCTGGTCCTCCAGGTTGGGGGTTTCAGCATAGGGCTGACACCCATGTCTATGTAAAAAAAACTTGAAGTTACGGAAACAACAACGAATAAACAAACTTTGCTGCGGGACGGACATCCGGAGTCTGAGGCTCGTATGACTGTCAGTGGTGAAAGCCGAAAGGAAGCCACTGACATGAGAACGGACATCCTGACTGCAAAACATGATACAAGAATAGGATTTTGGAATGTCAGGACAATGAATGAGACGGGTAAACTAAAACAGGTCATGGCAGAAATGAGAAACTAAAGGTTACACATTTTAGGGATAAGCGAGAGCAGATGGACAGGGGCAGGAAAAGTTAAAACAGCAACAGGAGAAACAGTACTTTACTCTGGAAGAGAGGATGGACAGCACAATGAAGGTGTAGCCATTATTCTACAGACTGGAATGGAAACCCATCAACAACAGACTGATAAGATTAAGATTGAGAGGTAGATTCACCAATACTACAATAATACAATGCTATGCACCAACGAATGACAGCGATGAAGAGGTCAAGGATGAATTCTATCAACAACTGCAGAAAGAAATGGAAGTCACACCTAGATATGATCTTATTATAGTAATGGGAGACCTCAATGCGAAAGCTGGTACACACAATACATATAATGAAAGAGTAATGGGGAAATGCAGCAGCTGAACAGCAAACGAAAATGGGGATAAATTAATACGTTTCTGTAGTATTAACAACCTGGTCATTGGAGGAACACTTTTCCCACATAAAGAAATTCACAAATTAACATGGGAATCACCAAATGGTCGGGACAGAAACCAGATAGACCACATCATGATTAACGGTAGATGGAGACATGCATTACAAGATGTGAAGGTAAGAAGAGGTGCAGATGTGGGAAGTGATCACCATTTAGTAGTAGCAAAACTGAAAGTGAAACTAAGAAGGGCTGGACCAACTGTAACTACACAGAAAAGGTTTGACATCAGCAAATTGAAGGACCCCCTTACCAGAAAAGCTTTTGCGGCTGACATAAAGAAACAATATCAATTTGCCAAAAGTCAGGAAAAGACATTGACTGATGATATAGACCAGAAATTCAACACCATTTCAACAATATATAAGGAAAGCAGCAAATCATGCTTGGGATTCCAGGAAAGGAAGAAGCAAGACTGGATAACACCAGAAACATTAAACGCCACAACACAGAAAGGAAATGAAAAGAAAGAAAACGGAAGCGAAGTCCCTCATGTTAAAGCAACTATATAGCGAACAGTACAGTCAGCTGGACAAGGAAGTTAAACGCCAAACCCGAGCCAACAAAAGGAATTTCCTAGACGATCTTGCACGACAGGCAGAAGAGGCAGCACTGAGAAATGAACAAAGCACAGTATACAAAATAACTAAATTCATCAGCGGAAAACGAGGTGCAAACAATATTACATTAGTAAGAGATAAGCAAGGAAATCTTATCACGACAGCAGAGGGACAGGAAACAAGATGGGCAGAGCACTTCAGAGAAACTCTGAACAAGGAACCACCAGAGACACAATTGAATGTTCCTGAGGCTGAAAATGATCTAGATGTAAATACAGACATTCCACGAAAAGAAGAAATCATCACAGCAATCAAAGGGTTAAAGAACGGAAAAGCTCCTGGCCATGATAACTTAAATGCAGAGCTATTTAAGACAGACCCTGAGCTAGCAGCAGAACTATTAGAACCATTATTTGCAAAAGTCTGGAAAACGGGGACAACACCATCAGAGTGGAACAAAGGAATAATTGTCAAATTGCCCAAGAAGGGAGATCTTGCAGACTGCAATAATTGGAGAGGAATCACTCTTCTCTCAGTTCCCAGCAAAATACTAGGCAGGATAATTATACAGAGAATTTCAAAAGCAGTAGACCACAAACTGAGGAAAGAACAAGCAGGATTTAGAAAGAACAGAAGATGTGTAGATCATATATTCACTCTCAGGAACATTATAGAGCAGTGCTCAGAATGGCAAAGGCAGCTGTACATTAATTTCGTTGATTTTGAAAAGACTTTTGACAGCATACATAGGGACAGTTTATGGAAAATACTGAGGGCTTATGGAATTCCAAGCTGCATAGTGTCAATCATAAAAAGCCTCCATGCCAACTTTACGTGTAGTGTTGGGCAGAGCAACCTAACTTTTGAGGTGAAGACAGGAGTACGACAGGGATGCCCCTTATCAACCACTCTATTTTTAACAGTCATAGATTGGGTGATGCGCCAGACAACAGAGGGCAGTTCAAGAGGAATAAGATGGGACTACATTTTCTACATTGGAAGATCTGGAATATGCAGATGACATTGCACTACTAGCACATTCACATCAACACATCCAGGAAAAAACGGATAGACTTAATAAGTTTAGCCAGCAGGTGGGCTTGAACATCAATTTAAAGAAGTCAGAGGTCATGACGCTCAATGTGAGCAACCCTAAGCCCATATCAGTAAGGAATCAGCAACTGGTACAGACAGACACCTTCACATACCTAGGATGCATAGAAATACCAGACGGCGGGGCAGGCAAAGACATCAATATCAGAATGAATAAGACAAGAACAGCCTTTTTTAGCCTAAACAACATCCGGAAGTCCTCTCAATACAGCACAAGCACAAAATTAAGATTATATCAGAGCTGTGTGCTTTCTGTGCTTCTCTATGGTCCGGAATGCTGGAGAGTTACAGAGAAGGAAATGTCGAAATTGTCCTCTTTTCACACAACATGCCAAAGAAAAATTCACCAAATCTTTTGGCCGAATACCATCACCAACCAAGATCTGCTTACTCGGAGCAAGCAAGAGGACATGCACACCATCATAGCTGGCAGACGCTGGAGCTGGGTTGGCCATGTCCTCAGAAGAGACCCCGATGCCATCACAAGAACAGCTATGTTTTGGACCCCTGAAGGAAAACAAAAGAGAGGTCGACCAAAAACAACCTGGCGCAGGACTGTGGAGGCTGAGATGCAAAGAATGAACCAGAGTTGGGGCACTGTACGAAGGATGGCCGCCGACCAAGCAAAGTGGAATCAATTTGTTGTTGCCCTACAAGACACCACTAGGCGTGATGGCCACTGACTGCTTTGACGGTCGGCGGCTAAGGATCAAAGAAGAAGAGAATTGCAAATCTGTCATAATTATTAATATTTCCCATGTAAGGTGCCTAAGTACAATGTATATATAGATATAACAATGATAATAAACATACACAGTACTTCTACTACACGTGATGGACTTACAGTAGGACAGTTCAACGGGCTTGAAACTAGGAGGCCACGCGAGCAGTGGTGACACAGAATAAAGGAAGGCTTAACTATCAACTATCCTTTCATTAACATAATGAAGCCTCACGGTTGGATCTGACCACCTGTCACGAAGTGGATTTATGTGTAGAGTGTGTCCAGTGTATAGACAAGACCCTAGTATGAGATAGACTGAGAAGATAGATTTAGATGTGAAAATTATTGTGAATGTGGACACATGAGGCTATTGGCTCAAGGTTGAGAACCTGCATTGACTCTCCCTTGCCACTTGTGACTAAAATTATGCTATAACCTCACCCCCCTCTAACTGCCAATAAAGGAGATAAGGTATAAATCAGGACCACAGACACCACTATACAGACAACACAAAGGTACCGTATAGTTTGCTATAAATTAGAGAACCTGATCCGGTGAACATTTATATAGTTTTATTACACAAAAACAAAATATAATCAACAAAATCAAATCACATAGACAAACAAAATCAGTAATATGCAATGTTGTACAGACCTGAAAACAAGAAAAAAACAATTAAATTGGTAGATACTAGAAAAACAACCACTTTCACTCCTTCTTTCACCCTGCTGGGGAAAAATAGAATGATTACTGAGTAAACCACAATTAATGGGTGGGGGCATCAACTTTAGCCACAACTCCCTCCTACAATCTATTTCTTACTGTCCTGATTTTCGCTGACACTGCCTAAACTATGTTTACACAGCTTCCAACTTGTTAGGCGATATGCGCCGCTAACTAAACCATTGGACTGCTACCTAGTAGACTTTTTGTAACATCTATTACTCAGAAACTATCCTCTAAGGATATAATCAGACCCCAATGGTCCCGTCTCTATCTTTGCTTCAGTGTCTCTCTGACCCTCTCGGCATCTGCTGCGGTGGCGTCTCCGTTGAAGCCTTCTCTCGTTGACTTGTCAGAACCAGGAATGATTACCGTGTTTCCTGAGTTCAGACTCCTGAAAATGATGACTTAATTCACTGGTAGAAGCTTCATGGCTGCTGACCAACTTCTTACTTGCCCCGTTAACCCGCTCAAGGTTTAGGGACACACAGCGTTATTATGGCTGTATAACTTTAGACCAATCTCCCAGCCACGTGTTGTTGTCAGAGTGGTATAAGGAGCTAAGAGCTCTGGATTATAAGACAAATCCTGTTCCCAGCTGAAGATTGTCTTCGCTACCTGGGACCTTATGGTATTTCTGGCACTTCTTCCGATCTCTCGAGCTATATGCTCCTGAGATGACAATTGCTGTTGTAAAGGACATAGACTGCTTGCCCCTCCTACAGACCATGGAAACTCGCCAACAGATCAAATTTCTCACTGAAGAGCAAGTGCTATGACATAGATTCGCATGGCTGAATATTCTTCGGGAAAGGGCCCCACAATAAATTTCATCTAGTATTTATTACAGACAACGAGGCCAGATACGTCACACTGGCATTCCTCTCCAGCCAATGAAATTCCTACAAAATTAAACAATCGAGCATCCGCCAATAGATTTGAAAACAACGCGCAGACCGCATGTCCAAAATTACGTCACACTACACGACGACCGCGATTTATTTTAAACAAAGAAAATGACATTCCCTGATCGCGATTATCTAGCGAAAAGAACTGGTTAAAAAAACGAACTGGTAAAAATCTAATATTCTCCCCTGTAGTCTCTATTAAAAATGCAATTATTAACCCTACAGAAAAAGACCAAACTTGATATATTTCAAGGAGAAGAAACATGGCAAACACATATAGTTACAAAGGGAAGAAGACTGGTGAAAACTCAAAATTAGGAGACTTAACTGGGGCCTGTTGAAAGGACAGAATTACAGTACAGCATCACACCACCACTCACCAGAGTGGAAAACGAGGCAAGCTTCAGTACCACATAATAATAAATTTACTGAAATACTCACGATGCAAGAATCAAATGACACTAATACCCCAATTATAACCTATTTTCAGGTTGAACAGGGTAGACCAAAATGGAACGAGAAGAGGCAATAATGGTCAGCTGTTAAGTGCCCGCTCTCCACCCATCACCTTTTCAAAACAACAACATTAACATAATGATAACCTGGCCAAATGCTGCCAGAGTGAGATACAAAATACATGCAAGTTACCACTGTAAATCATATGACAGATATACACTACCTAATAAGCCTCATGGTTGGATCTGACCACCACTCACCATAGTGGAAAACGAGGCAAGCTTCAGTACCACATAATAATAAATTTACTGAAGTACTCACGATGCAAGAATCAACTTACAGCGTACACTACTATCAAAATAGAATAACTAACTAGTTCTCCATCACAAATATACCAGGACTAATGAACTTAATGGCAAATAACGCTGTCCCACTAATATGACCAGAATATACAGTAACAAAAGTACCGGCTTCAAGACACGTCCGCACAGGACGGCGGCTAAAGCGTAAGTCCCGAATGGCTTCTTTTTCCGCCAAAATTTGAGCCGGTCACGTGACATCACCTGACAAGTTGTTTAAGCCGTACCTCCAAGTATATCAAGTCGAAAAAGCAGTAAAAACATGCCGCAACACAAGACATTTTTTAATGTTAAAGCACTCATTCTTATTTTAATACGATATTCGAAAAGAGTTTTGAATGGTAAGATCACATCCTGATGGGGAAAAGTTACCGAGTTCAAAACCTGGTAGAGTCACGCTCCAGTCAACCCAGTTGTAAATGTCTACCTGAATCTGCTCTTGAGTTAGGGAAGGCAAAGGCAGCAAGAAAGGGAACTGGTCACCCACCTCATAAAGCTGAGACCTAGTATGGTGACGTCCCTAGCACTTCACTCCCCTACAGCAGTATCTGCTATGTGACTACCTTTACCGTAAGCCATTCAAAATAATTTGACAATGTACTTATTTCCACTCAAGTGTCTACAGTTTGGATATAGCTGGAAATTTTAATGCGCCTTAATCATAAAGATGAATTATTTAATGCACGATTAATAGACAGCAAAGTAGCTTCAGTTCCTAGGCTCCAGAACTGGTTGTACAGGAAAAACTACTTACTTACTTACTTAGTCATTCCTCTTCTACCGTGAGGTGTAGAGGTTTGGAAGAGAGAGTGCCTTACTATCCTACCGGCTGTCTTCCTCCAGGCCTGTTTCCATTCGTCCTCGGTCCTTCAAAGATTGTCTAATATTGTCCTCCCAGCCGACTGGGTCGTCCTGGAGGTCTGGATCCCAGGCTCTTAGTTTCCCATGCTTGTCGTGGTAGCCGATCTTCTCCCATTCTGCAGACATGGCCAAACCATCTTAGTTGGGTCTGTTCTACTTGGGTCTGCAGGGGTTGGGTTTTTAGACTTTGCCGTATCATCTGGTTGTGGACCATGTCTCTTCTTGTTACTTCAACCACCTTTCTCAAATACCTCATTTCTGAGGTTTGGATCTGGCTTTTGTGGGCTGTAGTCATTTCCCATGACTCGCATCCATACGTCAAGACTGGGACATAGGGGAGCGGTATACAGCCATCTTCGTCTTTGTGGTGGGTTTAGATGTTAAGAAGAATGGTGTGCATATAGTTGTACTTGAGTGAGATCAACTGTGAAGGTCTCTGAGGTAAACAATGGACAGCTGTGTTACAGAGTACCTTTCTTGTTACCACCCTACGATCTCACTCTAAGTTATATTCTTTATTGACTAGCGTGACTGAAAGCTACATAAAGTGTCTAGGGTATTGTAAGAGTGTTGTTAAAGAATCTCAATACAAAACATATACAAACATATACTAATTACTATGATAAACTCAACTAACTCCAGCTGTTAAATTTTATATTTAAAATTTCTTTTGTTAAACTTTATTGGTCCTGAGCCTAAAGTTGTTTTGGTCAGGACTACAGTTCAATGAGAATCAATTTAGATGGATAGATATATTTACAAATATATATAAAGATATTTACATACAACAGACAATATGTCCATAGTACATTGTTACAAATTTTCAAGTTGATGATAATTACTCTATTTAACTACTGGTACTGAGATGCAGGTTGGGGATTTACATCATCCCAATGTTCTTTTGTTTCACTAGAATTGTTTATGTTAGTCTTTTGGAGGAACGTTTTGGTCTATACAGGAGATTTTTCTTTAGTCGTGATAAGTTGTCCCAGGCCAGATATTGCACTTATCTGGTTCCTGGAATCACAGCAGTTGTAGTTGGTTTGGCCAAACACTTCAGTCTCCTCTGGTCTTACACTTCTTTAATACCAACAGGTACCAGAGACTCTTAGAAATCGTGCTGAATTTCTCTATCATCGAGTACCAGCACCAGACAAGTGCCAGCAGGAACCCATGTCGATGCAAGTTATGGTTCTGTCTTAATATCAAACTAATTCCTCCTACTTTACATGTAAACATACATTCAATACAAAAGAACATGGTCAGCTCTCTCTGACAACTCTGCTTCTCCACTTTAGTTTGATGGAACAAATTTGTACCAGTTTACTTTTCTCTTCCCTAATGGATGCTACGCCTCTGTCATTCCTGCAGTAATCTTTTCCATGCAATAAGATAGGTGTAATGTTCCTGTATGACCATCATATATATATAGTCCTGTAGTTTTAAACATTCTTAGATAGTCCCTTATATGATGGATCAACATCTAGGCCATGCCTAAGTCTGCCATGGAACCATTTAATTACAATCTTTTACATGGCCTTTTCTTACACACAACCCTTTTTTAATTAAAAAGTCAATAAAATCAATCTTACCACATATCAAGGAAATATAAACAAGTAACGATGAATTAGGCAATAGAATATGGCACACTTTCATCACTGCCTCTGTTCAGACTGCTTTCTGTTGTTAGTTATTTTAAAACAAAGCACAGGTCTGCTCATCGCTGCTTGTTCCTCAGAATATTTTGAAAAAATGGCAGCGAGCAGCCTACTATTTCGTTAAAGTAAAAGGCTTTGGCCAATGAGACCAAGCATCTCTTTTTGAATGAAACTTTATTTTTTTTTAAATATCTCAAACCTCTATGTATTACTATTCATTCATTCATAACCCTCCACTCCCACAGGAGCATAGGCCTTCAACAAACACATGCCAAGTCCTCCTGTCACGTGCCATCATCTCAAGTTCTTTCCATGTTCTCCTCATCATTTTCACCTCTGTTTCCAACTCTCTTCTCCATGTACTTCTTGGTCTTCCTCTGCCTCTCTTGCCCTGGGGGTTCCAGAACAAGGACTGCCTTGTAATGCTATCAACAGGTTTTCTCAGTGTGTGTCCTATCCATCGCCATCGTCTTCTTCTCATTTCTTGTTCCACTGGCACTTGTCTAGTTCTTGTCATCAGTTCCACGTTGGTAACCTTGTCATACCATTTTAATCCCTCTATTCTACGCAAGCACCCATTTATGAAAGTCTGTAGCTTTTTGGTTGTTGTCTTTGTTGTTCTCCATGTCTCTGAGCCATACAATAGGACTGACTTCACATTTGAGTTGAAGATTCTTATTTTCGTGTTGGATCCTATTTCTCTTGATCTCCATATATTTCCCAATGCAATGAAAGCTCCTCTTGCCTTTTGTATTCTTATTTTGATATCGCTGTCTGTCCCTCCAACTTTGTCTATATTACTGCCAAGATATGTGTATGATTCTACATCTTGTATTGGTGTTTCTTCAAGTTCAACCCTGTTATCATTACCTGCATTTATTCGCATTATTTTTGTCTTTTCCCTGTGTATTTTCAGACCCAATTGCTGTGACCTCTCATCAAGTGTTTTCAATTTGTCCTGCATCTGATTACGGCTATGGGACAGAAGAGCCAAGTCATCAGCAAAATCCAGATCATCCAACTGCTTAGTCAGAGTCCACTGGATTCCATTTCTGTTGTGTGTTGCCGATGATCTCATAACCCAATCTATTGCCAGCAAGAAAAGAAATGGAGACAAGAGGCATCCCTGTCGCACTCCTGTTCTTATCCCAAACGGTTCTGTAAGCTGTCCTTCGTGAAGAACTCTGCATGTCATGTCTTCATATGTTTTCTTTATTAAATTAATGATCTTCAGGGGAACTCCATAATGCCTCAACAATTTCCAAAGTGATTCTCTGTCTACACTGTCAAATGCCTTTTCGTAGTCCACAAATCCGATGTATAGTGGTGAATTCCATTCCAGACTTTGTTCAACTATTATTCTCAAAGTGGCTATCTGGTCTGTACATGATCTGTTTTGTCGAAAACCTGCTTGTTCATCTCTCAGTTTCTTGTCTATGGACTCTTTTAATCTCTCAAGGATAATCCTGTTTAATACTTTTCCTGGCACTGATAGTAACATTATTCCTCTATAATTTGTGCACTCTTGTAAATTTCCCTTCTTAGGCAACTTAACCAGATATCCTTCCTTCCATTCTGCTGGTATCTCTTCCTTTTCCCAGACTTTACCAAGTAATTTATATAACATCTCTGTAGCCGTGTCGATATCTGCTTTGATGGCCTCTGCTGGAATGCCATCAGGTCCAGACGCTTTTCCATCTCTTAGAAGCTTTATGGCTTTCTTTATTTCTTCCTTCGTTGGTCTTTCACCGTTAATTTGTAGCTCTTCTTCTGCTGGCTGGCTGTCCGGCGGGTTTTGTGGAGCTGGTCTATTGAGAAGGTCCCCAAAATATTCTGTCCACCTCTTCATTTGCTCTTGTATATTGCTGAGCAGTTTCCCATTCTTGTCTTTTATGAGGCAACTTGTTTGCTTGTATTTCCCTGTTAGCTTCTTTGTGCTGCTATACAGTTCTCTCATATTTCCTTTGGCTGCAGCATCTTCTGCCTCTCTTGCCAACTCCTCAATATACTTCCTCTTGTCTCTTTTGATACTTCTTTTTACTTCTTTGTTTGCTTCTGTGTACACTTCTTGAGCCTTGGCTTTGGAACTTCTGGTTTTGCTTGTGTTTAACTCTGCTTTCTTGTTTTTTCTGTCTTTTATCTTATTGATGGTTTATGTTGTTATCCATGCTTTTTGTTGTCTTTCCCTTTTCCCCAGTATTTCTTCACATGTCTCCTTCCATACAGTTTTGACCTGCTGCCAATAGTCTTCTGTATTCTCTACATCTTCCAGCTGTTGGAGCACTTGGAATTTGTTGGATACTGTGACCGCAAATTTGTCTCTTGTTTCTTGATTTCTTAGCTGTCCTACATTATACTGTTGTCTATAATTTTGCATTGTTGCATATCTCTTGAGTTTCATTTTTATTTTGGCTATCAGAAGATGGTGATCTGATGCCACATCTGCTCCTCTGTATACCTTTACATCCTGCAATGATGATCTAAACTTCTTGTTTATGCATATATGATCAATCTGATTTTCTGTTCTATGATCTGGTGATATCCATGTTGCCTTGTGTAT
Organism: Oreohelix idahoensis; assembly: GCA_024509875.1. Classification (NCBI taxonomy): domain Eukaryota; kingdom Metazoa; phylum Mollusca; class Gastropoda; order Stylommatophora; family Oreohelicidae; genus Oreohelix; species Oreohelix idahoensis. Next base: position 297,164 of record JAMPIV010012624.1, on the reverse strand, counting down.
TCTCTTATGTGGAAACATGCTTCCTCCTATAGCCAGTTGATTTGAAGCACAGAAGTTTGCGAATAGTTCTCCATTTTCATTCATTACTCCTAGCCCATGTTTTCCCATGACTTCTTCAAATCCGGTGTTGACTGTACCTATCTTTGCATTCATGTCACCCATCAAAATTGTGATGTCTCTTCTTTTTACTTTATCCATAATTTCCTGTAGTTTAGTATAAAATGCTTCTTTCACAGACTCTTCTTTGTCATTAGTTGGTGCATAACATTGGATGACATTTACATGAATTTTCTTTTTAGCTGTTTTGAAAGTAGCTGTTATTATTCTGGGTCCAACAGCTTCCCATTCAATGAGTGCTTTCTGTGCTTCTTTAGATAACATAAGAGCTACCCCTTCACTGTGGTATGAACTTTCGTCTTCATGTCCTGAGGACAGCACCAATTCACCTGTGATGAGTTTCTTCCTGTCTACCCCCTTCCACTTTGTTTCACACATTCCCAAAACCTCGATTTTGTATTCCTCCTGTAGAACATGCTCAGCAGTTTGTTCGTTTAATCCACATGTGCACAGTGGTGAAGCAGACAATCGTAGCTTGTGCATGTGTTTATTCAGTTTGTTATGCCCTGTCCTGAGTCGAAAAATAGTTGTCTGTCCCTGCCGGTCGAGAGTGTGATAGTCGTCTTTGGGTTGGTTCTGTTCTCTTCTGATAGTCTGGATAGCTCTCTTTTTCTCAAAGTATGTGACTTCATTATCTTCTTGTTCACATTCTCCTCCCTTTTTTGCAAGTTTATCTGCCTTTTCATTTCCGGGTACACCACAATGAGATGGTACCCACTGAAGTATGGTTCTCTTTTTGGCAGCTACCTTGTTTAGTTCATTTCTCAGATGCGGGAGTTTACCACCCTTGAGAGCTTGCAGGACAGACAGTGCATCTGTGAGGATGACTACCTGGTGGCAGTCAGAGTTGGTGTTATAAATCATATTTGCAGCTTGCTCTAGAGCTTGAACCTCAGCTGTATAGTTGGAACAGAATTTACCAGTGGGAATGTGCCTAGTCTCATAGTGGTTGTCAGGATATGAGATAAAGATACCGGCACCTCCATTCCTAACAGCATTAGTNGCTGATCCATCTGTATAGGCATGTATCCATGATTGATCGGGATAGCTTTCTTGGATCATACTCAATGTAGCAGTTCGTTTTTGCAGATCATTATACTCACATCCACTTGTGAGACCACTGACTGTTGTATTAATTTGGAGGGCACTGCTGGCCTGCTCCCATGGTACAGGGTATAGGGTGGGCTTCAGTGGTGTTGTCTTCATGGATAGGTCTTCTTGATGCTGTCTTATAAGTCTTTTCCCCCGATGCACAAAGCTGCTACGCTTTAGACGTCCCAATGCCAGATCATCTAGTAGTCTTGCCTTCATTGGGTGCATTGGCATACTGTTGTACTTTTCCATCTGGATCATGGTTTTTGTGTCTCTTCTATGGGACAATGTCTGTAATCCAGCAACCTTCTGCATCTCTGTTATTGGTGTAGTTTTCATGGCTCCTGTAATGAGCCTGAGAGCTTGATTTTGCACCTTGTCCAAAGACTGAAGATGTGAGTTAGCAGCTGATGACCATGCTGCTGAGCTAAACTCTAAGTGTGGTCTTATTACTCCATTATAAATCTTCTTTAGATTTCGTTCATTTGCTCCCCAGTTGGTACCTGCTAATTTTCTGCGTATGCCTAGTCGTCTTCGGGCCTTTCCTTCTGCATTTTCAATATGCTTATTCCATGTAAGCCTTTGGTCAAATGTCACCCCAAGATAGGTGGGGTAGCTTTCTTCCTTGATCACGGTTGTCCCTAGGTGTATGTTAGCTGATTTGTCCTTGGGGGCGAGGGAGAACAGTGTTGTGGAGGTTTTGTCTGTGTTTATTGTGATAAGCCATTTCTCTGCCCATGACACTAGCATGTCTGCTGCCCGCTGCATTCTATAATTTGCTGTGGTGACATTTTCATCAGCGCACCAGAGTACTAGGTCATCTGCATATAAGGCAGCTTTAACTCCTGCAGGGAGATCTTTCACCAGGTCATTGATGTAAACAAGGAAGAGTGTTGGGGAAATTACTCCTCCTTGAGGTACCCCCTGATGGAGCAACACTTTTCTGCTCTGCAGACCGTCAAGAGTGACTCTAGTTCTCCTGTTATGCAAGTATGACTGGATCCATTTCATCATGTTGCCTTGGATTCCACTTCTCCTAAGTTTTGCAATGAGGCCATCTTTCCACACCTTGTCAAAGGCCTGCTGAAGTCGACCCAGATCGTTAGGACCTTTTTCTTCTCCTGGAAGGCATCTTCTATTGCTTGAGACAAGTAAGTAACTTGGTCTTCTATACTGTAGCATTCTCTAAATCCAGCTTGTTCCGGCACCAGGATCTGCTCAGACTCTAAATACCATTTCAATCTGTGGTTGACTATTCGCTCCATAGTCTTCCCAACACAGCTTGTGAGACTGATTGGCCGGTAACTTGCAGCCTCGGTCTTACATTTCCCTTTCTTTAGTATGGGTATTGTGATGGCTTCTCTCCATACTTGGGGTACCGTTCCTTTCAACCAGCTGTGGTTGAATATCTCAAGCAGTTTTGTCTTTGCTGCTGAGCTCAGATTTACTAGCATTTCGTTGCTGATTTTGTCTGGGCCGGGTGACTTTTGAAACTTAAGCTTGGAAATAGCCTTCTGTAGTTCTCCTAGTGTGATGGGTTCCCTCATTGGGGCAGGAGTATCTGTCTGTCCCATGGTTGCCAGTATTTCTTTTCTTATCTCTCTCTGATGGTCTATGTTAATGGGTAAGTTGCTTTCTGAACTGTATCTTCTAGCAAACAAGTCTGCAGCTTGTTTTCCTCTGAAAAGTTTGCCACCTTCATCCAATGTGATAGTCTGCCTTGGTGAGGAATGCTCTTCATTTAGAGACTTGACTAATCTCCAAAGTTTCCTGCCGTCTTTCTCAAGGTTCAGCGATGCCGTTTTAGTTCTCCAGCTTTTCCGCTTTTCTTCTAGCTTTGTTCTCTGAAACTCTGCTACAGCCTTTTTCCATTTGTTGTGAGTTTCAAGTGAAGGCTGAGACTCTGCGTCCTTTCTAGCCTTGTCCATAGCTTCCTGACGTTCTTGGAGTGTGCTGGACCAGTATGGTATGTAGTTACGCCGGCATCCTTTGGGAATGGTTTCTTTTGCAGCTTGTAGTATGCATCTGTTGAAGTCTTTTACCACTTCATTAATGTCTCTGTTCTGTACCTTGAGGGTAGACAGCAGCGTGTTCACCTGATGCCTGAATAAACCCCAGTTGGCTTTTTTGTAGTTCCATCTTGTAATGGCTGGGCCTGTACTGAGAGTTGCACTCTGGACAGTAAGAAAGATTGGGCGATGGTCGCTTCCCCCTAGTTGGTCTCCTACTTCTCTACTAATAGATCCAGCTATATCTGGTGTGGAGAAGGCAAGATCTGGTGTTGAGGTTGTGTGCCATCCTCTGGAGTAGAAGGTAGGAGTATCTGTGGCATTATTGACTAGGATTAGGGAGTGATCATCTTGCCAAGTTTCAACCTCTTCACCTCTGTGATCCAGATGGTTATAGCCCCAGCTCTGGGAGTGGCTATTATTAAAGTCTCCAACTGCTATAAAGTTGGTGGCTGGTACCTGTATAGAGCTGAGACTCAGGGGTTTGTTGTTCGGACAGTAATAGTTCAGGAGTTCTATTTCCATCTTGTCTACCTTTATCTGCAGCAGCTGATATTCTGCTCCATCCATGAAGGTTTTCCTTTCGTGTGCAGGAATGTTATTCCTTACAAGAGTAAGTACTCCTCCTTTTCGTCTATCTTGTCTGTCGGATCTGAAGCATTGATATCCCCTTATTTTAAAGGTTTGATCTGCTTTCAAGTGAGTCTCTTGGATACAGCAAACACTGACTTGCTTCTCATACAAGATGTTTTCCAGCTCTGTCTTTTTGCTGTATCCAGCCTGCTTGCTGTTCACTCCCTCTGCATTCCAGTGCATCATGACAAGTGGCACTCTGGGTTTCTCTTTTTCTGTTTTGTTTTGGTCAGTAGTTCTCCTCCGCCGTCTGTTGACTCCACAAGACGGTCTAGAGGGTCCTCCAGTAGCTGAGGGTGGGCTCTGTCGAGGCTCAGAGCCCGGCACTGCACCTGCCTGGTGGAGCTCCACAGGGCGAGCACCAGAACGAGATTTATTTGACGGTGTACTCTCCATAGAAAAAAAAAAATCGAGTTGCATGATACTGTGGTTTCCGGTGCGCCTTCTGGCCCAGTATCTACGACTTTAGCACCTGTTCAACGGGAGAGTGGGCTCATCCCTAATCTGTTTATGTTCCCAGTAGTAGACTATTCGCAAGCAGCCTGGGGGTGTCACTGCTCTGCGCGGACCTTGTTTACCGAGGCGGCGTCCGAGCTCGTATGGTGAAAATATGGTTGCGTTATCTTCAAAATAGCCCTGTCTTTCCCGTGGCTTTTCTGCCATCCTGCAACTTTGAGTTAGGGAGTTCTGAGCTCCAGTCTCTTTCCCAGGCATTTTATCCTGGCCTGGCACGCATACAGAGGACCCCACTTCTGGTTCTAAGTTAGCAGTTGGGGATAGGTGGGGTAGCACACTGTGCATTCCCCGTCATCCAGGGGGCTCTCCAACTATGCAGAGCTTGCACAATGCTGTGCTCTGGTTCGGGGCTCTCCCAAGGAATCCTCACGTCCTGCACAGAGCCACTTCCCGATACCCACCACCTGCCAACCCTCCATTGTAGAAATCTCCTGCATGCGGCCATCCAGTCAAGAGCCAGTATTAAGTCTGGTGCCCAAGTGATCCCCCCAAGCTCAGTGTGCAATGCTGGGTTCTCATCATGCTGCAACACAGGAGGGATTGTGATGCTCAGCCATCTCTCTCAATTCTGCACCGATAAGTGACATCGGGGACTTAACTTTGCCTCAGTACTGGGAGGCCCCGTTTCCGGGTACACCACACACAGCCAATTGAGGCAACGGTCGCCATGGGCGTGATAGACGACAAACAGTGAAGAATGAGGCAAGAAAGCATTTAACCCATGAAGTGGGGGTGGATTGGTGCAGACCAGAGCATGTACCACTCGCCGGTGGGTTCTGCATCTACACCTATAGGGTTCCACCCACTCCTCAGCCCATTTAGTCTGGCCCCTCACCCAGGACCTGTCCGGCTTGGGTGACCCTGCCAGGAGTAAAACTCCCGCCGGCATAGAACCACGGCAAAATCTAAGCAGACATGACTTGACCTGACAGTATCTCCGATTCTCTTTGTATTATTACCAATATTTGACTATTTAATGGACTATTTAGATAACTAACAACATATTCTTGGTCAGCAAGTCTTCAGGTACACGAATATATGATTTTTATGGGGCCAAGTGGCTTGGTTCAAAATTCTATCTTTTTTTCTATGTTAGTTGTTTATTTTTAAACTACCTCCTGTTCAATTCTTTTTCCATGTACTTTCAAGCTAATTACGAGAGTCTCTCGTAACACGTCTAGAATTACGTCATTCGCAATAAGAGCTAAGCGTGTTTTCTAACCGTAGTGTCCACATTTTCTAACGTTTTCCTCGTATTCTGATAATCGCCTAAGGGCAAAGCTAGCAAGTTAGTTTTATTTTTAGAAACAATGTGAGATGTGATTTGCGTTGGTTATCTATCTGTCCCCTTCCATTCTACAATGTATTTTAGGCAAATACTTCATTGAACTTGGAAAAGTCGTACGTTTGTCTCAAGGACGAATTTGAAAAATAGGGTACCCTTTTTGGTTCGGCCAAAGCGTTATCAATTAATACGCTGAAGGCGTAGGCGACGACTACAATTCTCGCCGAAACTTTGTAGTACTATCCTATCTTTGACTTTATGCACTAGACTGTTATATTCTAATTTAGATATTGTATTTAGAAGTTCACCACATATCTCCCCACTTAGAACAGACTATCATATGTCAGTTCCTACTTCTAAATACACATAGATAAATTTACTACCTATGCCTAGTGACTACTCTGATGTTCGTCGTACGGATGTCTGCTTAAAAAATCTGCACCTACATTGGTTTTGCCTGGAATATATTCTATGGTAAACTGGTATGGCTGTAGGAGCAACGACCAACGTAATAATCTAGCATTTTCATGCCTTGCTTGTGACAGACACACGAGTGGTTTATGATCTGTTTGGATCTTAAATGATTTACCATAGAGATAAATCTGGAACTTTTTTATAGCCCATATGACAGCTAAACATTCTTTTTCACTTGTTGAATATTTTTGTTCTGCTGAATTCAACTTACGGCTAGCATAAGCAACTGGGGTTAATTCCCCATCAAGTGAAGTTGACCTTTGTAACAGAGCTGCACCCAAACCTATATTACTAGCATCCATTCTCACAATGAATTCTTGACTCAAGTCAGGTAATTTCAAAATAGGCCTGCTTGTGAGCTTTTCCTTCAACTCTTGGTAGGCTAATTCACACTGCGCTGACCAAGTAATTCTATCAGGATTTCCTTTGCGCGTTAAATCAGTCAATGGAGCACATATGGAGTTAAAGTTTTTAATATACTTTTGGTAGAAACCACATAATGAGACAAAAGATTGCACATCTTTCTTTGTCTGTGGTCTTGGTGCTCTTTTCAACTTCTCCAGGTTCTTGGGGTCAGGGGTCATGTTTCCCTGATGTACTGTGTGTCCCAAGAATTCCAGCTCTTTACATCCAACACAGCATTTCGTCGGTCTAGCGGTCAAATTTGTCTCTCTAAGTCGATTAAACAACATATTCAGAGAGTTAATGTGTTCCTCAAATGTTTCAGTTGCTATGAGAATATCATCCATGAAGTTGGTGATGCATGGATTATTCAGGGGATCCAGTAACTTTCTCATCATCCTCGAAAACACACTCGGTGCATTTTTCAGCCCGAATGGCAACATGTTAAATTCATAATGTCCTTCCGAGGTGCTTCTTCTTCTTCTTGCGATCGCATCTTTGATGATTACACCGTCAGACGAGTTTTCATGATGAATTCGACTGTTGTTTGAAGTTCCTCTTTAACTCCATATAGCTTTGAGTTTAGTGTTGAGTCATTGGGCCAGTATATCTTTCTTAACTGGTCATACAGAGGACAGTCCTGTAGAACATGCTCAGCAGTTTGTTCGTTTAATCCACATGTGCACGGTGGTGAAGCAGACAATCGTAGCTTGTGCATGTGTTTATTCAGTTTGTTATGCCCTGTCCTGAGTCGAAAAATAGTTATCTGCCGGTCGAGAGTGTGATAGTCGTCTTTGGGTTGGTTCTGTTCTCTTCTGATAGTCTGGATAGCTCTCTTTTTCTCAAAGTATGTGACTTCATTATCTTCTTGTTCACATTCTCCTCCCTTTTTTGCAAGTTTATCTGCCTTTTCATTTCCGGGTACACCACAATGAGATGGTACCCACTGAAGTATGGTTCTCTTTTTGGCAGCTACCTTGTTTAGTTCATTTCTCAGATGCGGGAGTTTACCACCTTTGAGAGCTTGCAGGACAGACAGTGCATCTGTGAGGATGACTACCTGGTGGCAGTCAGAGTTGGTGTTATAAATCATATTTGCAGCTTGCTCCAGAGCTTGAACCTCAGCTGTATAGTTGGAACAGAATTTACCAGTGGGAATGTGCCTAGTCTCATAGTGGTTGTCAGGATATGAGATAAAGATACCGGCACCTCCATTCCTAACAGCATTAGTTGCTGATCCATCTGTATAGGCATGTATCCATGATTGATCGGGATAGCTTTCTTGGATCATACTCAATGTAGCAGTTCGTTTTTGCAGATCATTATACTCACATCCACTTGTGAGACCACTGACTGATGTATTAATTTGGAGGGCACTGCTGGCCTGCTCCCATGGTACAGGGTATAGGGTGGGCTTCAGTGGTGTTGTCTTCATGGATAGGTCTTCTTGATGCTGTCTTATAAGTCTTTTCCCCCGATGCACAAAGCTGCTACGCTTTAGACGTCCCAATGCCAGATCATCTAGTCTTGCCTTCATTGGGTGCATTGGCATACTGTTGTACTTTTCCATCTGGATCATGGTTTTTGTGTCTCTTCTATGGGACAATGTCTGTAATCCAGCAACCTTCTGCATCTCTGTTATTGGTGTAGTTTTCATGGCTCCTGTAATGAGCCTGAGAGCTTGATTTTGCACCTTGTCCAAAGACTGCAGATGTGAGTTAGCAGCTGATGACCATGCTGCTGAGCTAAACTCTAAGTGTGGTCTTATTACTCCATTATAAATCTTCTTTAGATTTCGTTCATTTGCTCCCCAGTTGGTACCTGCTAATTTTCTGAGTATGCCTAGTCGTCTTCGGGCCTTTCCTTCTGCATTTTCAATATGCTTATTCCATGTAAGCCTTTGGTCAAATGTCACCCCAAGATAGGTGGGGTAGCTTTCTTCCTTGATCACGGTTGTCCCTAGGTGTATGTTAGCTGATTTGTCCTTGGGGGCGAGGGAGAACAGTGTTGTGGAGGTTTTGTCTGTGTTTATTGTGATAAGCCATTTCTCTGCCCATGACACTAGCATGTCTGCTGCCCGCTGCATTCTATAATTTGCTGTGGTGACATTTTCGTCAGCGCACCAGAGTACTAGGTCATCTGCATATAAGGCAGCTTTAACTCCTGCAGGGAGATCTTTCACCAGGTCATTGATGTAAACAAGGAAGAGTGTTGGGGAAATTACTCCTCCTTGAGGTACCCCCTGATGGAGCAACACTTTTCTGCTCTGCAGACCGTCAAGAGTGACTCTAGTTCTCCTGTTATGCAAGTATGACTGGATCCATTTCATCATGTTGCCTTGGATTCCACTTCTCCTAAGTTTTGCAATTAGGCCATCTTTCCACACCTTGTCAAAGGCCTGCTTGAAGTCGACCCAGATCGTTAGGACCTTTTTCTTCTCCTGGAAGGCATCTTCTATTGCTTGAGACAAGTAAGTAACTTGGTCTTCTATACTGTAGCATTCTCTAAATCCAGCTTGTTCCGGCACCAGGATCTGCTCAGACTCTAAATACCATTTCAATCTGTGGTTGACTATTCGCTCCATAGTCTTCCCAACACAGCTTGTGAGACTGATTGGCCGGTAACTTGCAGCCTCGGTCTTACATTTCCCTTTCTTTAGTATGGGTATTGTGATGGCTTCTCTCCATACTTGGGGTACCGTTCCTTTCAACCAGCTGTGGTTGAATATCTCAAGCAGTTTTGTCTTTGCTGCTGAGCTCAGATTTACTAGCATTTCGTTGCTGATTTTGTCTGGGCCGGGTGACTTTTGAAACTTAAGCTTGGAAATAGCCTTCTGTAGTTCTCCTAGGGTGATGGGTTCCCTCATTGGGGCAGGAGTATCTGTCTGTCCCATGGTTGCCAGTATTTCTTTTCTTATCTCTCTCTGATGATCTATGTTAATGGGTAAGTTGCTTTCTGAACTGTATCTTCTAGCAAACAAGTCTGCAGCTTGTTTTCCTCTGAAAAGTTTGCCACCTTCATCCAATGTGATAGTCTGCCTAGGTGAGGAACGCTCTTCATTTAGAGACTTGACTAATCTCCAAAGTTTCCTGCCGTCTTTCTCAAGGTTCAGCGATGCCGTTTTAGTTCTCCAGCTTTTCCGTTTTTCTTCTAGCTTTGTTCTCTGAAACTCTGCTACAGCCTTTTTCCATTTGTTGTGAGTTTCAAGTAAAGGCTGAGACTCTGCGTCCTTTCTAGCCCTGTCCATAGCTTCCTGACGTTCTTGGAGTGTGCTGGACCAGTATGGTATGTAGTTACGCCGGCATCCTTTGGGAATGGTTTCTTTTGCAGCTTGTAGTATGCATCTGTTGAAGTCTTTTACCACTTCGTTAATGTCTCTGTTCTGTACCTTGAGGGTAGACAGCAGCGTGTTCACCTGATGCCTGAATAAACCCCAGTTGGCTTTTTTGTAGTTCCATCTTGTAATGGCTGGGCCTGTACTGAAAGTTGCACTCTGGACAGTAAGAAAGATTGGGTGATGGTCGCTTCCCCCTAGTTGGTCTCCTACTTCTCTACTAATAGATCCAGCTATATCTGGTGTGGAGAAGGCAAGATCTGGTGTTGAAGTTGTGTGCCATCCTCTGGAGTAGAAGGTAGGAGTATCTGTGGCATTATTGACTAGGATTAGGGAGTGATCATCTTGCCAAGTTTCAACCTCTTCACCTCTGTGATCCAGATGGTTATAGCCCCAGCTCTGGGAGTGGCTATTAAAGTCTCCAACTGCTATAAAGTTGGTGGCTGGTACCTGTATAGAGCTGAGACTCAGGGGTTTGTTGTTCGGACAGTAATAGTTCAGGAGTTCTATTTTCCATCTTGTCTACCTTTATCTGCAACAGCTGATATTCTGCTCCATCCATGAAGGTTTTCCTTTCGTGTGCAGGAATGTTATTCCTTACAAGAGTAAGTACTCCTCCTTTTCGTCTATCTTTTCTGTCGGATCTGAAGCATTGATATCCCCTTATTTTAAAGGTTTGATCTGCTTTCAAGTGAGTCTCTTGGATACAGCAAACACTGACTTGCTTCTCATACAAGATGTTTTCCAGCTCTGTCTTTTTGCTGTATCCAGCCTGCTTGCTGTTCACTCCCTCTGCATTCCAGTGCATCATGACAAGTGGCACTCTGGGTTTCTCTTTTTCTGTTTTGTTTTGGTCAGTAGTTCTCCTCCGCCGTCTGCTGACTCCACAAGACGGTCTAGAGGGTCCTCCAGTAGCTGAGGGTGGGCTCTGTCGAGGCTCAGAGCCGGCACTGCACCTGCCTGGTGGAGCTCCACAGGGCGAGCACCAGTACGAGATTTATTTGACGGTGTACTCTCCATAGAAAAAAAAAGCGAATTGCGTGATACTGTGGTTTCCGGTGCGCCTTCTGGCCCAGTATCTATGACTTTAGCACCTGTTCAACGGGAGAGTGGGCTCATCCCTAATCTGTTTATGTTCCCAGTAGTAGACTATTCGCAAGCAGCCTGGGGGTGTCACTGCTCTGCGCGGACCTTGTTTACCGAGGCGGCGTCCGAGCTCGTATGGTGAAAATATGGTTGCGTTATCTTCAAAATAACCCTGTCTTTCCCATGGCTTTTCTGCCATCCTGCAACTTTGAGTTAGGGAGTTCTGAGTTCCAGTCTCTTTCCCAGGCATTTTATCCTGGCCTGGCACGCATACAGAGGACCCCACTTCTGGTTCTAAGTTAGCAGTTGGGGATAGGTGGGGTAGCACACTGTGCATTCCCCGTCATCCAGGGGGCTCTCCAACTATGCAGAGATTGCACAATGCTGTGCTCTGGTTCTGGGCTCTCCCAAGGAATCCTCACGTCCTGCACAGAGCCACTTCCAGATACCCACCACCTGCCAACCCTCCATTGTAGAAATCTCCTGCATGCGGCCATCCAGTCAAGAGCCAGTATTAAGTCTGGTGCCCAAGTGATCCCCCCAAGCTCAGTGTGCAATGCTGGGTTCTCATCATGCTGCAACACAGGGGGGATTGTGATGCTCAGCCATCTCTCTCAACTCTGCACCGATAAGTGACATCGGGGACTTAACTGTGCCTCAGTACTGGGAGGCCCCGTTTCCGGGTACACCACACACAGCCAATTGAGGCAACGTTCGCCGTGGGCGTGTCTTCAGTGGGGAAGTTGTGGAGTCTTCCTGTCCATGTTCTTGCACATCCTAACACTGCCCGCAAGACATCGGAGGTTTGGAGAGTGGCCTTCTCTGCTTTTTTGAGCCGGGGTGGGCTCCCCGGGCAAGTCTCGATGGGGATCAGGACGTGTCCACGCGCCAGTGGGCCCAGCATCGGCCGCATCTGATGGAGGACTTGCTCTGCCAGGTTTGAGTTAGTAAATTCCAACTTTGTTATCTTCATGGCATTGTGATGCTGGGGTGCCTGTGGATTTCCTACCGCCCCGGGTAGAAGCCAGAAGTGTACTGTGCCAGCTCTGGGGGAGATAATGGGGGTGTTTCTGCATCTCCTTGTGATACGTAGCCAAGGTAGGGCTCACAGTGCTCTTTCCCCGCCACCAAATTGCCTGCTGGTTACGCCGAGTTCTCCAAGGCTCTAGGCATGTGACCAAGAGTTGAAGGCAATAGGATCGTCACGTCCTGAGTCTCTGTGCCTGTACGATGGGTTCCGATCTTCAGGGAGCAGTCCACACTCGTTCCCACTCCCAAGACTTGTTCAGTATCCATCTGGCTCCTTCCCACCCACAGAGGGCGTGTACGGTGTAGTGCACCGGTTTTATTATCGAGGTTTGCTCCTCTAGATCCGTTGTGTTTAGCCTGAGGATTCGCACCCTCAGTTACCAGGACTACCTCGAGGAGGGTGTGGCTCTTCACCACGCACAACGATCTTGGGGTATGAGAGGTTTTGCTAGGCCAAGAGACTAACACCGCAATGGTCGCTCCTTTCATGAACAAGAATTCACTAGGCCTAGGGTGAAGCAAGGGGGGAAACCCACTACCCACAACACCAGCACATCATACCCCCTGTCTGTAAAAGACTTTGTCCCTCTTCCGAGGTGCTAAAGGCTAAATAAGGTCTAACCTCCGGCTTTACTGGAATCTGATAGTAGCCTTTGCTCAGATCCACTTTAGAGAAATATTTCGCTTTATTCAGCCTGGCAAACAGCTGATTTATATCAGGTAATGGATCCACCTGACCTTCTGTGACAGCATTCAGTTTCCTGTAATCTATACACAGTCTGTGTTCTCCAGAGGGTTTTCTTAACAGAACCACACTGGAGCTGTAAGGAGATTCACTGTGCGACATAATTCCTTCTCTCAACAGATAATTTATCTCCTCCTTCAAAGCTTTTTCCTTAGCGAACGGAATCGAATAGGCTCTCATACAGATTGGTGTTGGGTCTATGAATTTCATATCATACTCTAATAAATTTGTATGCCCCGGTCGGTCCGTTAACACATCTGTACGATCATTCAGAACCTGTTGAACCCTCTCCCTCTGATTTTTCGTTAAGTGCGTACTGATTTTTACCTGTGCAGCGGTCGCACAGGGATGTAAAGGATATTCATGAGAGGTGAGTGGTTCCTTTTTCATTTCCATTGCAACAGACAAGGTCAGTAGGTGTGTCTCCTCCTGGTTTTCTCTATCCAGATATTTTTTCAGGAGATTCACATGATAGATTTTCTCTTTCCCCTTCTTATCTATCTTATAATTTGTTCTAGACACCTTCTCTAAAACTGTATATGGACCTTGCCATCCAATTTGCAATTTATTTTGGCTGCCGGGCAGTAGAAGAAGCACCTTCTCTCCAACAGCTAATTCTCTGTCCTTCGCTTTCTTATTGTAATAGGCAGCATGCTTTTTCCTGGCTTGTCTCAAATTTTCATTGGCAAGTTTCCAGCCAGTTTTAAGACAAGTGGTCAGCTCGTTCACATATTGATATGATGAGGTAATATTTTCTTCTGCCTTTTCATCGGTCCATGTCCTTAACAGTGCTTCCAATGGACCTTTTATTGGCCTTCCAAATAACAAGGTTGCCGGGGACATACCGGTTGAACTATGGGGTACCTCCCGATAGGCAAACAGGGCGGCGGGAAGGTATTGGTCCCATGTATCTGGTTTTTCATGTGCCAACTTTCTCAGGATCGACATGAGTGTCCCGTTAAATCTTTCCACTTGGCCATTTCCTTGGGGATGGTACGGGCTACAATGAAAGTGTTTGGCTTGAAAGATCCTGAATACTTCTTCCGCTAGTTTCCCCTTGAACTGAGAGCCATTATCAGTCAAGATTTGGTTGGGAAAGCCTAACCTGGTGAAGATTGTGAGTAATGCCTCTGCCACATGTTTCGAATTGATTGATGACAGGGCTACCGCCTCTCCCCACATAGAACAAGTGTCCACCAGAGTCAGAATGTAACTGTTCCTCCTCTTGGTCCGAGTGAGAGGTCCCACAAAGTCCACTGCAACTCTTTCAAAGGGTGTTCTCACTATGGGCATTTCCCCTAAAGTTGCTGGAGCAGTCCAATGTTTTGGAGCTACCCGTTGGCATTCTGGACAGGATTTTACATATCTCTTTATGTCTTCAGTTATCCCTGGCCAGAAATAATGACAAGCTATACGCTGTCCTGTTGCGCTGATCCCCATATGACCACTGAAGGGAATTGCATGCCCTAGTTCCAACACTTTTGTCCTATATGAAATGGGAAGAACCAGCTGTCCGTGACCATTGGATCCAGTTCCAGCCTTCCTATAAATCAATTTGTTCTTCATATAGAAGTCTCCCTTGCCTGGAGGTGTATGACATTTGGGAAATTTCTTAAAACAAGGCTTGAGGGTCTTATCCTCCGCCTGTGCCTTCCTCATCTCATCTGGATGGGTATTTATGGGATTATCCTCCTCCTTTTTAGACTGTGATCTGGTCTGCACTGTTGCCATGATCACAGGTCTCTTGGGATTCCCCAAGAAGACATATCTACACCCCAATATCAGAGGGTAGATTGGTTCATTTATCACTGCTGCTTTGATGATTCCTTCCACATATCGCGTTTTCACATTTATCCTGGCGATGGGAAGTGTCATGGTCGCTACGTCCTTGGTTGCAGCTTGAATCTCCACTGTTTCTGTGGTGTATTGATCTGCCTGCACCAGGTGAGAACTCACAACTGAATCATAATCTAATCCAGTATCATACAAACACCTTATAGTGACTCCATTGCATGTTACATCTTCACACACTGGGGGGTGGTAAGGTTCCTGTTGTTCAGTAGGGTTGACCTTTACTCCCTTTCTCCCCATTTTCATTGCAGCGAAATTAGGAGTTTTCCTTCTACAATTTTCGGTGTTATGGTTTTCCATCTGACACTTTTTACACCACCTCTTTCCTTGGTTAAAAGATTTTCTTTCATCATATTTCCTTTCATTGAATTGTGGGGTTTTATTTTTATATTCATTGCGTGGCCTATCAAACTGGTGCTTACCTTTGTTCTGTTCTCTATGGTCAAACCTATTAAAGTTTTGTGGTGCCTTAAAATTGTCTACCTGTTTCTTTTTATTACCAACTACCTCTGCTTGGGCTGCCTGATACCTCTCAGCGACATTGAGTAACTCACCCAGCCTCTCTGCACCTTGTTCCATGAGAAACTTTCTCAGGTCTGGAGCCATGGACTCTCTTAGCTGCTCAATAAGGATCATTTCCTTAAGATCTTGGGTTTTCCCCAGAGCAGTCCATTTCTCCAAGTAGGTCTCTAACCGTGCAGAGAACTGGTGATAGGTCTCACCCGACAGTAGTTTGGCATTTCTAAATTTTTTTCTATAAAATTCTCCGTTCTTTTCGTATCTTAACAAAAGAGCCTGCTTTAACATGTCATAATTGTCTTGGTCATCTCTGCTCATCTTGGCAAAAACTTCATAAGCCGTTCCCCTAAGACCCTGGGATAACTTGAGGCTCCACCTCTCTCTCTCTAACCCATATGTAGTAGCCAAAAGCTCAAATCTACTTAAATACCCTTCTATGTCATCATCTTTCTCAACAAAATGGTCTACATGAAAACCCATAGCTCAGGTTGAGGCTCCCTGACTAGCAGTGGCATCTGAGGCAAAGGGGCTGGCACCATTTTCAGGAGCATGGCCTTGAAATTCCAACTCTCTTAGTCGTAGCTCATGCTCCCTTTGTAACCTCTTCTCCTCCTTTTCTGCTTCCCTCTCTGCAGCTTGTCTCTTCTCTTCTCTTTCTGCAGCTAATCTCTTTTCCTCTGCTTCCCTTTCAGCAGCCTGTCTCTTTTCTTCTCTTTCTGCAGCTAATCTCTTTTCTTCTGCTTCTCTTTCAGCCTTTTTCTCTTCTAATTGGAGCCTTTTAATCTCTGCCTCCCTATCTGCCTCCAATGCCCTAGCCTCCTTGTCAGCCTCAATCTGCAGCCTCTTAATTTCTTTTTCAGCCTCTAACTTTCTTTCTGCTTCTTTCTCTAATCTTTTATCTTCTCGGGCAATAAATTTGTCCACCTCTGAGGTTACATACTGGACCAGCTCTGGTCCATCCATGCCCATTTCTTTAGCAGTCTGCACAGCGGCAGATCTGAACTTGGCTAAATCAGCTATTTTAACTCAAGCAGGTCTAATAAGGTTCTAAGACAATCTTAAACTTAACTAAAATAAATACCAACTATAATTAACTAATTACTACTGGCTGTGACAACCTATCACTGAAAAATCTCCTCTTAATTATTTTTATTTTCTTAGGGGGTGTTCCTAACCTCTACTAACCTAGTAATACAATCTTGAATTTATATACTACTGCTAATTTTTATTCCTGGAGTTAGTTAATATATGCTGTATGAGATTCCTATTTCAAACATTCATCTATATATGCCTAATTCAAATCTCGGACTTAGAGACCCCAATATATGTGGTGGGTTTAGATGTTAAGAAGAATGGTGTGCATATAGTTGTACTTGAGTGAGATCAACTGTGAAGGTCTCTGAGGTAAACAATGGACAGCTGTGTTACAGAGTACCTTTCTTGTTACCACCCTACGATCTCACTCTAAGTTATATTCTTTATTGACTAGCGTGACTGAAAGCTACATAAAGTGTCTAGGGTATTGTAAGAGTGTTGTTAAAGAATCTCAATACAAAACATATACAAACATATACTAATTACTATGATAAACTCAACTAACTCCAGCTGTTAAATTTTATATTTAAAATTTCTTTTGTTAAACTTTATTGGTCCTGAGCCTAAAGTTGTTTTGGTCAGGACTACAGTTCAATGAGAATCAATTTAGATGGATAGATATATTTACAAATACTTACTTACTTAGTCGTTCCTCTTCTACCGTGAGGTGTAGAGGTTTGGAAGAGAGAGCGCCAGACTATCCTATCGGCTGTCTTCTTCCTGGCCTGGTTCCGTTCCAGTTCGTCGCCTTTAGAATCAGTCCGGTTTTCTCTCTTATATTGCTTGTAATCATAGTTTAAGACAAACAGGTGATTGGCCTGTTGTGCCTTTGCATGGAGGAGGGGCCGCCCTCCTCCTTTTTCATCCGGGCTTGGGACCGGCATAGGCGGAGTTTATTTACAAATACATATAAAGATATTTACATACAACAGACAATATGTCCATAGTACATTGTTACAAATTTTCAAGTTGATGATAATTACTCTATTTAACTACTGGTACTGAGATGCAGGTTGGGGATTTACATCATCCCAATGTTCTTTTGTTTCACTAGAATTGTTTATGTTAGTCTTTTGGAGGAACGTTTTGGTCTATACAGGAGATTTTTCTTTAGTCGTGATAAGTTGTCCCAGGCCAGATATTGCACTTATCTGGTTCCTGGAATCACAGCAGTTGTAGTTGGTTTGGCCAAACACTTCAGTCTCCTCTGGTCTTGCACTTCTTTAATACCAACAGGTACCAGAGACTCTTAGAAATCGTGCTGAATTTCTCTATCATCGAGTACCAGCACCAGACAAGTGCCAGCAGGAACCCCTGTCGATGCAAGTTATGGTTCTGTCTTAATATCAAACTAATTCCTCCTACTTTACATGTAAACATACATTCAATACAAAAGAACATGGTCAGCTCTCTCTGACAACTCTGCTTCTCCACTTTAGTTTGATGGAACAAATTTGTACCAGTTTACTTTTCTCTTCCCTAATGGATGCTACGCCTCTGTCATTCCTGCAGTAATCTTTTCCATGCAATAAGATAGGTGTAATGTTCCTGTATGACCATCATATCACTAAAGCATGCAAGGACTTTGGCCTCACAATAAGTCTAAAGAAAACGAATGTGCTGAGTCAGGATGTGGGTGCTGCACCAGTTATCACTATCGATAACTATGAATTGGCAGTGGTGCACCACTTCACATACCTAGGGTCTACCATCAATGACAAACTCTCACTGGATACAGAAATCGACAGCCGCATTGGCAAAGCTGCAGCTACCTTTGCCCGCCTCACACTGCGTGTTTGAAGAAACTCTAAGCTCACAATGAAGACCAAAGCTGCGGTATATAATGCCTGCGTCACCAGCACACTCCTATATGGCAGCGAGACCTGGACGACCTATGCTAAGCAAGAAAGAAGGCTCAATACCTTCCATTTGCGGTGTCTACGCCGCATCCTCGGCATCTCGTGGAAAGATAAAGTGACAAATGTCGAGGTGTTGTCACGTGCTGGCCTTCAAAGTATGTATAATCTGCTTAGACAGCGCAGACTTCGCTGGCTTGGCCATGTTCGCCGCATGGAAGATGGTCGCATCCCAAAAGATATCTTCTACGGACAATTAGCAGATGGCAACAGTTGGGCGACCACACCTGAGGTTCAAAGATGTGTGCAAGAGAGATATGAGGGCACTGGACATGGATCCAGCAACATGGGAGGATGAAGCTGCCGATCGCACTAAGTGGCGATGCTATTTACGGCACCACCTCAGATTGGGCGAAGAGAGGCTCACACAAGAAGCAGAGGTGAGGAGAAAACGTCGAAAGGAGCACCAGGAAAATAAGCAGTTGAGGGCTGTCACCTCAGGGGCGCATTCCCATGGTCAGTTATGACTGAAGGGGCTATTATTATTATTATTATTAATGTTCCTGTATGACCATCATATATATATAGTCCTGTAGTTTTAAACATTCTTAGATAGTCCCTTATATGATGGATCAACATCTAGGCCATGCCTAAGTCTGCCATGGAACCATTTAATTACAATCTTTTACATGGCCTTTTCTTACACACAACCTTTTTTTAATTAAAAAGTCAATAAAATCAATCTTACCACATATCAAGAAAATATAAACAAGTAACGATGAATTAGGCAATAGAATATGGCACACTTTCATCACTGCCTCTGTTCAGACTGCTTTCTGTTGTTAGTTATTTTAAAACAAAGCACAGGTCTGCTCATCGCTGCTTGTTCCTCAGAATATTTTGAAAAAATGGCAGCGAGCAGCCTACTATTTCGTTAAAGTAAAAGGCTTTGGCCAATGAGACCAAGCATCTCTTTTTGAATGAAACTTTATTTTTTTTTAAATATCTCAAACCTCTATGTGTTACTATTACCAACTAGATTTGTATATTTAGGTTAGCCAATAATATTTCGGCTTCCTTCAAATTTCATCCAATCCACTTCATCGTACTATCTTAGCCTTTCTTTCACCTAATTTTTTCCCCAAAAAATATGCTATCCAATCTAAGCAGACATGACTTGACCTGACAGTATCTCCAATTCTCTTTGTATTATTACCAATATTTGACTATTTAATGGACTATTTAGATAACTAACAACATATTCTTGGTCAGCAAGTCTTCAGGTACACGAATATATGATTTTTATGGGGCTAAGTGGCTTGGTTCAAAATTCTATCTTTTTTCTATGTTAGTTGTTTATTTTTAAACTACCTCCTGTTCAATTCTTTTTCCATGTACTTTCAAGCTAATTACGAGAGTCTCTCGTAACACGTCTAGAATTACATCTTTCGCAATAAGAGCTAAGCGTGTTTTCTAACCGTAGTGTCCCCATTTTCTAACGTTTTCCTCGTATTCTGAAAATCGCCTAAGGGCAAAGCTAGCAAGTTAGTTTTATTTTTAGAAACAATGTGAGATGTGATTTGCGTTGGTTATCTATCTGTCCCCTTCCATTCTACAATGTATTTTAGGCAAATACTTCATTGAACTTGGAAAAGTGGTACGTTTGTCTCAAGGACGAATTTGAAAAATAGGGTACCCTTTTTGGTTCGGCCAAAGCGTTATCAATTAATACGCTGAAGGCGTAGGCGACGACTACAATTCTCACCGAAACTTTGTAGTACTATCCTATCTTTGACTTTATGCAATAGACTGTTATATTCTAATTTAGATATTGTATTTAGAAGTTCACCACAGTCTTCTTACCAACTTCTCTTTCGCTGAGGAATCCTTGATTTATGGCCAGAAAAAGTCTCCAGCTGCTGCTCTTCGGATAGTCAACTCTTCTTTAATGCCTCCCTTCCAGTATATGACAGCTCCAAGGTATTTAAAGTGGTTGACCTGCTCCAGGACCTATTCTCCCAGCTTAATCTGATGCCTTCTTTCCTCTCATTGATATCACCATGGTATTTGTTTTAGAGTTGCTTATGACCATCCCTCTCTTCTCCAGCTCTTCCTTCCAGACTTGCAGGTTGGATTGAAGATGTGCCACTGATTTGGCAATGAGGGCAACATCATCAGCAAATGCCAGCTCTGAAATACAGAACTGTCTCATCAGTACCCCACTGAATACTTTCTTGTCCTCTCTTTACATGCCTTGATGACATCGTCCTAGAGAAGTATGAAAAGATAAGGTGACAGGATATCACGTTGTCTTACATCCGTGGTCCTGAACTATTCTGACTTATGGTTTGCCGTCCTCACATAATTTCTGCAAGACTTGTAGAAGCTCTGTATCGCATGAATCAGAGGTGTTGGAATGTTCTTCCTTGCCAAACAGTCCCAAAGTTTGCTCCAGGGGACCTTGTCAAACGCCTTTTCCAGATCTAAGAAACAAAGATGGATCTCGCTCTTATACTCAAGGGCCTTTTCACTCAGCTGTCTGAGTGTGAAGATTAGGTCTTGAGTACTTCGATATGCTCAGAAGCCACACTGAACCTCATCCAATTGTGGCTCAGCTAGGCATCTTAGTCTCTGCTCCAGGATTCTAGAGTAGCTTATACCAGGGACACTGAGAAGGGATATACCTCCATGGTTTCCACAATGTCAGTTGTCACCCTTTTTGAAAATCGGTGTTATGATGGCAATCTCCCAATCCTTTGGTATGGTCTTGTTGCACCAAGCTGCCTGTAGGACCTTCAAGAGTAATAGGTCGCTTGTTGCTCCCATGTACTTAACCATTTCTGGTGTTATACCATCATGTCCTGCTGCTTTGCCCATCTTGATTTTCTCCAGTGCTGCCTTCAGTTCTTCCATCTTGATGCCATCTTCACCACCATTGGTTTCCTCATCTGTGCTAGTGGTTATCATTTCTGATGCTTGACCTTGCTCACCATCAAGGAGCTCTGAGAAATATTCTTTCCACCTTTCCATTACTTCCTTTGGGGCATTAAGCAATTTGCCTTGCTTGTCCTTTATAAATTTAAGAGGGCACTGTTTTTCCTTCCTCATGTTCTTTAGGGTCATGTAGAACAATTTCTGGTTTTCCTGAGCATCTTTTTCTAGCTTTTTTCCAAATTCTTCCTAGATTTCTGTTTTGCTGCTAGAACCTTGTTCTTTGCTTCTGTTCTGAGTGTCACATATTCTCTATATTTCTCTGTGTTTCCTGCTGTGTTTTTAGCTCCTAAGTATCGTTTCCATGCCTTTTTCTTTGTATGAAACACATTTATATTCAACTGAGCATTCTGGTTAAGCCAAAATAAAGATAAAAAATCATCAAAATCCTAGCCGTCATAATTGACAGGATTTGCACAAAAATATTCAGCGACTCCACTTATAAAATTTCCTATTAGATAACTAAATGAATGAATCAGATGATGAGTGACAGAGCTAGCATACAGATCATCTGTGACTGAACTTAATACACAGTAAAATGATAGTAACAACACAGACTTGGTCAGTGCCTTGTTCAGCCTTCTCAATTTGTCTAAAGTCTAATTTTAGTTGCAGGATAGAAGGGCAAGGTCATCAGCAAATTCCAGATCATCAAGCTGTTGTACCTAAGTGCAAATTCAATTTCTAGTGGCTTGATAAATGTGGTCTAGATTATTCGAATGAGCTTTACTACTTTAATTTTGACAGGATCTCACCTGTCCTCAGTAGGCCAGCAGTTTTTCTTAGGACTGGCCCCTTATGGCTTCATCATGCTAGACGACACACACTAGTAGTCCTTGGTAGGGTTTTGTGTTTATACATGTTGGACTAGAGTTCATGAATGGAGCTGCTTGTTTTTTTTCTCTCTCTCTCTTTTTAACTGGCAATTCACTGATATAAATGAAGGACGTTAGTTGAAAGCTATGTATATCCCCTCCCCAAGAAACAAAACAACATGCCTAAGCAAAATTGTTCAAATTTTTGGGCCGAATACCATCTCCAACCAGGAACTGCTTACACAGTGCAGTCAAAAAGGAATGCACACCTTCATTGCGGGCAGGTGCTGAAACCGGGTTGGCCATGTCCTCGGAGAGGACCCTGACACCATCACTAAAACTGCTATGCTATGGACCCCAGAAGGACAGCAAAAGAGAGGCAGACCAAAGAAAACCTGGCGGAGAACAATGGGGGCTGTGATGCAAAGCATGAACCAGAGTTGGGGCACGGCACAAAGGATAGCCACCGACCGAGCTAAATGGGGACAGTTTGTTGTTGCCTTACAAGACGCCACTAGGCATAATGGCCACTGACTGCTTTGACAGTCAGGGGGCTAAGTATCCAAGAAGAAGAAGCAGAAAGAACTCAAAAAACTAAACAAAACCAAAAACAAAAAGACAAAGTGGTAATTTTACAATTTTTTTTGTAGTGACTGTATATAATTCATTTCCCTCCCTCTTACATTTAAGATTTTTATTTTTCATGATTTTCTCAAAATTCTACCATTTTAATAACTTGCTAGGATTTCATGGCAGAAATGAGTGCATTCAGATTTTGGGGACTCAAGGCTTAACATTAGCATCTATTTCACTTCAACAGCTTGCCACAGCACAAAGAAGTTGAGAATGTAGTCAGATTCAGACAATTAAGAAGCCACGTGTGAAGAAACAATATAACAATAGTTTTCCACTGCCAATACAAGACATGCAAGCCCCAAATCAGTCTAGGTAAAGGTAGTCCCATAGCACATACTGCCATAGTGTAGTGAAGTGTTAGAGACTTCCCTATACTAGGTCCAGCATGGAAAGGTAAGGTGACCAGTTCTCTTCCTCGCTGCCTTTTCCTTCCTTAACTCCACTGCAAAGTCAGGTTATCATTTACAGCTGGGTTGACCGAAGCATGTTGATACCCAGAATCATACCCGGCACCTTTGTCGCAAGACCAGCACTCTAACCACTCTGTCAATCGGACACAAATCTGACTAGAGGAACCAAAACCATGCACGTGTATGGGTGCCTTGCATGTGATTGGTCAGTAAGAATTTGTGTTAGCCTTGCAACTATTTATATCTATTTCTCTGTATTCTACAAATCTCTGTGAACATGCTTCCAAGATGCAGGTCCACAACCTTTTATCCAAAATTCTGAAATTCAAAAAGGTCTGAAAAAAAAAAAGTTTTTTCGTAGTGCATCACTTGTGTGCACGACATAATCCAGGCTGGCGTTCAGCATCAGCTTTTTCCTAGCAGGGCAGTATAAGTACATGGTGCAAATAATGCCAAACAAATGTCCGCATGTTATTCAGGTACTCCATAGTTTTCTCAAATATGCCAGGACTTTTTAGAAGGACAAGAGCACACAGGTTTTAAAAAAAAAAAATTTAAGATCGTGAAAAAAAAAATTTAAGATCGTGTTCACACTAAAAATTATGAGCAAATAAAAGAATTGAAAAACATCAGACACTTACGTGATCATAGACTCAGGTATAACCATCTCATCTACATACTGGCTAAGTTCCCCTCTAATTGCCTGGGAACACCAAAAAAAATTCTGACTAGAAGTTTCAAATTTTTCATCTTAAAAAAAAAAAAAAAAAATCTAACTTGTCTAAGTGAAATAATGATGTATTTGTCATAATAAACAAGGCTAATTCACAAGGATAAATGTCTGAAACACGAAAAGGTCCAAGGTCAATAGTTAATGTTAATCATAATTGACGTCACTGCACTCCGGACAAACTCATAGGTGCTCAGTCTCCCTCAGCAAATGTCGAAGGGTATGAATGCTAACAGTAGATCCATATCAGTTCTTGAAGATTCGCTGCTTCTATGGTGGTTTTCCATTCATGTCACTAGTCAATAGTTATGTCACCAAAGAAGGAAATACAGGGATATAAAAGCTGGGACAGGAAGGCAATCATTCATTTCCCTTTTCACGCCTTTAAGGGCATTCAGACCACCACTACAAGCTGGTCTTCATGCAGGAAGCCTGCCATTAAAGCATTCATATGCTCTTGCAGCAATCCAACACAAAAATAAGAATCTTCAACTCAAATGTGAAGTCAGTCCTATTGTATGGCTCTGAGACATGGAGAGCAACAAAAACAACAACCAAAAAGCTCGGGTGCTCGTGTAGAATAGAAGGACTGAAATGTGGAATTGATGACAAGAACCAGACAAGTGCCAGCCCATTTTACTTGGTTGGTGGTCATCCTTTGTGCCATTGCCCCAACTCTGGTTCATGCTTTGGATCTCAGCCTATACTGTTCTCCGCCAGCAGTAGTGGTATTGAATTCACTAAACAAAGTCCAACTTCTTGATTTCAAGTGGTGCTTAGATCTTTAATTAATTCAAGGTACGTCCTACTGACTTACACCATCCACATCTTGTCTCCAGTTCTCTTCTCCCCATGTTTCTGGCATCTCTCCATTTCTTTTACCTCGGGGATTCCAGAACAATGACTGAGCTGTTATGCTACAGCCAGTTTCTTCAAAATGTGTTCTATCCATCACAATATTTTCCACTTCATGTTCTAGGGTTATTTATCAGGTTCCATAAATTTCTAACAGTGTCATATTCTTTTTCTTTCTTCTTTGATCCTTGGCCGCTGACTGCCAAAGCAGTCAGTGGCCATCACACCTGGTGGCGTCTTATAGGGCAGCAACAAACTGCTTCCACCTTGTTCGGTCGATGGCCATCCTTCGTACAGTGCCCCAGCTCTAGCTCATTTTTTGCACCTCGGCCTCCACAGTTCTCCGCCAAGTTGTTTTTAGTCGGCCTCTCTTTCGCTTAACTTCACTGGTGCATAGCATAGCTGCTCTTGTGATGGCATCGAGGTCTCTTCTGATAACGTGGCCAACCCAACTCCAGCATCTGTCAGCTATGATGGTGTGCATGTCCTCTTAGTTGCTCCAAGAAAGCAGTTCTTGGTTGGTGATGGTATTCAACCAAAAGATTCGGAGAATTTTCCTTAGGCAGACTGTGTGGAGAGAGGACAATTTTGACATTTCCTTCTCTGTTACTCTTCAGCATTCCACACAACAGAGAAGCACAGAAAGTACACAGCTCTCACATACTCTTAATTTGGTGTTTGTGCTGTTCTGACAGGACTTCCAGAAGTTGTTCAGCATTCTCAATTTGTCTAGTCTAATTTTAGTTGCAGGATAGAAGGGCAAGGTCATCAGCAAATTCCAGATCAACAAGCTGTTGTACCAAAGTGCAAATTCAATTTCTAGTGGTTCATCTTGCTGTTCTCATAATCAAATCTATTAAACTCAACATATACAGCAAAATGTTCCTTGCTCCACATAAATGGATCAAAGAAAAAGGGGCAAAAAAGAACTAAAGTAATAAATGCATTCTGACAATCATTAAGAAGAATGTTTTAAATCTGATGTGAACTAAAATATATCTCATACAGAAATCACTAAACATACAGCTGTTAATAACATCACTGACATAATCAAAAAGAGAAGATAGAAATGGTTAAGCATGTATTAAGAATGCACACAAAACTATATCTTCATGTGGATCTGGTATGGTACCACAAAGGGAAAACAGGAAAGAGAAGCCTGAAGGAATATAAAGAAAAACCATACAGAATAAGCAAGCAGGAGTTTGGAGACAGGAAGAAGAATACACTTTTAATTTTGTGGCAGTGATGCAGACAATGTATACTCATTTCTACTACGCATGATGGGAGTGCAGATTCATTAAAAAAAAAAAAAGGAATTAGAAATGGAAAAGTAAAAACAGCTAAAAATGAATTCTAAAGCAGTAGAATAAGAACAGAAGATGAAAGAAGATAGCGATGATGATGATAAGACATAAGAAAAAAAAGTCAAAGAAGTTCAAACACAAGAAGTGTTTAAAAACCTGTCTGTTCTTGAGCTTGATATTCATTGCAATAGACTGGTCCTGTAGAGACTGGATTTCTGTGCTGATGCTGCTAAGATCTCCCTGAAAACCATTTAACATCTGCTCCATCCGCTGAAATATTTGCCAGGTAAGATTACATACATTAATAAAAATACTTACAAAGTAAGTTTAAAAAAAAAATATGAACAGATGTCCACTCAAGCACGCATTCACACACATGCTGCAATTAAATGTATCTTCTTCTTCTTTGATCCTTAGCCGCCGACTGTCAAAGCAGTCAGTGACCATCACGCCTGGTGGTGTCTTGTAGGGCAGCAAAAAACTGCTTCCACTTTGTTCGGGCGGGGGCCATCCTTTGTACAGTGCCCCAGCTCTGGTTTATTCTTTGCTTCTCAGCCTCCACAGTTCTCCACCAAGTTGGTCAAATGTATATGTCAAACAAAAATTAAATAATGTTGCTTGCTGTATTGAGAGAAGCAATCATATCAGCGGGACTGCAGAATTTGAAGGTCTTGAGAAAAAAAGAAAATAAATCATCGGTCTCAATCATTACAAGCTGAGTTATTTACTCTGTACTTTTATGCCTTTGTGGTATATTCTTAATTAAGTGTATAAGACATTTCCTACTTTTACTAGGATCCACAATTTCAACTTGATGCACCCAGAGATTACGTTCTGCTGCATTTTCTTACTGCCACAGTTTGCAGGACAAGATAAGGGCATATAACCCATTTTTATTTCCTTAAATGAGCATTTATTTTTATGTCCAGGTCAGTTCCTTGACAGAGAGCAGGAAGGCCACAACATGTTTAAAGCAATCAGTCATCTGTTATCATAATTCCCAGATTTTGTCTGCCCAGATGTGCATTTAAGATTGCAAACACAGCAAAACTGTAAATGAACAGTATCTGGTTTGCAATGCACAAATGTAGCCTTTCAATGACTGACCAAGACCCTACTCCACCTCCACGTGGTGGTCCTGGAAACAGGCTGCATCACTGCAGTCTGGCTGAGAGAGAGTAGGGATCAAAGAGGGATGGCAAACCCGGTCCCAAAAAATGCCGTGCTGAAGTCGGATGTGCCGGCCGAAAGGCGCAGATATCGCAGCTCTGCTGTAAACAGACACAACGCAACCAACGTCCTTTTCAGGACGAACGAGGAAGAAGAAATAATTAGAAAGCAGACCTGTAACATCATCATCAGCTGCCATCTCCACAACGAAGGTTGGCTGTAATGGATTTCCAACATCTTCTGTCTCGTCTGATAGACTCTTTCCTGTCCATCTCTTGATGTTATCTTCCCACTTATAGCGCTGTCTTCCCCATGCATGTTTGCCTTCAACTCTCCCTTCTATTATGATCTTCTGCAAAGTGTTATGCCTCTTTATGTGGCCAAAGTATTTTAGCTTTGCATCTCTGGATGGCAAGTGGTACTGACACACCATCTACATCTTGTCTCCAGTTCTCTTTTCCACATGTTTCTGGGCATTTCTTTTACCTCGGGGATCACCACTGCTAACGAATACACAGTATTGGATACATAGAAAACAAAACTATAATACAGCAATAAATACAGAAAAAAAACCCAGTAACAGTATTAAATACTTAGAAAACAAAACTGCAGCACAGTATAAGGTCAAGGTAGTCCCATAGCAGATACTGCCATAGAGGAGTGAAGTGTTGGAGACTTCACTATACTAAGTCCAGCATGAAGAGGTGGGATGACCAGTTTCCTTTCTCGCTGCCTTCTTTCCCAACTCAAGTGCAAAGTCAGGTACCCATTTACAGCTGGGTAGACAGAAGCATGCCGATAGCGTGATCGAAACCGGCACCTTTGCCGCGACAGACCAGTGCTCTAACCACTCTCTCAATCGGACGCTTGCAGTACAGTATAAAATACTTAGAAAACAAACCTGTAATATAGTATCAAATGCCGCTATCTGTTTGTGAAGACTTGCAATGTTCTGACTCTCTTTGATGTCTGACATGGCGGCTGTCAAGGAAGAAGAATCATAAAACAAAACCCACTCAAATTAATATTTATACATTCTCATTCATCATCCTTCAGCTCACCGAGGAGCACAGGCCTTCAACAAACTGTTTCGAGAACAAGGAAGACATAACTGGACAGAAATTATGGAGAACAAGGAAGACATAAATGGATAGAAGTTATGGATAGAAGGAAGAGATAAATAGACAAAAGTTATGGAGAACAAGGAAGACATACATGGACAGAAGTTATGGACAGATAGAAGACATAAATGGACTGAAGACATGGATAGAAGGAAGACATAAATGGACAGAAGTTATGGAGAACAAGGAAGACATACATGGACAGAAGTTATGGACAGAAGGAAGACATAAATGGACTGAAGTCATGGACAGAAGGAAGACATAAATGGACTGAAGTCATGGACAGAAGGAAGACATAAATGGACAGAAGTTATGGAGAACATAGAGGACATACATGAACAAAAGTTATGGAGAAAAAGGAAGACATACATGAACAGAAGTTATGGAAAACAAGGAAGGTATACATGGACAGAAGTTATGGAGAATAAGGAAGGCATAACTGGACAGAAGCTATGGAGAACACAGAAGACATAATTAGACAGATGTTATAGAGAGTGAGGAAGACATAGCTGGACAGAAGTTATGGAGATAAGCATAACTGGACTAAAGCTATGGAGAACAAGACAAACATAACTGGATAGAAGTTATGGAGAACATTTCATTGTTGTTGATCAGAATCGACATCACTGCACTCTGGGCAAACCCATACGTGCTCAGTTTCCCTCAGCAAATGTCAAAAGGTATGAATGCTAATTGTTCCTATTGCGCGTTGGTTGCATACACACCGTATGCATCCTCTCATTCGTCCACCCCTGCTGGTCTTACGTTTGATGCCAAATTCTAGCAATCTTAGCCTTGATAATTCATCGATTGCAGTGTCATTCTCAAATAGGCGATCATTAATTGCCCTCAGTATCTCTCCCTTATCCATATCCAATGCATCTTCTATGGGTGTGTGACGGAAATTGGTTGTGTCCTTTTATTCCCCTTCTTTCCCTCCTACTTTTTCCATTTATTTCTTCATTTTATGCACAGAAACCTGCCCCATCACTGCGCCTTAGATTTGTTAACCTCCGTTCATACTGTGATAGTGTTATTTCACAGCTAATTGACCATCCTTTAGGATTAATTGGAATTGCTTACGTTGTTGAACCAGATTGATTTCCTACGGTAAATGGGAAAATGATTGTTGACTTTTCATAATCCTTTTCTGCCAAGACCAGCATGTCTGTCTAGGCACAAACGTGTTCAGATACTTGGGCGGATATATAAAAGGAAGACCAGATGTTGTCTGGGAAAATGTCTGGGTGGAGCGACATGTTTTATATAGAAACCCGTCTGGGTAGACGAATTAGTGAGGACACTATCTGCAGGCGAGGTTACAGATCGTAATTGAAAGGTTACCTAAGAGTGACGGAAGAAGTCGGGCCATATATGGAAGATGTCATGTGTTTAAATTTTAAAATGATATTTTAAAACCCGCGGGGGAAAGTAAATAATTGACACCACACCCCCCGACCCACTACATTCTTGCTCATGGATTGGATCACATGAGAGTCAGAAATAAACATTTATTCTGATTGGAAGTTTTGTCGGAAATGCCAGGTGGAAGCATGGGCAGGAAAACTCCAATATAACCTAGCAAATTCGGAGGCTAAAACACACTGCATTCCAGAATTATCAAAGTAGACAGCTCGGACTGAAGCCAGGAAAGAATAGAGTTAGGATTCTGACCTTATAGGACTGGATAAAACACGTATCGGAGCTCCTTCTGAACACTACAGCAAGGAAAATATAGCTTTTAATATGGAAACCGGACTCCTACAGGACCTACTCACAAAGTCACAGAGGGGAACAAGCTCGGGCGTTGGTGTAGCTGGCGAGTCCTTTTTTGGAGCATTTATGCTAGCAGACAGATAGTCCTTTTCAGGACTTAGTATCTATCAACGCTGATCAGGTTAGCAGTCAACAGAGTTGACTTTTTTTTGGATGATAAATGCGCTCTGATATAACCAAATAGGTTGAAAGGAACGCGCCTCACCAGAAGAAGGCAAAAACCGAACCAAAAAAAAAAGGGATTCTAACTAGAAATAATACCCCTGATGCGTATTCAAGGCATCTTTATCAAATTGCCAAGACTATTCAACTGAGCAACAGGTGGGTTCTAACATATTTTATATACTTTGAATTTGACATGTTTGAACTTGCCATATTGATTCTCTCCGAATCTCTTTCAGGCAGGACAATAAACTTCACCTGTATTTATCCTAACATCGCTACATGGCGGGAAAAACGCTTCGCCTTACTTTACAGTAAGGAAGAACAAGGAATACATTAGGCAGAATATTTGAAAAGAAAGATAAATCAATTAGATCAAATTATCAAAAAGAGAAGGAGCAACTGGACAGAAGCTGTGAAAAACAGTTAAGACAATTTTTGATCTGAAGCAGAACATTTTAAAAGTTCATTCTGAAAAATGAAAAGCAAGGATAGAAAGAAAAGAAAAGTGATTAAATGTAACAAATTTTTTCCTGCTATCGCAGAGGAGTTTATGTGTTACGATGATCCCAACAGTCATGCTAGCATTAGTACAGCTAATGGGCAGTCTCCAAAGCCAGACAGGATGAAGGGTTGGGACCAGAAAAAGCAAAACACAAACCTGCTGCCTTGCAGGCAGGCTGGGGGCAGTCAAAGGCTAAGAAAGGCGGCAGAAATTCCTGTTGAAATTGGATGCACTGAGCCTCAGGTCTAATGAAACAATGCAAAGTAATTTACTTGATGAAGATGTCATAATTTTTTTTAAATCTCTTCCCATATCACAGGGGTCAGTCTTCCTCTTTTTCTATCTCAGTTGAATGTATCAGCTGTTTCCAGGTTCTCAAATGTTTATCTTCTCAAAATGTCCAAAGAAATCTAACTGTCTATGTCATATTGTGTTGATTAATAATAAACTGAAAATATAACTTCAGTATGCATCTACTCAAGATGACCACTTCTGCAAAAACACTACTGGTGAATACAGAATCATGATGGAATTCTGGGAACTTAGTTGTTCCATCTTGTATTTACGTGATTAGGTATAATAAAAAGACATTTTTGAAATATAAGGATACAGTCTTGAACAGATTCATTTTCCACTTTCAGTAGTTCTTGCTCAATTTCCTTTGAATACTGTCTCAAATCAACCCCCTGAAAAATATTTTAAAATATATTTTAATACTTTAGCATTGCAACAAAGGTTGGAGTATAGTTTCAACAACACTCAGGCACAGGTCTGCTAGTCATGTTACTAAGGTACAGGGCTTACCACTATCATCAACATCAGTCATGTCACTTAAACACAGGGCTGACTATTACCCTCAACATCAGTCATATTACTCAGACACAGGGCTTACCACTACCCTCAACATCAGTCATATTACTCATACACAGGGTTTACCACTACCCTCAACATCAGTCATTTTACTCAGGTATAAGGCTTACCACTGCCCTCAACATCAGCCATATTAGACACAGGGCTGACCACAACCCTCAGAGTCAGTCATATTATTCAGACACTGGGTTTACAACTACCCTCAACATCAGTCATTTTACTCAGGTATAGGGCTTACCACTGCCCTCAACATCAGCCATATTAGGCACAGAACTGATCACAGCCCTCAGCATCAGTCATATTACTCAGGCACAGGGTTTACCACTGCCCTCAACATCAGTCATGTCACTCACATGCAGGGCACATCACTTTCGCTAATGTCATTCATGTCCCCTAGACATTAGTCACACCATTCATTCAATGCTGATTAAGTCACTCAGACATAAAGCGTAACACTTCAATCAATATCAGTCAGGTCACTCAGACAAAGGGCACATCAATTCTATCAACACCAATCAGGTCATTCAGACAAAGGGCACATCACTTCTCTCAATATAAATCAGGTCATTCAGACAATGGTCATGCTGTTTCCCTCAATATCAGTCCGTTCACTTAGACAATGGGCACACTACTTCTCTCAATATCAGTCAGGTCACTCAGATGAAAGGCACATCATGTCTCTCAATATCAGTGAGGTCACTCAGATGAAAGGCACATCACTTCTCTCAATATATGTCAGGTCACTCAGATGAAAGGCACATCACTTCTCTCAATATCAGTCAGGTCACTCAGACAAAGGACACATCACTCCCCTCAATATCAATAAGGTCATTCAGGCAATGGGCACACACTTCTGTCAATGTCAGTCATGCCAGCCCTCTGGAACTATATGACTCATGTTACAATATTTGCAAGGAAGTCTGGTCATTAAAATACCTTTTTCAATGCTTCTTTAACAATATCATCCTCCAGATTTTCCTGAATGTGAACTGAAAAGAAAAAAAAAAAAATTCCACACTTGTGAATTTTCTGTAAGTAATTTTTAGATTTTCTTACTTATATATTTACATTAATGTTTATATGCATTAAAGGCAGTGCCACAAGCAGCCTCAGATGTGCAAGAAATGGCAAGCAAATGAACAAAAAGTTGGAGGAAAATACCAGCTTTTTTTTTTTTTTACCACTGTGGCTGATGTAAGCATTTTATTATCTAGGCTTCCCTAATTTGGCTTTGTTGTTGTTGTCGATATCCCATAGCTGCTGAGCATGTCTACTCTTGGCAGCCCAATGCCATTCTTAGAAAAGTGCAGGTTTTCTGCAGTTGTTTTAATGTTCCATATAGTGAGTTGGTGTCTGACAGAGGTGTCTGTACAAGTTTTTTCCTGGCATTTGTGAGTGATGGACACTCCATGAGGAGGTGTCTGGTTGTTTCATAGGGATGAGAGCAGTGTCTACACATGGGTAGGTGCTGAGGGTTGATACGGTTTAGATGGCTATTGACTCTGGCGTGTCCTGTTCAGAACTGAAAGATAAGACTTTGATTTCTCCTGCTGAGTCTGTTTATGCTGTCGTTGTCTTTTGGGCAGGTTATTTCATTAAAGACATTTCAGCCTATCGGCCCATTTGCCCACCTGTTCAGCACAATTTCCCTTGTGTTGTTTCTGAGAATCTGTTTGACTGTTCTCATGCTGCAGGGTCTGTCCTTTTGGTTTTTAGAGGCTCCTGCTTTAGCAAATCTATCAGCTGTCTCATTTCCAGTTAGATCACTGTGTCCAGGGATCCATTGTAGGGTTACACTGATGGAGTAGGCTGTGATCAAGTTGTGAACAGCTCTTCCTATAAATTTGGCATTAAAATTTCCATGTATGAAATTTACATCTACAGGTTTTCCACAAAGTTTGACTAGTAAAACTCTGTATGAAATATTTCAAAATCTGTTACGATATTTTTAATTTCATGACACGATCCTTCATTGAAACAGTGGAAGGATACACATCAAGGCTTGTTTCTAAGAATATGTAACTACTATTGAGGCAAGCACATACAAATGGAGAAATTTTATTCATCACTACTAACACATCACTGCTTCTTAATTTTGAGTAGTTGAGACTCCAAGCAACCATGCAGTTCCCTAAATATTCATTTCTTACCATCAACTTCATCCAGCAAAAAGTCTTCTGAAGTAAAGTCAAGTTCTCCAAGATTAAGATTGATCTCAGGCATACCCTGAAACTAAACCAAGAGAAAATGTATACTACATGGGGATAGTTATGGTGGTTGGGTGGTGCATCATGATGACATTAAGCAGAACCTAACTGATAAAACTTACCAGAATTGTGTTATGCACCATTAATGTAAACAATTGAGGTTTTTCATTCTTTCATGAATGGGTGCTTGCATGGTACAGAAGGACTGAAATTACATACTTACTTACTTAGTCATTTCTCTTCTACCCTGGGGTGTAGAGGTTTGCCAGAGAGAGCGCCATACTATCCAATCGGCTGTCTTCCTCCTGGCCTGGTTCCAATCTAGTCCTCAGTCCTTCAGAGATTGTCTAATGTTGTCCTCCCATCAAACTCTGAGTCATCCTGGAGGTCTGGATCCATGGTTCTTGGTTTCCCATATTTATCATAGTAGCCAACCTTCTCCCATTCTGCAGACATGGCTAAACCATAGTAACTAGGACTGCTCCACTCGGGTCTGGGTTTTGAGGTCAGGATGTATCATCTGGTGGCGGATCGTGTCTCTTCTTGTTACTTCAACTACCTGAAATGGTATGACAAGGTCACAAATGAGGAACTGATGACAAGAATCACACAAACAACAGTGGAGCAGAAGGTGAGGAGAAGATGCTGGCTCTGGGTAGGGCACACATAACATAGTCAACATATACGTTTTATTATTGCAGACCTCCATTGTATATATTAATAATTATGATGTCATTGAGATAGCCTCCATGAAGGAGTCAAGAAAAAGTTATTGGCGGAAATGACGTGGTTTTCGTTTCTAGGTGATGGAAAAACAAGGTCTAGCTATGCAACTAAGTTACTAGAAGAAAAAAGAAGCATAGTTTAGATCCAAGATGCAAAGAATAAAAAAAAAAGGTAAAGGAACCCGTTACACGCCCATTGAGGCATATTGGGAATATGGTGTTAGGCCCATATTATCTTGACCGTCGGCACACGAGGGGTGATGTGGTCGGCATCACGCCGGCCGCCTTAACCTTCCCAGAGTAGCTCTGGTACCCATTTGGGGCTGGGTCGACCCAGGAGCCGTTTGTGGCCTAAAAATTTTCCGCCTCATCTGGGGATCGAACCATAGACCACTGCGCTAGGAAGCCAGTGCACTAACCACTATGCTACCGCGGCTCCTATGCAAAGAATAGCATCAGTTTATCTGAGGTATTCGACAACGGCAGTTCCAGGGTATAAACCTTATCAAATACTTCAATATGAGGCAAATTAAGAGCTACATAAACACTCTACTGATTAACTGTGGTGGAAAATGACTGGTAGAGACCTTTTAAAGTGTTTTGATTGAACAGGGGAATTTTAAGGACTTGTGCTTGAAAAGAAAACAGGTTTGGTTTATAGAAACATCCATAAATGAGTATACGCTTTCTTCTCATACTCCATAGACATGTCAGAATTATTGTTTTAGTAGATTTTGAGCGAACGACTACAAGAAAATAACATTTTAACAGAAAATTTACTTCACCATTTTGACAGTTTTCATTTGCATAAATTATGTCTACCCTACAAGAGGAGTAAAAAAAAGGAAGATTCCGGAGAATAAAGCCAATAGAGAAAATGAATCCCGAACATGTACACACGATTTCTTTGCAAGTTAATAAAAAAACTAGTTCACTTGATTTTTTTATTATTCATTCTGTTCGACCTTGCCAAGTTGAAATTTAGATCTGAATATTTAAAATATTAAACTTTTCGAAAATAGAAGATGTCCATTGAAATTTAGACTAGCCAAGTACAGCAGATACAGCATTACTCTAATTAACAGTTCCACTGAAAGTCCCACTATCTATGATTCACAAAGAAGGCCCTGGCTCTGGTGATTTTTATCCAATCAGTTCATGACAGACTAACGTACGATCATGTACCCTGTCACACACATTAAGAAAACAAGATGATGGTATTACAAGGCAGTCCCTATTCTAGAATCTCCAGAATAAGAGAAACAGAGGAATGCCAAAATAAAAGAAAAACAAACAAACATAAGGAGAAGAGAACTGGTGTCAGACAGATAAAGAAGACATGGAAAGAACTTGAATGAATGGAACAGGACAGAAGGGCTTCCCATGTTTTTGTTGAGGACATGTGCTGCACAGGCATCTGAAAGGTACTGATGATGATGAATGTAGATATTTCCAACAGGAAGCACAAAGTTCAGTTATGCACAGGAGGCTTCATTTCATAAACATC
Organism: Oreohelix idahoensis; assembly: GCA_024509875.1. Taxonomy (NCBI): domain Eukaryota; kingdom Metazoa; phylum Mollusca; class Gastropoda; order Stylommatophora; family Oreohelicidae; genus Oreohelix; species Oreohelix idahoensis. The sequence goes on along the minus strand of JAMPIV010012624.1, from coordinate 261,334 downwards.
TTTCATCTTCCTTGGCATTCCAAGTTTTAAACCCATGAGAATTTGGAGATGAAGTGGTTGAAATAAAGAACAGAGGGTCATCTGTTCGATATGGCTTTAAAAAAAAGGATTCAGAGATACAGTAAAAAGGAGTAAGGAATCCTAAACCGGTTGAAATGAAGCACAGTCGAACGTGTTCTTCTTTCTTCGATGCCATCCAAATAAGTCGCCTACATCGTTAGGATTATGGTTAGGGTTTACTTTAGGATGAATAAACCTAACCCTGACCCATTTTTACTGCGTCTATGAATTCTTTTTTTAAGGTTGTATCGAATAGACGGCCCACTGTTCTTCATTTCAACCTCCTAAACCTGACCATAATCCCTAATGACGTTGGCGACTTCGATGATATGGAAGAACACGTCCCACTGTTCTTCATTTCAACCGATGTGGTAATAAGGGGTAAGGGTTAGGAATCCTAATCCTAACGACGTGGGCTGCTTAACTGGCCGCCTAATCGATAGACCTTTGGGAGAAATTGGACAAACATCCAACTACCGTTCATTTAAACCGGTAGGCTAGGCCTATAGCCTACCTTTAAACTTAATTGAGTTTAGCCATGCATGAATTAATCAACTTAGACTGCAGAAGTAAACTGTATCAATATTGCTGCCATCTCATGCAAGCTATTCAGTGTGCTCGTTGCAATAAATATTGAAACAAGGACTAGTTTTTAATTTTGCTTACATCGTCTAACTTGCTGGCTAACTCCGTGTTATCAGCCATATTCGTGATTAATGTTTAATTGCGTTACCTATCGGCACGGATAAATTTAGTGTTCAATGTTATTCTATTAGTACGACTCAGCAGAAAATGCTCGTCAATTTTAACTCATTTGTTTGTTTGTTTTCTCTTGTTTTGTTTCTTTGTTTGGGATTTTTCTCTTCTATTTCGTAATCTAATATTGGTATTCTCATTTGTTCATACCTCTAACATTTTAACAAGAAATGCTCTATATTATTGTCTTGAAGACAGCCTGCGCAGTGGGGTTCTTCTATTCGGAAATTATTTAATTGAGGCCTTTAAATAAAATAATATTATTCTTGTTTGGAGTTTTTGTTTGATTGTGTTCGGTTTTATCTCGTTTTTTGTTGTTGTTTTTTTTTTTGCGCGGGGGGGGGAGGGGATGGGGGAGGGGAAGGGGGGGGGGTAACATACAGGCATAATTGGTATTTAAAAAAAATTGGGATTTGCCTTATTTACAATGTTTTGATAGGTGTGATGCCACTTTCCCATTTCGGTAGTTGTTCATATTATTTGGAATTGAAAACAATATACATTCTAATTATAACCCATCAGAGGTTGAACGGGATATTTTTCATTAATTTTTTTTAAATCTTTTGTTTCCGTCTCAAAGCGCCGCATCGACACGCGTAACAGATCTTGCCTTTCCAGTATATTTCTTTATATCGTGTTGTTTAGTCATTGCCCTTCTTATTCCCTGTTTCTGGTGTATTTTATTTTGTTGACTTGTCAAAAATAGAGTGTTATGCTATTCATCTTATCAAATGCGCATAATAAAAGTGAATTGCTTTTTTTTTTTTTTTTTGTGAGCTCTCTAATTATTCTCATTTTGGAAGTCGACATTTTTCATATCAATATTTAGTTTTTTTTTCTTTTTCTTCTTCTTCCTCGTTCGCCTTCAGACTTCCACATTAATAACTCTAATAAAGGCCGTGGTCAGCTCAAGGTTCCTGACATCTCCAAACAGTTTGTCGTTCACAGAAGTGGGTTGTTGCCATATGCTACTCCGTTCATTGCTGTAGGTTGGGCAGGACTGCAGCAGGTGTTCGGCTGTCATCGGGCTGGTGCCACAGGAGCAGAGATCTGTTGCACCAATTTTGTACTTGTGGTATAGACAGGGCCGGATTAAGGCCAACTGATGCCCTAAGCACAGCCCAACAATGGTCCCACCCCCGGCCCTTCCAGTGCTTAACTGACGAGACATTAAGACTCCGTAAGTGCTGATGGTGAAATAAGAGATTTAAAATTCAGTTTTCTTCCAGGCCAGACCGCATAACTATATTAATGTGATGAATTTACAGTGATACAACGTTAAAATATCTCCAAATATAAGGATAAAATGTAGGGATAAAAATAATGCGTAGGATACTAGGAGACATGCTCGCCCATGCCCGCATTTCCCACCGCCAGTCAAACTAACTAGTTAGACGTGCAGTCGAAACGGTTACCCTTTGTAGACGGGAGGGAAACGGAGATCAAAAAAGGAAAAATATTACTGAACACGTGTTTAATTCTAGCAAGGCTAAAAAGACGCAATTGGTGGTAAAAGGAAAAAAAAATTCACGTCACTAGTTGCCACAATGTAAGGAAATTGACTAAAAGGACCTTAGCTCTTATTCGAAACAGTCATTTCTTGGACGTTTTTCGATACTTGGTCCCTTTATTTGAATTCAGCGGCAAACGCCGTAGAGAAGGTTCTCGAACAAATTTCAAAAAAACTAAACATGAGAAAAAATATGTTTTTTCTTAATAATAGAGTTATGAATATAAAACCTAGCTAGTTTGATAGCCCATCTTGAGCAGAGAACTAATATACTTTAAATTATACAGACGGATAGATAACAAGGAAGATATTGACAAAAGACTGTGTTGTTCATATCAGACCAGCGACTGTACTGTCCATACTGTCACTAAAGTTTCAAATGTGTGTCCTTGAGACACGCAAATGCAAAAATCAAGCTGTAATGCAAGAGAGGGGGAAGGTGGAGAATTGTGGCTAAAAATAACTTAGGAGGCAGATTTGTGTAGGATATTGCATGTAGAACCAAGCGTGTTTTTTATGAAAAAACAAGTAGAGACAGACGGACCAACAGACAATAATGCACACTTGACTGAGATCTGACTGAAATTTGACTTTTGGTTGTAGATTTGAAAAGTTAGGGGGGAAGTCGGTGATTGGGCAAATGTAATCATATTAGCGGGACAGAGATGCGCATTTTTGCCATTTGATACAATACTGTCCAGGGACACTATCGGTTATTGCCTGTGGTGTTGTTCCTAGAAGATAGTACATACATTTAGAGGGACGCCATCATATAGCCAGCAGCTCAGCTGAGTTTTGCTAGCAATTAACTGTGTTCTCAATTCTGAATTCTGGTAAGAATGAAAGTATTTATTTTGTATATTTTAATATCTCGAGTGATTGATACTGCCATATCATAATAAAATGATTACGACAAGTAAGTGTTCGCTCTAGGTCCCCAGCCCAAGTTCAGGGTCTAGAGACAAACAAAATATATGGACGCCTAACTAAGACTATGGAAGGCGGATCTATTGTTGAGATCAGTGGGAACATATCACCTATCTTATTGAATAAAAGGAAACTATTGAACATATCTCAGATGCAATGCAGTCTTGGGGAACTAGTACTATATGAAAACAACTGGGTAAGATGTGCTGTGTGGTCAGAGAGATCTGACCCATTCTGTGTATTGTTGATGTGTTGTGCTGTGTGTAAGAGTGGTGCAGTAAATAGATTACTGACACAGCGCACAAATTTTGTTTCAGAATTGTGAGTTTCTGTTGTGGCACTAGGGCATAAGTAATCAAGATTGCACAAGCAGATGTGTGTGCAGCCAAACAGTGTGTCGGTGCAGTCTACCATTGTATTCTAGCTACCGAGAGGAGTGGGCCACCGGAATCCAGCATTAGATCTTCGCAGACAAGATGAGTGATTTAGTGGCCTGCTGAGGATTCACCATACTCCTAAAGAATTTATAAATATTTCCCCTCATAAATATATTGAATTTTGGGAAAGATACATTTATTAAAGTTTTATAAGACAATGGACAAAGCTTGTTCTAGTCACAGAGTGGTTGTGATGACACCACCCCAACAGCATATCCAGTAATAGTTTCCCAGAGACATTAGAAATATAATTAATATTAACCAGTCTGATAAAATACTTATGTATACACATTCCATTCTATTATGTCATATATTTATGCATTCCATTTATAACTCCATAACATTTCATATGTTCTGACCAACTAAAACATTGGTTCAGAACAAATAAATTTAAAGAAAATTTTAATATTTAAACTAAAATAGCCTGAGTTAGTTCAGTGTGTTATAGAATTTTATTAATATTATTACACTTATTAATTATCTGTGTGTGTTTGTATATTCTACTACAACACATTACATTTCAGTACCCTAGACTTTTTAACGTAGCTACATTCATAATAGTAAAAAAGATATATGTTTGAGGTCGTAAGTGGTAGGAAGAAGGGCCTTCTGTAATTCACATCTACATTTATCTCAGGAGCCTTCACAGCTGACCTCATACATTACACTAGGTAACATCACAACCATACAGTACCATCAAAAACCACTACAAATATTGGGGTCTTGTCCAGGGATAATTAGTTCATTATAAATATTGGAATCTCCTGGTGGGAGAATTAAACTAGTGGGGACAGATTGTAAAAATTTAAAAAGTGTCCCTTAAAATAAAAGGGAAAAATAAAAAATGGTGAATCTTCACAGCCAGTGGTAGTTAGTTAATTAATTAAATAATTAGAATTACCTGTCATTAGTTAGATTTATCTTGGTCATTGTTATTGTGTATGATGGCTGACCTGGCAAAATTTAGATCAGCTGCTGTGCTAACGGCGAAGGAAATGGGAATGGATGGTCAGGTTTTAATTCAGTATGTAACTGCTGAATGTGACAAGTATATTGAAAGGGAAGATAGGAGGTTAGCTGAAGAGAAAAGGTTACAAATTGTGGCTGACAGAGAACTTAATAGGCTGCAGATTGAGGCTGACAAGGAGGCAAAAGCATTGGAGGCAGAAGAAAAACGACAGCAAAGGGAGGCAGAAGATAAGAGAAGGGAGGCAGAAGAAAAAAAGGCCGAAAGGGAAGCAGAAGATAGAAGGTTACAAAGGGAGCACGAATTACGACTAAGGGAGCTGGAATTGCAAGGCCATGCTCCTGAAATGGGTGCCAGCCCTTTTGCCTCAGATGCTGCAGCTAGTCAGGGAGCCTCAAACTCAGCTATGGGGTTTCATTTAGACCATTTTGTTGAGAAAGACGATGACATCGAGGGGTACCTCGGTAGATTTGAGTTATTAGCTACTACATATGGGTTAGAGCGAGAGAGGTGGAGTTTAAAGTTATCACAGGGATTGAGAGGTACTTCTTATGAAGTCTTCGCTAAAATGAACAGAGAAGACCAAGACAATTATGACATGCTAAAGCAGGCTTTGTTATTAAGATACGAAAAAAATGGTGAATTTTATCGTAAGAAGTTTAGAAATGCCAAACTGTTGTCTGGGGAGACATACCACCAATTCTCTGCCAGACTGGAAACCTATTTGGAGAAATGGACTGCTCTGGGGAAGACCCAAGATCTGAAAGAGATGATCATGATAGAGCAATTACGAGAGTCCATGGCTCCAGACTTGAGAAAATTTCTCATGGAACAAGGTGCAGAGAGGTTGGGGGAGGTTTTAAATGTCGCTGAGAGGTATCAGGCAGCCCAGGCAGAGGTAAGTGGCACTAAAAAGAAGCACATAGACAATTTTAAAGCTCCACAGCAATTTAATAAGTTTGATAATAGAGAACAGGGTAATAAAGGCAGGACAAACTTTGAACGGCCAAGAAATGACTATCGTGACAGAAACTCACAGTTCAATGACCAAAAATATAATGAAAGAAAACCGTTTAACCCAGGAAAAAGATGGTGCAAATGGTGTAAGAAAGACAACCATAACACCGAATTTTGTAGAAGGAAACCTTCAAACATTGCTGCAATGAAGTCGGGGACTCAAAGATTAAAGGTTAATCCTAATGGACAGCAGGAACCTTATCACCCCCCAGTTTGTGAGGATGTTATTTGTAATGGGGTCACCACAAGGTGCCTTTATGATACAGGTTTGGATTATGATTCAGTTGTGAAGTCTAGCCTAGTGGACCCAAGTCAGTATACCACCGAAACAGTGGAAATACAAGGGGCGACTAAGGACATACCACTCATGACACTTCCCATCGCAAGGATAACGGTGAAAACTCGCTATGTGGAGGGAGAAATCAGAGCAGCAGTGATAGATGAACCAATCTACCCTCTGATATTGGGGTGTAGGTACGTCTTCTTGGGGAATCCCGAGAGACCTGTGATCATGGCGACAGTGCAGACCAGGTCACAGAAAAAGGAGGAAGAAGGTGAACCTATAAATGCTCATCCAGAGGAGATGAGGAAGGCGCAGGCTGAGGATAGGACACTCAAGCCATGTTTTAAAAAATTGCCCAAATGCCACACACCTCCAAGCAAGGGAGAGTACTTTATGAAGGACAGATTGTTATACAGGAAGACAGGAACTAGATCCACTGGTCACGGACAGTTGGATCTTCCCAAGGTATATAGGGCAAATTTAATAAGGAGCTTACATGTTGGAAAAGATGGTGACCATGAGAAAGTCGTTACCATCTGCCAAAAGGTGGCTCGAAAATACTATTGGCCCGACGTAAATGTCGATATTGAAAACTTTGTAGAAGCATGTGGCGTATTTCATGAGGGAACACCCACAAAGGGAAAATATGTGCAGGACCTAGAAATGCCACGGGGCAAACTTAGGCCTGGAAGGAAAAATAATTATACTCAGGTAGACAAAGTGGAATGGGAGCCCCCTTTTCACACCCAGTCTTCACTTGAATGGATTAACATGGCCACTATGCGACGAGTACAAAGAGTAAATTTAACCCAGAATAAGCTGACAATCCCTCGGTCAACCTTATATAAACTGGAGGAAACTAAAAGAGAGCGAAGATCTCTCACAAGCAATCTAAAGTGGGAAGACAAACCCAAGAAAAAAATTGGTAGTGGTCGATTTGTGAGTGATGATTCTAGGAAGAAAAGTCCTCATTATAATGCTTCCAATGGAAGGGATCCGATGGGTGCCATGAAAAATAAATGTGAAAAATTAAAAGTCCAGATGTAGCATTATTAAGGACCTGGACAGATGAGAAGGCAGAAGAGACTGTTACCTCATCGTATCAATATGTGAACGAACTGACCAATCGTCTAATAAGCTGGATGGAAACTGGCAAATGATAATTTGAGACAAGCCAGGAAGAAACATGCAGCATATTTTAATAGGAAGGCAAAGGACAGAGAACTAGCTGTGGGAGAGAAGGTGCTTCTTCTACTACCCGGCAGCCAGAATAAATTACAAATTGGATGGCAAGGTTCATATACGGTTCTAGAGAAGGTGTCTAGAACAAACTATAAAATTGACAAAAAGGGGAAGGAGAAAGTTTATCATGTAAACCTGTTAAAGAAATATCTGGACAGACCACTCCAGGAAAGCACCCCCTTACTGACCTTGGCTATCGCAACTCAAATGCAAAAGGAACCACTCACCTCACATGAATACCCATTACATCCTTGTGAAACAGCAGCACAGGTAAAAGTCAGTAATCACCTGACTAAAAACCAGAGGGAGAGAGTTCAACAGGTTCTGGAGGAACATACAGATGTATTAACAGATAAACCAGGACATACAAATTTGCTACAGTATGACATGAAACTGGTAGACTCAAACCCAATCTGTATGAGAGCCTATTCTATTCCGTTCGCGAAGGAGAAGGCATTGAAGGAAGAAATAGATTATTTGTTGAAGGAGGGGATTATTTCACACAGTGAATCATCTTTTAGCTCCAGTGTAGTTCTGTTGAGGAAACCGTCTGGGGAACATAGACTGTGCATAGATTACAGGAAACTGAATGCTGTCACAGAAGGACAAGTGGATCCATTACCAGACACAAAACAGTTATTTGCCAGATTAAACAAGGCAAAATACTTTTCAAAGGTGGATCTTAGTAAAGGCTATTACCAGATTCCAGTGAAGCCTGAAGTGAGACCTTATTTAGCTTTTAGCACCTCGGAAGGACATTATGAATTCAACATGCTACCATTCGGGCTGAAAAATGCTCCGAGTGTATTTTCAAGGATGATGCGCAAATTGTTTGATCCCCTGAATAACCCATGTATCACGAATTTCATGGATGATATTCTCGTCGCCACAGAGACATTTGAAGAACACATTGACTCCCTAAAAATGTTATTTGATAGGCTTAGGGAGGCGAATTTAACTGCTAGACCAACAAAATGTTGTATTGGATGCAAAGAGTTGGAATTCTTGGGACACACTGTATATCAGGGTAACATGACCCCTGACCCCAAGAACTTGGAAAAACTGCAGAGAGCACCTAGAGCACAAACAAAAAAGGACGTGCGATCATTCGTGTCGTTATGCGGATTTTATCAAAAATATATCAAAAATTTTAACTCTATATGTGCTCCTCTGACTGATCTGACTCGCAAGGGACATCCAGATAAAATAATTTGGACTGCGCAATGTGAATTGGCTTTTCAAGAGTTAAAGGAAAAACTCACTAGCAAGCCTATTCTCAAATTGCCTGACTTGACACAGGACTTCGTGGTGAGAACAGATGCAAGTAATGTAGGCCTCGGGGCGGCTCTGTTGCAACGGTCGTCTTCACCAGATGGGGAACTGAACCCAGTCGCTTATGCAAGCCGCAAATTGAATAAAGCGGAACAAGGATATTCCACAAGCGAAAAAGAATGTTTAGCGTTAATCTGGGCAATAAAAAAGTTTCAAATCTATCTGTATGGTAGGACTTTTGTGGTCCAGACGGATCATCAGCCCCTGGTGTTCTTATCTCAGGCTAAGCATGAAAATGCCAGATTGTTGAGATGGTCTTTATTATTGCAACCTTATCAGTTTAGTATTGAGTATATCCCAGGGTCATTGAATGTCGGTGCAGATTTCCTCAGTCGGCACCCCTGTGATCAAAATTAGAGTAGTGGCAGGCGTGGGGAGTAATTTTATCTATGTGTATCACTGGTTTTGGAACTTGCCGTAGTGCATGTTCTCAGGTGGGGAGATGTGTGATGAATTTACAGTGATACAACGTTAAAATATCTCCAAATATAAGGATAAAATGTAGGGCTAAAAATAATGCGTAGGATACTAGGAGACATGCTCGCCCATGCCCGTATTTCCCACCGCCAGTCAAACTAACTAGTTAGACGTGCAGTCGAAACGGTTACCCTTTGTAGACGGGAGGGAAACGGAGATAAAAAAAGGAAAAATATTACTGAACACGTGTTTAATTCTAGCAAGGCTAAAAAGACGCAATTGGTGGTAAAAGGAAAAAAAATTCACGTCACTAGTTGCCACAATGTAAGGAAATTGACTAAAAGGACCTTAGCTCTTATTCGAAACAGTCATTTCTTGGATGTTTTTCGATACTTGGTCCCTTTATTTGAATTCAGCGGCAAACGCCGTAGAGAAGGTTCTCGAACAAATTTTAAAAAACTAAACATAAGAAAAAATATGTTTTTCTTAATAATAGAGTTATGAATATAAAACCTAGCTAGTTTGATAGCCCATCTTGAGCAGAGAACTAATATACTTTAAATTATACAGACGGATTGATAACAAGGAAGATATTGACAAAAGACTGTGTTGTTCATATCAGACCAGCGACTGTACTGTCCATATTGTCACTAAAGTTTCAAATTTGTGTCCTTGAGACACGCAAATGCAAAAATCAAGCTGTAATGCAAGAGAGGGGGAAGGTGGAGAATTGTGGCTAAAAATAACTTAGGAGGCAGATTTGTGTAGGATATTGCATGTAGAACCAAGCGTGTTTTTTATGAAAAAAACAAGTAGAGACAGACGGACCAACAGACAATAATGCACACTTGACTGAGATCTGACTGAAATTTGACTTTTGGTTGTAGATTTGAAAAGTTAGGGGGGAAGTCGGTGATTGGGTAAATGTAATCATATTAGCGGGACAGAGATGCGCATTTTTGCCATTTGATACAATACTGTCCAGGGACACAGTCGGTTATTGCCTGTGGTGTTGTTCCTAGAAGATAGTACATACATTTAGAGGGACGCCATCATATAGCCAGCAGCTCAGCTGAGTTTTGCTAGCAATTAACTGTGTTCTCAATTCTGAATTCTGGTAAGAATGAAAGTATTTATTTTGTATATTTTAATATCTCGAGTGATTGATACTGCCATATCATATAAAATGATTACGACAAGTAAGTGTTCGCTCTAGGTCCCCAGCCCAAGTTCAGGGTCTAGAGACAAACAAAATATATGGACGCCTAACTAAGACTATGGAAGGCGGATCTATTGTTGAGATCAGTGGGAACATATCACCTATCTTATTGAATAAAAGGAAACTATTGAACATATCTCAGATGCAATGCAGTCTTGGGGAACTAGTACTATATGAAAACAACTGGGTAAGATGTGCTGTGTGGTCAGAGAGATCTGACCCATTCTGTGTATTGTTGATGTGTTGTGCTGTGTGTAAGAGTGGTGCAGTAAATAGATTACTGACACAGCGCACAAATTTTGTTTCAGAATTGTGAGTTTCTGTTGTGGCACTAGGGTAGTGCCACATAAGTAATCAAGATTGCACAAGCAGATGTGTGTGCAGCCAAACAGTGTGTCGGTGCAGTCTACCATTGTATTCTAGCTACCGAGAGGAGTGGGCCACCGGAATCCAGCATTAGATCTTCGCAGACAAGATGAGTGATTTAGTGGCCTGCTGAGGATTCACCATACTCCTAAAGAATTTATAAATATTTCCCCTCATAAATATATTGAATTTTGGGAAAGATACATTTATTAAAGTTTTATAAGACAATGGACAAAGCTTGTTCTAGTCACAGAGTGGGTGTGATGACACCACCCCAACAGCATATCCAGTAATAGTTTCCCAGAGACATTAGAAATATAATTAATATTAACTATTCCATTCTATTATGTCATATATTTATGCATTCCATTTATAACTCCATAACATTTCATATGTTCTGACCAACTAAAACATTGGTTCAGAACAAATAAATCTAAAGAAAATTTTAATATTTAAACTAAAATAGCCTGAGTTAGTTCAGTGTGTTATAGAATTTTATTAATATTATTACACTTATTAATTATCTGTGTGTGTTTGTATATTCTACTACAACACATTACATTTCAGTACCCTAGACTTTTTAACGTAGCTACATTCATAACAGTAAAAAAGATATATGTTTGAGGTCGTAAGTGGTAGTAAGAAGGGCCTTCTGTAATTCACATCTACATTTATCTCAGGAGCCTTCACAGCTGACCTCATACATTACACTAGGTAACATCACAACCATACAATACCATCAAAAACCACTACAATTAACTGAATAGTTTAAAAAAATATTATTTAACACTAAATAGCAGTAAGCAACGTAAGCAAAGTTTTACTTATAACTAGGGAAACACGGCCAATAAAGACGATTACAACAAAAAAAAATCGACTAAAGTCAAGTGTGGCAGTGAAAGAGCTGAGTTAGGGGCATAACAGCTAGGGGGAAAACTCTGTGATGCCCCTTCCCTTGGTGCCCTAAGCACATGCTTATTTTGTTTAATGGTTACCAGCCCTGGGTATGGATGGTATCTCAGTCTGTTGTGTCAAGTGCGTAGCCGAAAAATGGTGACCAGTTCTCTCCTCTTCTTCTTCTTCCGTCCTTAGCCACCGACCGTCAAAGCAGTCAGTGGCCATTACGCCTAGTGGCGTCTTAGGGCAACAGCAGATAGGTTTTCTTTGCCATTGTTTCCCATCACGCCTATTGGCGTCTTTAGGGCAACGGCAAATCAATCCATCTGCTGTTGTTTCCGTAATCGAAGTGACTGGCAAACGGGTGATCAGCCCGTTGGTAGTTCTCTCCTACATAGCTGATATTATGCATCATGTTTTTTAATGGCATGAGTGCTCTCTTTCCCATTTGGACTTGAATGTGGCCTTTATAGTAGTTTTTGCCATTTCGTAGGTTGTCTCTATATCATTTTGTTGTAAGGCTCATCCTTCCTTAGCAAGTTTGTCTGCCTCCTCATTTCCTGGTATGTTGCAATGGGCTGGTATCCACTGGATTGTGCACTTGTTGAAGCATTTGGCCAGTCTTTCAAGGGAGATTATCAGATCTTGCAATCCTTTAGCATGATGGCTCCTCAGAGCTTATTCCGGAGACGGCATCTGTAAAGATTACTATTCTGTTTTTCCGCCTGTGCTTTGCATTCAATAAGAGTTTCCGCTGCCTGTTTCAGGGCTTCTGCTTCAGCATTGAAGTTATTGCAGTATTTGCCAGTGGGGATTGCCACAGAGTGGATTCTATTCTTTAATTTGATGAGGATACCAGCATCCCCATATTCAACTGTGTTTTTTGCTGAACCATTCGTATAAGCATGTGTCCAAAGCTTTGCTGGAAATTTTTGGTCAATATACTTGGTGGCTACGTACTTTCTTTGTGTTTCTGTCTGTGTTCCCTTACTTTCAATGCCTGGAATATCAGGCTCTAGCCCTTTAAGCATGTCATTTGTTACCCCATCTTTTCCAGGTGACTTACTTTGTGTAAGGGATACAATGGCTGCCCCGAGCTCTCTCATGGTGAGGTTTGCTGTCATATGCTCTTCTGGAACAGTTGTTATATTTTTGTAAAGTTCTCGCTCTTTGATAATTTCTTGTTTTCTATCAAGTGGAACATTTATCTGGCTCTCCTGTGAGAATTTTTGGGCAAAGACATTTGTTGCTTTTTCTTTGTGAGTATTTTCTCATTTTGCTGTAGAGCTATTTCCTTATTTTTGCATTCCTCATTATTTAAGGCTTTGGCGAGCCTCCATAACTTTCTGCCATCTTTGTCGAGGTTATGGCTTTCTGTTGTTTTGATCCAGCTATTTTTGGTTGAACAGTTTAATGTTTTCTTGTACTTTGCAGAGATAGCGTTGTAGGCGATGTTTGCCTCAACTGATTTGTCCTTTTCTGCTATATTTCTGGCTTTTGTTACCTGTTGTTCTAGTTCTTTGAGTTCTTCTGTCCAGTACGGCTTATAATCTTTTCTTGCCCCTAGTGGTATTGATTCTAGGGCTGCTTTCAGAATTGCTTTGTTTAATCCATCAGCTTTTTCTCCTATTCTTTAGTTTTGGGTGTTTATCTGACCACAGTATTCATCTGTCAGTGCTGAGAACTTGTTCCCGTTGGCATTTTTGTAGTTTCAGCGGGGTAATGGCTTATGGAAGTGGAGTGTATGTTCCATATTAATCGTTAGATTTATCGATTTGTGATCACTGCCTGACAATAGGTTGAGCACAATGCGTTCAATCTTACGTCTGATGTCGCCTTTTGAGAAGGCAAGGTCGGGTGTTGAGGTTGATTGCCATCTTCTTGAGTAGAAGCTTTCAAACACCACTGATTTCCAGTTATGTTCTATTCGACGCCGATAGGATACTCCATTCACATACCTAGCTTTGTTAATAATGTCGGATGGAAGAGGCGAGTCAGAGATGAAAAGTACAATAGCCCAGACAAAGATGCAATCCATAAAATGAAAAGTATTTTATGCTTCTTCTTCTTCTTCGTACACTCTCAGACGTCCACTTGAATGTTTATAAAGAAAGCAGTAGTCAGTATGAGGCTATTTGAATCTCCGTAGAGCTTTTCCACGATTGGTACTGGTATTGGCCATATGCGCTTTCTCTGTTCCGCATATGTTGGGCAATTGTGAAGCAGATGTTCAGCAGTCATTTTATCAGTGCAGTTACACTGATCGGTAGTTTCTATCTTTAGATTGTTGAATAGATGGTATCTCAATCTGTTGTGGCCAGTGCGAAGTTTGAAGATTACCACTTGTTCTCTTCTGTTGAGCTTGTAGTTTGCATCATTTTGTATGTGCCCTGGATGCTCTACATCCCATTTGTTTCTGTATCTGATTCTGATAATACTCTTTGCCGCCTCGAAAGTTATTCTTGCCTCATGTTACCAAAAAAAAAAAAAATTCCAACGATAGCTTACTGCAGGGTTGCCATATTGGCTTTTTTAAAGCCAGATTTCAGAAATCTGGCTTTTAAAAAATGTGATTGGCGTTAGAAAATTCAGTTGGCTTTTTCCTGGCTTATTTACATGCTAAAATTATCTGCACGAAAATTAAAAACCATCCTTTTTCGAAATCATTTTCCTTTAAGAGAAATGTTTTTTGGTCATTGGCAATATTTTTAACCTCTACACCTCACGGTAGAAGGGGAACGACTAAGTAAGTAAGTAAGGCAATATTTCTGCCGCCAAGAATCTGGGCAAAAAGGCGCCAACCGGGGCTCTGATATAACCAAATAGGTTGAAAGGAATGAGCCTCGCCAGAAGAAGGCAAAAAATAAATAAAATAGCCAACCGTCGCTCCAGTTTGTCTGGTGCCTCGGACCTCCGAAGTGTTTGGGTGTGATTTATAATTATTTATAATCATACTAATCTGCCATGAAGTGTACTTTCTATATGTAATAACGTTTTATGGTGAAACTGTGACACCTTCGGCTGTTTTTATAAATCATTTATTATCAACAGTCATGGCCATGTTGTCAAATAAATGGAAAGCTTCTTACGATAGCAATCGTAAGTACAAAAGCAAATGGGAAGAAACATTTGTATGGGTCCAAAAGGTGGCCGATAGGTCGGATGCAGCTTATTGTAAATTGTGTCACTGCAACATTTTACCAAGAATTAGCAACCTCTCAAATCATGAAAAATCGGAGAAACACAAGCGGAGAACTCCATTACAAGGCCAAACGCAAACTTAATGTAAGAAAGACTCCTAGACAAGATACGGATAAAGTTAAGGCAGTAGAGCTGCAAATTGCTGTAAGCATGACGTGCCATTGTGCGATACGTTCAGTTGACCACTTGAGTGAAATCATGATAGCACATGGGCATGGGAGTACACTGGAGCACATAAAGTTACACAGAAGTAAATGTGCATGCTTAGTCAAAAACATCATTTCGCCTGCACTGAAAACTGATCTCATTGATGACTTTCAGAACAAGAAATATGCCATCATTTTAGATGAATCTACTGACATTTCAACACAAAAACACTTGTGTATGTTAGATATTTTGTGATAGGAGAAAGGAAATTGTAACTGGATTTATAAGTTTAATTCCGGTGCAAGAGGCTACAGGAGAAAAGATATTCAATTTGATTGACGAGGAAATAAAAAGATGTGGCCAGAGTCTTGCAAATTGCATTGGTTTTGCAACGGATGGTGCATCAAACATGGTTGGGTGCAACAACTCTGTGTGGTCTAGACTAAAAGCTGTATCTCCTTTCTGTGTGCAACTCAAATGTATCTGTAATTCGCTGTCACTGTGCATTCAATATGCAGTATCCAAGTTACCATCAAATATTGGATTTTTACTGTCAGAAATACCCAATTGGTTTCGCCACAGTGAATTAAGACGAGACGCATACAAAGAATTGTTTACTGTGATGAACACAGCTACAGAACACAGCTAACCCGAACTGCCCCCCCTTCCCTTTGAAAAACCTTCATTTACGCGGTGGCTTGTGCGTGGAAAAGTTATGTTTAATATTTTGATGAGCTGGGAAGAGCTAAAGGCTTATTTCACTTCTGCTGAACTAGCCCAATCACAGTTTGATACAAAATTCAAAGCAAGACTTCTAAAGGAAATGTTGTCAGACTACAAAAACTACTTGTTCTTTGAGTTTGCAACACCTTTTGTGCAGGAATTTGAAAGACTGAACAACCTTTTTCAGAAAACCAAAGCTGATCCTCATGAATTGTACCAACAAATATTCTTACACCAGAAGAGCCTTCAGAACAGACTGTATGATGCCAAAAGACAGAAAAAAAATATTCATTAAGTTGATTTTGGTGTAAAATTCTTAACAGCATGGAATAAGTTCCTACAGCAGAACAACAGTGCTGAGGCTGATCTAGAAATAAAAAAATGTCAAAGAAAGATGTATGTCAATGCTAGAAGAAGCTCTCAGTCAAGTTACATGTAGACTTCCGTCGGCGAGAGATACATTTGAAAGTTTATAAAAATTGAGCCCTGTGAAAATTTTAAATCAAATTTCAAGGCCTATGTTTTCCGAGTTACCCTTTATACACCATGCAGGAAACAACGTCATCAAAATTGAAGAACAATACAGACAAATGCCTTGTGTCGATTGGAAAGAAGAAGCTCCATTTAAGAAAGATGGACTCCCTGTAGACACTGAACAGTTTTGGATTGGTGTACTTCTTCTTCTTCCTCGTTCGCCCCGAAAAGGACGGTGGTTGCGTTGTGTCTGTCTACGCCTAAGCTGTGATATTTGCACCTTTCGGTCGACACATCCGACTTCAGCACGGCATTTTTTAGGGACCGGGTTTGCCTTCCCATTGCGATCCGCACTCGCTCAGCCAGACTGCACTGTTTCAGACTGTTTCCAGGACCACCAAATGGTGTACTTCAGCATCAGGCATTTAAAGAGCTCGCCACCTTTGCCCTTACTTGCCTAATAAACCCCTGTCAGCAATGCTGTAGTTGAGAGGATATTTTCTCATGTATCCTCCGTTAAAACAAAGGCAAGAAACAGAAAGCAGCTGAATCTTCTTGATGCAATTGTGAGAATCAGGGCAGAACTATTGCTTTCAAGCAAATGTTGCAAAGACTTCACTGCATCTCCAGAAATGCTAAAAAACTTCACATCGGACAAGGTTTATGCCGTGTGTTCCACTCATTCCAGTGGGGAGGATAGTAATGACCTGGATCTGGAGCTTTTCATGTGATGTGAGTATGAAAAATATATTAAAATGTGTTTGGCTTTTTTTAGTATTGTTTGGCTTTAAATTAAAAATTCGATCTGGCAACCCTAAGCTTAGATGAAACGTTTCAATAGACATTTAGCGCAGCGCACTTCCGTGTTTCGTAGGAACTTCCTTTTTGGCGTGTTTATCAAAATGGTAATGTAGTGGTGCATTAATTCTTATAACTATCGTGTAATCTCTGTGATATAAATAAGTTCTAATATTTATTTACATGTTTCTTGTGTAAACGGATACTTATTTCGTTTAAATCATCGGTTATTTACAGTGTACATGACGCTTTTCATGTGATGGCGTATCAGTCAGATTTCTTCGATCCATAACCGTCAAAGCAGTCAGCGGCCATCATGGTGACGTCCTGTAGGGCAGCAACAAATTGATTCCACCTTGCTCGGTCGGCGGCCATCCTTCGTACAGTGCCCCAACTCTGGTTCATTCTTTGCATCTCGGCTTCCACATTTCTCCGCCAAGTTGTTTTTGGTCGGCCTCTCTTTCGCTTTCCCTCGGGGGTCCACAGCATAGCTGTTCTTGTGGTGGTATCAGGGTCCCTTCTGAGGACGTGGCCAACCAAACTCCAGCTATGATGGTGCAGTCAGAACATCTGCTTCAAAGTTGCCCCTTATATGTGGTACAGAGAAAGTACATATAGCCGACGCCAGCTCCGTTCGTGGAAAAGCTTTAGGCCTACAGGGATTCAAATAGCCTCAAACTGACTAGCCTACTGCTTTCTTTGAGAACATTCAAGTGGACGTCTGAGAGTGTACGAAGAAGAAGATGTAGGCCCTATTCACTGTTAACTACCTGTAGCCTAACACTAATTCTAGCTGAATTGAAAACACTGCTATTAAGGACACAACCTTACAAATACAATTTTTCAGGTTTAGGATTTCTAACCCTTAGGCCTACCCCTGATTACCGCAGCAATTCTTTTTTGAGGCAGCATCGAACACATGGCCTACTATTCTTCATTTCAGCCTAAAAGGATTAGGCCTACACATTTTGTAGGTTGAAATGAACAACACTGGGGCGTACATCCGAATCGATAAGACTTGAAACGAACAGTGGGACGTGTTCTTCTATGCCATCCACGTCGTTAGGGTTAGGATTCCTAACTTAGGCTATCCTTTATCAGAATTCTTTTTTGAGGCCGTATCATACAGCCCACTATTCTTCATTTCAACCTAGCCTAAATAAACTGGCATAACGGTCCACTTTATCACATTAACAATAGGCCTATATAGGCCTACAGCATATGCATTTATGGTTGGAAAAATGTCCGCTGGCTAACCATTCATAGAACTGGTGTAGGCCTATTGTGTTCTTGGCCTCTTGATAAAATAAAAAAATTACACTCAGGCCTATTTCTGCCTTGCGTTTAATATTTTGGAGACAATTATTCATGGGCAACACTAAAGCAGTTAAAATGGCATTTAGATTTTGATAGGCCTAGGGGCCTATGCTAAATTTTGTTTATTCTAAAGTTAGTTTTTATTAAGCACTAGAACAAAAGCGGTAATATATAGGCTAGATCTAATGGTCTCCAGTTTGTGCTCTGTAAGGATCATGGGAACCACCACTGCAGATGGCCTCCTTGAGGACGCCTACACCAAAGCACTAACTCTTGCAACAGTGGTTTATGTAGCAATCTGTTGTACACGATGAGCTTGTCATCCCAAGCACAACCTCATATTAGCTGCTTTGAGGGAGCGGTTTGTTTTTTCCTTTATCTCCTCATAGACCCCTGGGACACAAACAGTAATACTGGTTTTTTTACTTACTTTATCGTTTCCCTTCTCCTCATAGACCCCTGGGACACGCCAAATCCTATCGGCTGTCTTCCTCCTGGCCTGGTTCCATTCTAGTCCTCGATCCTTCAAAGATGTCTAATGTTGTCCTCCCAGCGGACTCTGGGTCGTCCTCGGGGTCTGGATCCTTGGCTCTTTGTTTCCCATGCTTGTCGTGGTAGCCGATCTTCTCCCATTCTGCAGACACGGCCAAACCATCTTAATTGGGACTGTTCTACTTGGGTCTGCAGGGGGTAGGATTTAAGGCCTTGACGTATCGTCTGGTTGCGTACCATGTCTCTTCTTGTTACTTCAACCACCTTCCTCAGATACCTCATTTCTGAGGTTTGGATCGGGCTTTTATGGGTTGTAGTCATTGCCCATGACTCGCATCCATATGTCAAGACTGGGACATAGGTGGAGCGGTATACAGCCATCTTCGTTTTCTTACCAACCTCTCTCTTGCTGAGGAATCCTCGATTTATGGCCTGAAAAAGTCTTCCAGCTGCTGCTTTTCGAGTGGCCAACTCTTCTTTGATGCCTACATTTCGGTCTATAATAGCTCCGAGGTATTTAAAGTGGTCGACCTGCTCCAGGACCTGTTCTCCCAGCTTAATCTGAAAACATCAGTTTTAAATAAGCAAAATCACCCCCTTTGCATACACCAATTAGTGGGTCTGGTGTGACCTCCACCAGTTAGGCTATAGCCCACTGAGTTGGGGAAGTTCTCTGGGGTTGCAAGAAAGCCCCAAACCAGTTCCCCAAATTTTGTTCCAAGGGTAAAAGAGGGGACCACTCGAACCCTAGGGGATCGTAGTAATGAACGAATGAAATAAGCAAAATAGCTTTAGAGGAACAGAAACATGCACTGAGTTAACATGGCGCTGGGTACATCCGTGCAGTTTCATTTAAACAGACGATGACATGATGCATTACCTACTCATCTTTGTTTTGTGCATTTTAAAATTTATTTAACACATTAACTACCGCAAGCCGCTGTCAGCAGCTCACGAAATAATCACATTTGGACCGCAAGCCGCACAGAGCGCCAATCGAATTTTAGTAATAAAACGAATGAAAAATGTAGGCCTACTGAAACACTTTCTGATCTGGTTCGAGATTTTAAGTTGCAACCGGAAAACAAATTCTCAAAGCATGGTTGTTGTAGAACACTGGAAAATTGATATTATGTTCATATTTTTCAGCATTTTGGGTTAGTTACCAAATCGTGTAAAACTGTTTACCGCGGCAACTAGTGATAGGACTACAAAAAATGTGTGTAGGCCTACATCTCGTCTAACGGCTGAATAGGATAGAAACGTGATTCAACAATTGACTAATAGATCTAGCGACGAGGACAAGAGTGAAAACGGTGTTCACATTGATTGAAATTGTGATTTTAATAGAGATGGGGCGCAAGCAGTTATAATTGAAAATATTGCATGTCCTTGGCCATCGGAGGGCCGTTAAATAGCAACAACCTCTATTAGAGTTACAACCGGTGTTTATTGTAATAGTACATTCATTTATCTTTAAAATGAAGTGTAATTCATAAAAATCTAAACAATTACGAAAACTACTGCTTACTTTGTGCAAACACCTACAGGATGAAAATGGGAAAACAATTTAATTCGGCCACATTGTGTTTTTCAATTCGGTAGTTAATGTGTTAAAGCGTAGTTAAGTAGACAGAATGCAAGTGAAGGTCTAATATAGTTCATCATTTGAACTTTTAAAAACAATAAATTTATGCATTGATTCAGCAGGACTTTTTATTCAGTTTGTTGTTTTTTTTTCACTAATATATTTTTCTGTCTGTTTCAGTCGCTTGTATTACCAGAGAAATTTCAACACATTCTTCGTGTTATGAACACGAACATAGATGGCAGAATTAAAATATCTTTTGCCATTACATCCATTAGGGTAAGTAGGCCTACTTTGATTTTGGCCAATACGCTTTATGTGCAATCAATGATTTGTGATGTGGGATTTGGCAATTCAGGAACTAATGGCAGCAGTTGAATATATGTAGGCTACAATAAATGACACAGTATATTCTCATTGTGAACCATTTATTGGGTTGAATGGGATAATTTTTCCATTAATTAAAAAACTATTGTTAGGCTATTGTTGATACATGACACACCTTTGTGCAGCATGTTTATTGATCCCTTTTTTTCTATAGGGTGTTGGTCGCAGATTTGCCACAGTTGTGTGCAAGAAAGCCAATGTTGATATCCGTAAGAGGGCTGGTGAACTAACAGAGGAAGAGGTAAGTCTTACATACTTGGTGGACATTTGAAGCTTGTGTGGTGAAATCTGTATTAAGTGTAGGCTACCTCTCTTTTGTGTTACTTAATTATTTTCTGTCAGTGTATATGCTAAGTGTCACATGATAATTGCTTTGCTCCTTAACCTTTAGCACGCAGCGGTCGACATATGTCGACAAAGGTAACCTATGCTCTCCCTGCTGTTGTCGACATATGTCGACTGCAGCGTGCTACATTTTTTAGCATTAGAATGTGTGTACACGTGACTACACCTCCTGATGTTAAGTTTTAAACTTATCTGAGAGAGAGTTAGCTTCCGTTTCCGATCTTCTTTAGTAATGGGTGCATCCGCGTTTATTTTCTGTGAATTTTTTAATCGAAATGAATCGGCATCGAACACGCGGCCATTTTCGCTCTAATTTTATAGGATTCTGACGCCATGCGGTGGGGTTGAGATTTTTGTCTTTATAAGCGCTGATATCGGTTCTCAGAATATGTTTGATGGCCGAGATGGAAACGAAAGTAGAATGGCATTGCTAGTATGTATAATTTTAGGGGTTAGGATTACGGCCGAATGTCACTGCTGATGTTTGTTGCTTTGCTACTGATGATGGGTGTAACGAAAAGATTGTCATTTGATTTGTATTGGTCAAATGACTTTCATTGAGATGCAAGGGATATGGACTCTTCGTTTGCTGATTATTTTTTAAAAATATTTGTTTTAATTTTAAAATTAAAAATTTATTTTATTTTATTATTTTTACCATTCATTTATTTATATAAATTCCAAAAATGATAGCAATTGACCAAGAAACACAAAAACTATAGACATTACAAGTCACCCACTATAAAAACGGGACGCTGTGAAAAAGAATGCAGCTGCAGGTGAAAATTTTCGCCAAAGAATGCAGCGTGCTAAAGGTTAATTAAATTTCTTTAAATCAAATGGAAGTATTGTTTTGTTGTAACTGCCATCAATGGTACCTATACCTTGTAGCGGTATGGCAGCTTGCGTACCCTAATAATCCCCAGAGCTATGCCAGTGGGAGTTTTACTCCTGGTAGGTTCAACCAAGCGGGACTGGTCTGTGTGGGTAGGGGTCAGACAAAAGCTGGTACCCTGGTCCTCCAGGTTGGGGGTTTTAGCATAGGGCTGACACCCCTGTCTATGTAAAAAAAATAATGAAGTTACGGAAACAACATCAAATGAACAAACTTTGCTGCGGGATGGACATTCGGAGTCTGTGGCTCGTATGACTGTCAGTGGTGAAAGCCGAAAGGAAGCCACTGACATGAAAACGGATGTCCTGACCGCAAAACAGGATACAAGAATAGGATTTTGGAATATCAGGACAATGTACGAGACAGGTAAACTAAGACAGGTCACGGCAGAAATGAGAAACTATAGGTTACACATCCTGGGGATAAGCAATAGCAGATGGACAGGGGCAGGAAAAGTTAAAACAGCAACAGGAGAAACAGTACTTTACTCTGGAAGAGAGGATGGACAGCACAGTGAAGGCGTAGCCATTATTCTACAGAAAGGGATAGAAAGGACATTACTGGAATGGAAACCCATCAACAACAGACTGATACGATTGAGATTGAGAGGGAGACTCACCAACACTACAATAATACAATGCTACGCACCAACGAATGATAGCGATGAGGAGGTCAAAGATGAATTCTATCAACAACTGCAGAAAGAAATGGAGGACACACCTAGATATGATCTTGTTATAGTAATGGGAGACCTCAATGCGAAAGTTGGTACACACAATACATATAATGAAAGAACAATGGGGAAATGCGGCAGCGGCCGACATTAAGAAACGATATCAATTTGCCAAAAGCCAGGAAAAGACATTGACTGATGATATAGACCAGAATTTCAACACCATTTCAACAATATATAAGGAAAGCAGCAAATCATGCTTAGGATTCCAGGAAAGGAAGAAGCAAGACTGGATAACACCAGAAACACTAAACACCATAAAGATGAGAAAGGAAATGAAAAGAAAGAAAACAGAAGCGAAGTCCCCCAGGTTAAAGCAACTATATAGCGAACAGTACAGTCAACTGGACAGGGAAGTTAAACGCCAAACCCGAGCCAACAAAAGGAATTTCCTAGACGATCTTGCAAAACAGGCAGAAGAGGCAGCACTGAGAAATGAACAAAGCACAGTATACAAAATAACTAAATTCATCAGCGGAAAACAAGGTGCAAACAATATTACATTAGTAAGAGATAAGCAAGGAAATCTCATCAAGACAGCAGAGGGACAGGAAACAAGATGGGCAGAGCACTTCAGAGAAACTCTGAACAAGGAAATACCAGAGACACAATTGAATGTTCCTGAGGCTGAAAACGATCTAGATGTAAATACAGACATTCCACGAAAAGAAGAAATCATCACAGCAATCAAAGGGTTAAAGAACGGTAAAGCTCCGGGCCATGATAACTTAAATGCAGAGCTATTTAAGACAGACCCTGAGCTAGCAGCAGAACTATTAGAACCACTATTTGCACAAGTGTGGAAAACGGGGACAACACCATCAGAGTGGAACAAAGGAATAATTGTCAAATTGCCCAAGAAGGGAGATCTTTCAGACTGCAATAATTGGAGAGGAATCACTCTTCTCTCAGTTCCCAGCAAAATACTAGGCAGGATAATTATACAGAGAATTTCAAAGGCAGTAGACTACAAACTGAGGAAAGAACAAGCAGGATTTAGAAAGAACAGAAGATGTGTAGACCATATATTCACTCTCAGGAACATTATAGAGCAGTGCTCAGAATGGCAAAGACAGCTTTACATAAATTTTGTTGATTTTGAAAAGGCTTTTGACAGCATACATAGGGACAGTTTATGGAAAATACTGAGGGCTTATGGAATTCCAAGCTGCATAGTGTCAATCATAAAAAGCCTCTATGCCAACTTTACGTGTAGTGTTGGGCAGAGCAACCTAACCTTCGAGGTGAAGACAGGAGTACGACAGGGATGCCCCTTATCAACCACTCTATTTTTAACAGTCATAGACTGGGTGATGCGCCAGACAACAGAGGGCAGTCCAAGAGGAATAAGATGGACTACATTTTCAACATTGGAAGATCTGGAATATGCAGATGACATTGCACTGCTGGCACATTCACATCAACACATCCAGGAAAAAACGGATAGACTTAATAAATTTAGCCAGCAGGTGGGCTTGAACATCAATTTAAAGAAGTCTGAGGTCATGACGCTCAATGTGAGCAACCCTGAGCCCATATCAGTAAGGAATCAGCAACTGGTACAGACAGATACCTTCACATACCTAGGAAGCATAGTAACACCAGACGGTGGGGCAGGCAAAGACATCAACATCAGAATGAATAAGGCAAGAACAGCCTTCTTTAGCCTAAATAACATCTGGAAGTCCTCCCAATACAGCACAAGCACAAAATTAAGATTATACCAGAGTTGCATGCTTTCTGTGCTTCTCTATGGTGCGGAATGCTGGAGAGTCACAGAGAAGGAAATGTCAAAATTGTCCTCTTTTCACACAACATGCCTAAGAAAAATTCACCGAATCTTTTGGCCGAATACCATCACCAACCAAGATTTGCTTACTCGTAGCAAGCAAGAGGACATGCATACCATCATAGCTGGCAGACGCTGGAGCTGGGTTGGTCATGTCCTCAGAAGAGACCCCGATGCCATCACAAGAACAGCTATGCTTTGGACCCCTAAAGGAAAGCGAAAGAGAGGCCGACCAAAAACAACTTGGCGGAGGACTGTGGAGGCTGAGATGCAAGGAATGAACCAGAGTTGGGGCACTGTACGAAGGATGGCCACCGACCGTGCAAAGTGGAATCAATTTGTTGTTGCCCTACAAAACGCCACTAGGCGTGATGGCCACTGACTGCTTTGACGGTCGGTGGTTAAGGATCGAAGAAAAAGAGAGTTTTGTTGTAAAATGAGTGCAGATTTTAGATTAGAGCCAGAAATGTTTGACAACAGGAATAATGTATTTCATTCTCATTTCGTTTTGTTTCCTGTTAAGTACATTATCTGTTGCTTGCCACTGATCTAGCTTGGGCAGTCTTTTTTAAGCACTACCTGTGAAATCCTTCTGCTTTAGCTTCTTTTATGGCTGCTTCTTTGATCTTAACCTGTGAAATCAGCTTGGCTATGGTTCATTCTTTGCATCTTGGTTGCTCCAAATCCACAGCTTCTTGGTGATGGTATTCGGCCAAAAGATTCACAGATTTTTCCTTAGGCAGATTGTGTGGAAAGAGAGAATGTGAACAAGAAGATAATGAAGTCACATACTTTGAGAAAAAGAGAGCTATCCAGACTATCAGAAGAGAACAGAACCAACCCAAAGACGACTATCACCCTCTCGACCGGCAGGGACAGATAACTATTTTTCGACTCAGGACAGGGCATAACAAACTGAATAAACACATGCACAAGCTACGATTGTCTGCTTCACCACTGTGCACATGTGGATTAAACGGTCTAGCTGCTGAGCATGTCTACAGGACTGTCCTCTGGTTGCTCCAACTTAAAGAAAGATATACTGGCCCAATGACTCAACACTAAACTCAAAGCTATATGGAGTTAAAGAGGAACTTCAAACAACAGTAGAATTCATCATGAGAACTCGTCTGACGGTGTAATCATCAAAGATGCGATCGCAAGAAGAAGAAGAAGAAGTGTGGAAAGAGGACAATTTTGACATTTCCTTCTCTGTTACTCTTCAGCATTCCGCACTATAGAGAAGCACAGAAGGCACACATCTCTCATATAATCTTAATTTGGTGTTTGTGCTGTACTGAGAGGACTTCCAGATGTTGTTTAGACTAACAAAGGCTGTTCTCGCTTTATACATTCTGTTGATGGCTTTGCTTGTTCCGCCGTCTGGTGTTACTATGCATCCTAGGTGTGTAAATGTGTGTTACGGCATGTCATTTTTATTTATTCTTCATGCATTTTACTTCTTTTCTTTCAGTTGTTTTGTTCCTCTGTCCATGATAAAGGCCAAGACATTGTCTATTTTTTTTTTACCTCCACTGCTTCCTTGTTCTCAGTTCCTTCCCCAGGTTTTCTTTGGTCTCGCCATCCTTCTCGTATCTTATCTGGTTATTCTGGCAGGAAATAGAATTAGCTTTAATTAGTTATATAGTTTTCCGTTCTTCTGCAGCATTCCAAGCACTTTAAGTTCTGTGCTACAGATCTGGCCCATTCCCTTGACATTTTGTAGTTCCTAGCTCTGTCGTATCAATTTCTGTACTCTTCTATAGCACGTTTCACTAGCTTTGCCCTCAAACAAATGTAATTATCTGATTAACCGTCCAACGAATTAATGCCATTTTTTGCATACAATGTTATATTGGGTTAGACCCAACAAATATATACTTTATATCTGCATCTTGTCTAGTTCCCATAAACGGATGAAATCCTTTGATCTTTGTCGGCATACTAATTATTGTGTACCGAGAAAAGAAATTTTACCACTTCATGCACAGATTCTGTGAATTGATTAGGCATAGGCGTGTCTACTATTACAATAATGTGGCCATCACGTTTGCATATGAATACCTGTTGAAGCTGATTTCTTAAATGATCTGCATGCGAGATACTCGTGACATTGTTTGTCATTGACATTTAATGCGCTACCAAACTGGTCCTTCCTTGATCTAATTATTTCAATAGGTATCACCTCTTTGCGGTTCATAAATATCATAATGGAACGTTGCTCCTCTAATGTGCTTGTAAATAACGGTAAGGTCATCTTTAAAGAAATTAAACTTCATCCGAATCATAATCAGATGTCTCTGAGAAATTGATAATCAACCTCGGTTTAGTGTTGAGTCATTCGGCCAGTATATCTTTCTTAACTGGTCATACAGAGGACAGTCCTGTAGAACATGCTCAGCAGTTTGTTCGTTTAATCCACTGTGCACATGTGGTGAAGCAGACAATCGTAGCTTGTGCATGTGTTTATTCAGTTTGTTATGCCCTGTCCTGAGTCGAAAAATAGTTATCTGTCCCTGCCGGTCGAGAGTGTGATAGTCGTCTTTGGGTTGGTTCTGTTCTCTTCTGATAGTCTGGATAGCTCTCTTTTTCTCAAAGTATGTGACTTCATTATCTTCTTGTTCACATTCTCCTCCCTTTTTTGCAAGTTTATCTGCCTTTTCATTTCCGGGTACACCACAATGAGATGGTACCCACTGAAGTATGGTTCTCTTTTTGGCAGCTACCTTGTTTAGTTCATTTCTCAGATGCGGGAGTTTACCACCCTTGAGAGCTTGCAGGACAGACAGTGCATCTGTGAGGATGACTACCTGGTGGCAGTCAGAGTTGGTGTTATAAATCATATTTGCAGCTTGCTCTAGAGCTTGAACCTCAGCTGTATAGTTGGAACAGAATTTACCAGTGGGAATGTGCCTAGTCTCATAGTGGTTGTCAGGATATGAGATAAAGATACCGGCACCTCCATTCCTAACAGCATTAGTTGCTGATCCATCTGTATAGGCATGTATCCATGATTGATCGGGATAGCTTTCTTGGATCATACTCAATGTAGCAGTTCGTTTTTGCAGATCATTATACTCACATCCACTTGTGAGACCACTGACTGATGTATTAATTTGGAGGGCACTGCTGGCCTGCTCCCATGGTACAGGGTATAGGGTGGGCTTCAGTGGTGTTGTCTTCATGGATAGGTCTTCTTGATGCTGTCTTATAAGTCTTTTCCCCCGATGCACAAAGCTGCTACGCTTTAGACGTCCCAATGCCAGATCATCTAGTCTTGCCTTCATTGGGTGCATTGGCATACTGTTGTACTTTTCCATCTGGATCATGGTTTTTGTGTCTCTTCTATGGGACAATGTCTGTAATCCAGCAACCTTCTGCATCTCTCTGTTATTGGTGTAGTTTTCATGGCTCCTGTAATGAGCCTGAGAGCTTGATTTTGCACCTTGTCCAAAGACTGCAGATGTGAGTTAGCAGCTGATGACCATGCTGCTGAGCTAAACTCTAAGTGTGGTCTTATTACTCCATTATAAATCTTCTTTAGATTTCGTTCATTTGCTCCCCAGTTGGTACCTGCTAATTTTCTGAGTATGCCTAGTCGTCTTCGGGCCTTTCCTTCTGCGTTTTCAATATGCTTATTCCATGTAAGCCTTTGGTCAAATGTCACCCCAAGATAGGTGGGGTAGCTTTCTTCCTTGATCACGGTTGTCCCTAGGTGTATGTTAGCTGATTTGTCCTTGGGGGCGAGGGAGAACAGTGTTGTGGAGGTTTTGTCTGTGTTTATTGTGATAAGCCATTTCTCTGCCCATGACACTAGCATGTCTGCTGCCCGCTGCATTCTATAATTTTGCTGTGGTGACATTTTCATCAGCGCACCAGAGTACTAGGTCATCTGCATATAAGGCAGCTTTAACTCCTGCAGGGAGATCTTTCACCAGGTCATTGATGTAAACAAGGAAGAGTGTTTGGGGAAATTACTCCTCCTTGAGGTACCCCCTGATGGAGCAACACTTTTCTGCTCTGCAGACCGTCAAGAGTGACTCTAGTTCTCCTGTTATGCAAGTATGACTGGATCCATTTCATCATGTTGCCTTGGATTCCACTTCTCCTAAGTTTTGCAATGAGGCCATCTTTCCACACCTTGTCAAAGGCCTGCTTGAAGTCGACCCAGATCGTTAGGACCTTTTTCTTCTCCTGGAAGGCATCTTCTATTGCTTGAGACAAGTAAGTAACTTGGTCTTCTATACTGTAGCATTCTCTAAATCCAGCTTGTTCCGGCACCAGGATCTGCTCAGACTCTAAATACCATTTCAATCTGTGGTTGACTATTCGCTCCATAGTCTTCCCAACAACAGCTTGTGAGACTGATTGGCCGGTAACTTGCAGCCTCGGTCTTACATTTCCCTTTCTTTAGTATGGGTATTGTGATGGCTTCTCTCCCATACTTGGGGTACCGTTCCTTTCAACCAGCTGTGGTTGAATATCTCAAGCAGTTTTGTCTTTGCTGCTGAGCTCAGATTTACTAGCATTTCGTTGCTGATTTTGTCTGGGCCGGGTGACTTTTGAAACTTAAGCTTGGAAATAGCCTTCTGTAGTTCTCCTAGTGTGATGGGTTCCCTCATTGGGGCAGGAGTATCTGTCTGTCCCATGGTTGCCAGTATTTCTTTTCTTATCTCTCTCTGATGATCTATGTTAATGGGTAAGTTGCTTTCTGAACTGTATCTTCTAGCAAACAAGTCTGCAGCTTGTTTTCCTCTGAAAAGTTTGCCACCTTCATCCAATGTGATAGTCTGCCTAGGTGAGGAACGCTCTTCATTTAGAGAGACTTGACTAATCTCCAAAGTTTCCTGCCGTCTTTCTCAAGGTTCAGCGATGCCGTTTTAGTTCTCCAGCTTTTCCGTTTTTCTTCTAGCTTTGTTCTCTGAAACTCTGCTACAGCCTTTTTCCATTTGTTGTGAGTTTCAAGTGAAGGCTGAGACTCTGCGTCCTTTCTAGCCCTGTCCATGGCTTCCTGACGTTCTTGGAGTGTGCTGGACCAGTATGGTATGTAGTTACGCCGGCATCCTTTGGGAATGGTTTCTTTTGCAGCTTGTAGTATGCATCTGTTGAAGTCTTTTACCACTTCATTAATGTCTCTGTTCTGTACCTTGAGGGTAGACAGCAGCGTGTTCACCTGATGCCTGAATAAACCCCAGTTGGCTTTTTTGTAGTTCCATCTTGTAATGGCTGGGCCTGTACTGAGAGTTGCACTCTGGACAGTAAGAAAGATTGGGCGATGGTCGCTTCCCCCTAGTTGGTCTCCTACTTCTCTACTAATAGATCCAGCTATATCTGGTGTGGAGAAGGCAAGATCTGGTGTTGAAGTTGTGTGCCATCCTCTGGAGTAGAAGGTAGGAGTATCTGTGGCATTATTGACTAGGATTAGGGAGTGATCATCTTGCCAAGTTTCAACCTCTTCACCTCTGTGATCCAGATGGTTATAGCCCCAGCTCTGGGAGTGGCTATTAAAGTCTCCAACTGCTATAAAGTTGGTGGCTGGTACCTGTATAGAGCTGAGACTCAGGGGTTTGTTGTTCGGACAGTAATAGTTCAGGAGTTCTATTTCCATCTTGTCTACCTTTATCTGCAACAGCTGATATTCTGCTCCATCCATGAAGGTTTTCCTTTCGTGTGCAGGAATGTTATTCCTTACAAGAGTAAGTACTCCTCCTTTTCGTCTATCTTTTCTGTCGGATCTGAAGCATTGATATCCCCTTATTTTAAAGGTTTGATCTGCTTTCAAGTGAGTCTCTTGGATACAGCAAACACTGACTTGCTTCTCATACAAGATGTTTTCCAGCTCTGTCTTTTTGCTGTATCCAGCCTGCTTGCTGTTCACTCCCTCTGCATTCCAGTGCATCATGACAAGTGGCACTCTGGGTTTCTCTTTTTTCTGTTTTGTTTTGGTCAGTAGTTCTCCTCCGCCGTCTGCTGACTCCACAAGACGGTCTAGAGGGTCCTCCAGTAGCTGAGGGTGGGCTCTGTCGAGGCTCAGAGCCCGGCACTGCACCTGCCTGGTGGAGCTCCACAGGGCGAGCACCAGTACGAGATTTATTTGACGGTGTACTCTCCATAGAAAAAAAAAAAAGCGAGTTGCGTGATACTGTGGTTTCCGGTGCGCCTTCTGGCCCAGTATCTATGACTTTAGCACCTGTTCAACGGGAGAGTGGGCTCATCCCTAATCTGTTTATGTTCCCAGTAGTAGACTATTCGCAAGCAGCCTGGGGGTGTCACTGCTCTGCGCGGACCTTGTTTACCGAGGCGGCGTCCGAGCTCGTATGGTGAAAATATGGTTGCATTATCTTCAAAATAGCCCTGTCTTTCCTGCCATCCTGCAACTTTGAGTTAGGGAGTTCTGAGCTCCAGTCTCTTTCCCAGGCATTTTATCCTGGCCTGGCACGCATACAGAGGACCCCACTTCTGGTTCTAAGTTAGCAGTTGGGGACAGGTGGGGTAGCACACTGTGCATTCCCCGTCATCCAGGGGGCTCTCCAACTATGCAGAGCTTGCACAATGCTGTGCTCTGGTTCTGGGCTCACCCAAGGAATCCTCACGTCCTGCACAGAGCCACTTCCAGATACCCACCACCTGCCAACCCCCCATTGTAGAAATCTCCTGCATGCGGCCATCCAGTCAAGAGCCAGTATTAAGTCTGGTGCCCAAGTGATTCCCCCCAAGCTCAGTGTGCAATTCTGGGTTCTCATCATGCTGCAACACAGGGGGGATTGTGATGCTCAGCCATCTCTCTCAACTCTGCACCGATAAATGACATCGGGGACTTAACTGTGTCTCAGTACTGGGAGGCCCCGTTTCCGGGTACACCACACACAGCCAGTTGAGGCAACGGTCGCCGTGGGCGTGTCTTCAGTGGGGAAGTTGTGGAGTCTTCCTGTCCATGTTCTTGCACATCCTAACACTGCCCGCAAGACATCGGAGGTTTGGAGAGTGGCCTTCTCTGCTTTTTTGAGCCGGGGTGGGCTCCCCGGGCAAGTCTCGATGGGGATCGGGACGTGTCCACGCGCCAGTGGGCCCAGCATCGGCCGCATCTGTTGGAGGAGGCATTGTGATGCTGGGGTGCCTGTGGATTTCCTAACGCCCCGGGTAGAAGCCAGAAGTGTACTGTGCCAGCTCTGGGGGAGATAAAGGGGGTGTTTCTGCGTCTCCTTGTGATACGTAGCCAAGGTAGGGCTCACAGTGCTCTTTCCCCGCCACCAAATTGCCTGCTGGTTACGCCGAGTTCTCCGAGGCTCTAGGCATGTGACCAAGAGTTGAAGGCAATAGGATCGTCCAATCTTGAAATATCTTGCCATTCATCTCTGTATGATAATCCCTATTATCTGTAGATTTTGAAACAAATGTGAGTTCAGTATTATTTAGAAACCCATGATGGCTGCTTTCTGCATGTGCAATTATTAGGCGCTGTCCTTTGCTGCTTGGTACTAGTCTCTTAGTTGTCCCATCAGATGATTGCCATTCTCGTTCATTACTGTGGTGCGCATTGATCCAAGTTTCATCTAAATACACAAAATCATAACAATCTCTTCTCATTTCTCTGACCTCACGTAAATATTTGCTTCTCATTGCAACTATATGAGGCTTCTCACAAATAAGGTTTCTACCACCAACATATTTTCTAAAAGTGAATCCCAAACTCCTAATAGTCCTCCATAGCGTAGATTTGGAAATTTCAATGTCATTATTCTTTCTTAATCAAATTTTCAATTTCCTTAAAGTCACTGCCTCATTATTGTAAAACATATTGCAAATTTCTCTGCGGATCAATTCTCTCAAAATTATTCACCACTCTTGGCCTATTTTTCGTGTGTAAAACACTGGAATTACAAATTTCAGATGTCGCTATCCAGCGGTGCAATGATCGTTTGCTTATCCCCAAGGCATGAATAGTCCTCTTTTGTGGGTTTGAAATGGAATGATATAGTTTTCCTCGAGTAGCTTCATTGAAGAAATACTTTAAAATCCTATTTGTGATTTGCTGTAATGTCATAACATGTACTCGAAGACTCATTTTTCCTACTTAGCCACACAATACTTTTTGTAGACACGCCACTGATTGACAATGTGTGCGTAAAACCGGAAATAAACTGTTTTATGTTCAAGAAGTGCAATTTCACGCAATTTCACGCAAAAAATCATGCCAATTTCTTGATAAACCAAAAATGTGCAAATGAGGTCGTATAATTTACTGTAGACATTTCAATATGTGTGTGTGTGATGTGTGCTGGCAAGTAGGATTTTATATTATATCGCAAAGAAACAAATTGAAATCAATGGCCGCATTTTAATGAAAAATTTAATTCATAGGGTCTATACCATTTCAAATTTACACACAAAATTTCACTTATATGCGTTATATATTCGCTGAGATATAGCATTTTGAAGTTGGGCAAAGCTAGTGAAACGTGCTATAGTTGTTCTTGTCTGTGATATTCAAATACTTGGTTCTTTGAAAATTTTGTTTCAAACGCTGGAATAATTTATTGTGGTTTACAAGTGTTTATTGTTCACATCATGAAAGCTTTTGTTTTCTCTCCAGGTTGAGCGTATCGTGACGGTGATGACTAACCCTCGTCAGTACAAAATCCCAGACTGGTTTCTCAACAGGCAAAAGGATATCAAAGATGGTCGCTACACCCAAGTGCTTAGCAATGCCCTCGACAACAAACTTCGTGAGGATCTTGAACGTTTGAAGAAAATCCGCGCACACAGGGGTCTCAGACACTATTGGGGGTAAGCTTCACAATCTCTGTGTGTTGTTGCATAAGGAGTATTGGGGGGAGGGGGGGGGGGGGGGGGGTCTTAGGGTGCTTGTTTATTCAATTGTGATGTTGTAGAGTTTCTGGTGGGGGTCTAAAGTTTTGACACAGTGGTTTTTGTTGAGTGTTGAATTTATTCATATGCTGGTCTTGCTGAATGGTTGTTGCAGAAAATTTTTTATACCAGGGCTGGGATGAATAAATTTTTATAATATGGGTTAATAATTCATCAGCAGATTTGACAATAATTTAACTTGTTCTATTTCTTCATTCCCTGAAGGTTTTAGAGCCTTTTAAGTCTGGTCTATATTTATTGTTATTGTGGTTCAGAATTGACAGCATTGCGGGAAAACGTTGAGGGTTATAAATGCTGATTGTTCCTGCAGAGCGCTGGTTGTATACATGCCTGACCCATCTCCCTCGTACATTTATCTCTGCTAGCTTTACGCCTGATGCCAAATTCCAGCAGTCTGAGTTGTGTTGATTCATTGATTGTTGTGTCATTCTCTAACAGGTGATCATTAGTTGTCAATATTTCCTCTCTTTATTCATATCCATTGTCTTAAGGTTGTGCCTGAAGGGTTGATGCCTCTGTTGTTAGTTCTCCATCTTGTTGTAGCCATCCATTTTGGACTTTCTGAATAATGGACAGAGTAAGGCGTAATAACTACCCACTCCGCTCTGTTTATCTCTAGCAGAGAAGCCCCATCCTGATTTTTCACCACAGAGAACAGACATATTGATGTATACTAAGACAGCATCATCCCCAGTATGATCATTTATCAGCTGATTAATTTCCACTTCTGCTTTCCCATTGCACCAAATCTCTACACTCCCTGCCAAGGGTGACAATGGCTTGCTGGTAGTTTGTTCAGAATATTTACAATTTCTGTAATAATTCACACACATTGCTTGTTACCAAAACAAAAGTTTTAAGTTTCTCTTTAAGTTTTGAATTTTGGTGTGAAAGGCAGTTTCTCCGTGAAACATGATTACTATAACTCAGATGAATAAACATGAATATTAACAAGTATGTTAACTAGAGTAAAATGTGCACTCTTAAAACTTACCTTGACTTTGATACTTTAGTTCCCTAAGGAGCATAGACCTTCAGCAAATTCATGCCCAAGCCTTTCTATCTTCTGTCATCCATTCTTCTTCTTCATTCGTCCTGAAAAGGACGGTGGTTGCGTTGTGTCTGTTTGTGCCTAAGCTGTGATATCTGCACCTTTCGGTCGACACATCCGACTTCTGCACGGCATTTTTTAAGGACCGGGTTTGCCTTTCCATTTCGATCCATGGTCGCTCAGCCAGCCTGCACTGCTGCAGACTGTTTCCAGGACCACCACGTGGAGGTGGAGCACGGTCTTGACCAGCTCTGGTTCGCTGGTCCTGACGCAGGCAGTCAAGCTATGAGTCGCTGACTGCATTCACTATTGCTGCATCTTGGGGTCCCGTGTCATCCATTCAAGATCTTTAAATGACTCCAATACAGGGGAATCAGAATATGCCAAAATTAGATCTTTCCCTTTCTAGATCTACAGCATGACTCCACAAACATAGCTTCCTGACTCTAACATGGACAAATGTTTCTATTTCCTGAAGGTGTTTTGCCTTCGGGTGGCGATGAACCTTTCCTTTAACCTAGACTGAAGTCCATCGGTTATACTAGAGTGCAATTGCTAGTCAGGAAAAAAAAAAGGGAGAACACTGTCTGAAATCTGGTGCAGCATTTATAAACACTTAGTCCTGAAAATGGCTAGCAGTGCCTCAGCAGGAGGGCGCCATGGAAGATCCCATCAGTAAGCTATTATGTGATCAACTCATGTAGCATAGCTACTGTCTTGATGTTCAGGGAAAATTCTAGTACACATGCTGACAAGCAGTCATAAATGTCTTGGTTGTATTAAGAATCAACTTTCAGCGCCAGATGTGCCAATTTGTGTAATAATGTTCCAGCTTACATATGAAACAAGATTTCACACTTGTGCTAATTTTGCTTCAAAAGTACTTCTCAGATTGGGTTATGCTTTCAATTATTTGTGCTAGCTATTTTATACAATTAGTGTGGGATAAAAATTCCTTTGCGCCTTATTTGAAACATCTTTCTATATGAACAGTTTAAGCAAAAGTACCATTACTGAACACTAATGGACTGAGAATGAAAAGGGGAATTCTATATTTGCAATCTATGTGGGGGTGTGATGTGAGAGTTGACAGTTAGTGATTACTATATTCTATGGCATTATGTTCCTTTTTGTTTCTTCCTCCAGCCTCCGTGTCCGGGGTCAGCATACAAAGACTACAGGCAGAAGAGGAAGAACTGTGGGTGTGGCCAAGAAGAAATAATTGTGTTAATGTGCAAGTAGTCAACTCTGTGACATAAATAAATTTGCGAGGAAGTAAAGTATACTGGTGTTTGGCCTACTTGCTTTTGCAGTGTGTGGATGTGGCAGATTACTAGCTAGATGTTTAATTTCAAAATCTGTGGCACATGGACATTTTATTGTCCCATTGTTTTGGAAATGGTTGTGAAACATCCATAGATATGACAATGAAGAAACAAGCACTTTATAGATATTAATCAGGACAGAACAAAGCCAAAAAAGAAAACGTGCAACACACTGAAAACTTTAAGAACAGTGATAAGCTGGATCATATAAGACCATAAGAAAGATGAGATGTATTTTTGTTTTTTTAAACATCGTAATATTGAGAGAAAACGTTGGACAATACATTTTGTGCTTTAGAACTTCTTGCAGATGCTGAACCAATTGACATGGGGCTGGCAGAGTAAGGTGGCATAAATTGCTACAAGAGCACATGAATGCTTTGGTGCAGATTTCCTGCTCCAGAGGGACCTAAAAGGGAAATGATATCGTAACAATTTATCACCATTGTTGAAAATTATGAAGTGTCTACTTCCCATTTGCTGATCACCCGTTTGCCAGTCACTTCGATTACGGAAACAACAGCAAATGGGTTGATTTGCCGTTGCCCTAAAGACGCCACTAGGCGTGATGGGAAACAATGGCAAAGAAAACCTATCTGCTGTTGCCCTAAGACGCCACTAGGCGTAATGGCCACTGACTGCTTTGACGGTCGGTGGCTAAGGACGGAAGAAGAAGACTTCCCATTTATTGTTCTTGTCTTACTAGAGTACTTAACCTCTGAGAATGCCTGTTATATGTGAGAGCAGACTGATAGTATGGTTATCACCAAGATGAGAAACTGTATGGCAAATGATAGTACAGTAGCTTGAGATATGCCACCACATGAGAGAGATGTGGCTACACACACCAAATGATAGTAGCTTGAGATATACCACCACATGAGAGAGATGTGGCTACACACACCAAATGATAGTAGCTTGAGATATACCACACATGAGAGAGATGTGGCTACACACCAAATGATAGTAGCATGAGATATACCACCACATGAGAGATGTGGCTACACACACACCAAATGACAAGGAAGACCATAGGCCATGTCTTTTTTTTTTTTAAGATTGTTCAAGAAAACAAAAATAAATGTTGCATACTTTTAAAAATATATTTAATATGAAGATTAAAAATTTTTCAAAGCATAATAAACAGCAAGTGATGCAACTTTAAAATCCATGGAATGCTCATTACACTTAATCACACCCCCACAGTCTTTAACATTTCACCAGCACACATTTCTTGATTAAAACATGCTCAACTCTTCAAAGACTATACTAGCTCACGGCTCAACACATTTTCCAGCTATCTAGAAACTACCTACCAAAGATAAGGACCTTGCTGGATATTTGTATGTGACCTAATTATGAATACATCAGTTGCTTTAGAGCAGTATTTAGGGACCTTTCTCATGGGTGCCTACAGCTTTTGCTTGATAAAGATCTGAATAATATTTTGGAGAATCATAGCAATACCTTGTTAATACAGTTCTGGCAGCTGTTGAGCCCCGAGCAAGTCACATGTCTAGCAAGTAGAGATGTGTTACAATATTCAGATGAGTTGAACACACTGTAATTTGCATGATAATTTTTTTTTTTTCATTTAATTAAAAAATAATCATGTCGAGTCTCAAACAGCCACAAATTCAATTTTTATACTCAACACAAATTCAGTCAACAGTTGTAAAAATATATTGCCACAGAAACCCTCAATACAAGCCCAAGCAAGAATCTACACATATAGTGACTAATCTAATACGTTTAGAATAAAAGTTGTCAAATAATGTGACGAAAATTGACTTACTGGGACAGCATATATGCAAAAACCATCAGAATGTAGTTTTATCTTCACACTTCCAACTACATCTGTCATGGCTTTTAATGTCATACATATTTGCAAAACTTCTTTTGGCTATAATAAGTGGATTTATTCACTGAAATAAGGAAACATAATTTTTTTTTATTTTATTGAAAAATAATTTAAAATGTGATATGCCCACTTCCTGTCATTTGGCAATTACTGTGTTTTGCTGTTTGCTTCCCATTCATTTCCACATCTAAAAAAGCGCAATGTCTTAAAAGTAAAAAAATAATTTTTTTTTAATATTTAAGAAATAAAAACAGTTCTTTGATTGTCTTAAGAATGTGTTTTCTGACAATATTCATCAAAACATGATGATGCAAGACCTGATTTAACAGCTTACCTCTTAAATATTCACTTTCCTGTCTTCTATACTACCATTTGAACAAGAGATGAGGAAATAATAGTAATAATAATAGAGATGAGGAAGTATAGTTTCATTAACTGACATGACAAATTACAGTGCATGTATATGATATACGTCTCTGATAAATGCTATTTACAAGTCGGACTAAGAAATTGCATATTTCATTATTATGGCATAAAAATGGCAATATAATAAATTATAACAATGACATATTAAGAGACGGCAGCTGCCATGTCAAGTAAATTTAGATCCCTGTTCCTGTGTAAAGATTCAAGGACACGAACACAGCTTTCAGTTTTTTTCATATTTATCATAAGTGCCTAAAAAAAAAAAAAATACTCTCAACACCTTATTTGTAAAACTGTAGCCTGCAACTTAAACATACATAACTGTGATACAAAATATATCTAATTCTGATTTAAATGTGGCAGTCTTAACAGACGGCATTCCCACAAGCTGCGATCAAGGACTAGCTCTACCTGAGAGAGTTACCTCAAGCTTGGCAAACAAACTCGTGCCATATGCTAAATTATCAAATTTGTGTGTTTTGTTGCTTTTATGCAGCCATGTCTGTTTCATCAATTAGGCACTCTGGCCTCTTTAATCACCATACAGCTACTTCCTTTAAGGGGTTGGTGAAAGCCATACTGTAATAAGCCCGCTCCTCCCCTGTGATAGAGCTGACATTTCAGCATGCAATATTCTACTGTTGCCTTCTCTACATGAACTAATCTATCTAATTTGTTGTAAATAAAAAATGTTACTGAGTGCACCATCTTAAAATTATCACTTGATTTCATCTTGGTAAAACGTAGTATGTTTCTATTGTATCTGACTAGGTGATCTGAAGGCCAATGTTCTTTGAAGTTTTTTTTTATTATTACTTTTCTCTTTTCATATATAGTCCTATCCTCCTAAATGCTGTCCCTGCCTGGAAAGCACTATTTTTGTGGTGCCTAGTTGGCAGGGCGGAGAGTGTGATTCACTTCCGTAGATAGGCGGTGTTGACGTTCGGAAGGTTCTGGGTACGATTCTTTGGCGAGCCTATCATTTCTGTTGTCTAGTTTTCTACTTATTAATTTCTCAGGAATGCCTGAAACATCTTCTTCTTTGATCCATAACCGTCAAAGCAGTCAGCGGCCATCACGCCTGGTGGCGTCTTGTAGGGCAGCAACAAACCTTTATGTTTATTTATTTCCTGGAAAGTAACACTTAGCCTTCTCTTTTGGAACCATAATAACTAACAGGAGAGATGGGGCAAGGGCAGGTTTAGTGGCCTAAAATCAGAATGCTCTTAGTAGATATGGCTTGCAAGCTTAGAGAGGCAACTCATCTAGGAGAAGGAAAACTGATTTCAAACCCCTTCCGCGCTGGTGTAGTGGTTACCAAACTGCGCTGGCGACCGGGTGACCCAGGATCAAACCTGGGCGAGGACATTTGAAGATTTTTTGCCGACCGGGATTTGGACTGGATTAACCTGAGCCCTGGCGT
Organism: Oreohelix idahoensis; assembly: GCA_024509875.1. Classification (NCBI taxonomy): domain Eukaryota; kingdom Metazoa; phylum Mollusca; class Gastropoda; order Stylommatophora; family Oreohelicidae; genus Oreohelix; species Oreohelix idahoensis. The sequence continues at coordinate 222,040 of JAMPIV010012624.1, read as the reverse complement.
GACATTTGAAGTGTCGTCGACCAGGGACTGGCGGCTCCTGAGCCGACCCAGCTCTAATGGGTACCTCCGAAATTGGCGAGTATCTGCCTGAATGGCGAGGGACACCTGTCTCTGTACAAGAAAAAAAAGGGATACTCATGTAAAAATCAGTCTCAGGTTAGACATACTAACCTGAGATTTCGCCTCGAGTAATAGCGGGTGTGCGCAAAAAAAAAAAAAACCCCATTCCTTCATTGAAGGTAGGCTGTGGACAGCCAAAGGCTAAGGAAAGCAAACATGAATAAAAAAAATGCTTGCTGAAAAGTGCAGCTATCCCAACTCAGCTGGGAAGTATGGCAGAACATTTATACTCAAAAACTACTATCAGAATACCAGTATAACTTGATTACGGCCAATATTTCCAACAAATCAAATCACAATATGGAATGTAAATGTAAGCTGGAAGAACCCACTTTTACTTATATATCCATTTTCAACATTATATAACCCACAATTTTCTACACGTGTATAGCAGGGATCATGTGCTCTCACACGAAAGTTTCATAAAGAGTCAATACTACATATACTTATCTGTTGATCAACAGTGAAATTTCATAAAGCTCAATCCACTTAAACCAAACACTGGTTAAAAATACAAAAACAACTCAGCTTTGCTTCAATAAGTATACAATTTTGTGTAAAATAAAAATGCAAAGTAAAGTTCTGGCAGTCAAATGCAATGTTTTGAGCATCTGTGTGTCACAAGCTTGCCCCTGAATGTCTCCCTTGTACCCAGCCAGGTACATTGCTCATAAAATCAACCAACAAGCTGATCATTAAATTACTTGAGATTTCTTTAAAAGATGAGGGCAGTTAGCTAAATGATTATTGCATGCAAAATATTTTGTGAAATGGTAAACTTGACTAAAACATGCACCTGGAATGTGGAGTTTGCAGAAGTATGAGCATTTCACAAATGTAATTCTGATGAGTTATTACATTTAAATGAGATGTGGACTCATTTGTTTAATTCTGTGAGCAGAATAGCTCAAGCAAAAGCAGCATTCCAGAAAGTGAGAAACACATTGTCAGTGAAAGAAAAGAATAAAAAAGGTATTCCTGTGTTAAACTGAATCAGTACTCTTTGACTCCGGAACAACACTCAGAGCGCTGGTCAGATTTGACACCCGTGCCAAAACAACTCTGTGAGCGTTGTTTTTAGTCTATCATGAACTAAAATTACGGCACAGGGTGGAAAATAATTGCGGAGTTGAAGAGTTAACGGAAGTGAACCAAGGACATTTTATTGGTAGCTGCTGAGATGTGGTTTCTGAGAAGGATGAAAATATGGCTAGCTAAATGATCAGGTCCAGAGGAAGGCTGGGGTAGAGACAAATCGGTGCAATGTGAAGAAAAAGAAGACAAAAATAAATGTTCTGAGTAGAGGAAAACATGGTAACACCTGGAAAAACTGAGGGAAGAATCAAGAGAGAGAGAGAACACTAGACGGCAGGGAAGGAAGTCAAAACAACTCAGTGGCAACACCAAAGACAGGTTGTTGGGATAAATACGAGCCAACAGTAAAAGACTCGTGAAGATCATATCACCCCAACTTTTCTTTTGCCAGTTCATAGAAAATATCTTTGGGGATGTGACCATCTTCCATGCGGCTGGCATGGCGAAGCCAACTAATATGAGGCTAGGAACCTCACCATGTAAAACATACTGCTATAGAAACCACAACACAACTGCAACAGCACATGAATGCTTGGTGCAGGTTTCCTACAAGGGGTCCAGCGGCAGCAGAGATTCCATACTCCAAAAAGAGTGATAAGAAGTTGCATTTTTAAGTTAATCTTTGCGGTATTTCTTTTCTTCATAGCTTCAGTAACCATTATTTTCATCTACTGATTCCTTAGTTTTAATGTTTCTTGTTCCTGTGGTAACCCTGCTTTGTCTTAAATGTCAGTTTCAGTGACTTTGTCGCTGTCTACACATAGATTATGATTGTGTGTCAGTTTTTATAATAAAACTAATGATACTTGTTATTGTTATTGTTGATCAGAATTGACATCATTGCACTCCGGGCAAACCGATAGGTGCTCAGTCTCCCTCAGCAAATGTCGAAGAGTATGAATGTTAACAGTTCCTGTTGCGCGCTGACATACACCGGATGCATCCTCTCATATGTTCGTTCCTGCCAGTCCCACGCCTAATGCCAAACTCCAGAAATCTCAGGCGTGATGATTCATCGATTGCAGTGTCATTCCCTAACTGGCGATCATTAATCGTCTTCAGTATCTCTCCCTTATTCATATCCAACACACCTACTATAGGTGCTCTTGAAGCTAGCCTATCAGTATCAACTCTTTCATTGCCTGAAGATTTGAGGCTGCTATGGAGGTTTTCCATTCATGCCATAGCCATCCATTTTGGATCTCCCGAAGCATGGACTGAGAGTCTGATGAAGTTTCAGACAACCACCTTAAGTTAAAGCAGCAGTAGCTGCCTCTACCTCCATTCTCATGCTGGAGGTTGTTGTCATGTAGGCCCCGCTATGTTCAGCGACGATCATGCCCTTAATTCTAGCCGAGAAGCCCCATCCTGATTTCCCACCACGGGCTACAGACTCATCAGTGGACACAACGGTATCAACTATCATTATTCCTAACATTTTCATTTATCAGTTGATCAATTTCCAGTTCTCCTTTTCCATTGACCCAAGCTCTGCATTCTCTGCTAAGGCGGATGATGACCTGTTGGTAGGTCGCCAAGTTCTCACTAGACCTTCTCCACTCCTCTCCTTGAATATGTTTTTAACTGTGGTCACCTGTCGAATAGTTGACAGCCTGCGCCATCCATGACATCCCCCTCTTTATTCATACTCCCTTGATGTCATGTGTAGGGGATGAATTTTATCTGTGGTTACTCGCATATAGGCTTTTACCTGAGCCAACGCATATCTGGATTTAACAGACAGCAAGCCAAACATATACCGCATCGTCACAATGCAGGTAACTCGCGTACAGCCCAAGACTAAAGGCATCCCTTCATTTTGAATGCGTTCCAGTCGTTTACATTGCGATACTGACAGCGTGAGTATTCCCAGGCTATACTCAGCTACTGACAAGACCAGATGATGATATAGAAGAAACAGTGAAAGTAACTCCACGATGTTTGAGCTTGTTGTGTCTTTCAATTGACTGCCCATTGAGAGTAATGTCTGGGAGATCTGCTTTCAATATGGAGTTGTTCAGGAAGCACCATAGCACACATGCTTTGTTAGGATTGATTTTGGAGGTTTCCTCACACCATTCAGAAACCGCCTGTAGACTCTCATGTATGCTTCTGACCATTTCTTGTCTGTCTGAGCCTGTCCGGTAAATGAGTATGTCATCAGCAAAAGTTAATGTTCATCCCAGACCTGTTAGTTGAATTGCAGCTACTTTTGCTGTATAGATGTTAAAAAGCACAGGTGACAATGGAGAACCCTGGGGTAGTCCCGGGCAAATGTGCATTGGTTGTTATGTCCATGTTCCCAAACGAAATGCAACTGATCTCTCAGTTAAAGCAGCTGCTATCCACCTTTTTAGCCAAGGATTTACACCACATGCCATTACAGTCGATTAAGGTTGTAAAGTCCACATTGTTGTACGCATCCTCTAGGTCAATTGCCACAGCTACAGTTTCTTGTTTACGCTGGAAACCCTCATATACATCGTATGCAAATGTACCAGTGTTACCCCATGTTACGTTCATTGATCTATAACTGCCCAGGGTATCAGGGAGGATGTGTGCATTTTCAAGGTGGTTCGTTAATTGTCTCACCACTATCTTCTCAAGTAATTTACCGTAGACATTCTGTAATGTGATGATGTGATAGCTGCTAAGCAATGTGGGGTCTTTACCAGGTTTAGGAAGTGGCCGTAAGTAGCTATGAAGCCATTCTTCCGGAACCTCAGCATTCTGTATGCTAATGTTAAAATCCCTAACTACATTCATAATGCCTCTGAGAAGTTTCCTGGAGCAAATGAAATAACATCATCATCATCAGCTGCCATCTCCACAGTCTTCTGTCTCTTGTCTTGGTGGTGCACTCTGATAGACTCTTTCCTGTCCATCTCTTGATGTTATCTTCCCATTTATAGCGCTGTCTTCCCCTTGCACGTTTGCCTTCACCTCTCCCTTCTATTATGGTCTTCTGCAAGGTGTTATGCCTTTTTATGTGGCCAAAGTATTTTAGCTGCTGAACTTTGATCTCCCTCATTAGTTCTCTTTTCATACCTAGATTTTCTAGGACCTCCTTATTTGTTTTCTTCTCTTTCCATGAGATACGCCCCATTCTTCTATATATCCACATTTCAAGAGCCTCAATTCTGTCTTCCAAATGCTTATTCATCGTCCATGTTTCTGCACCATACAGAAATGCAGAATATATATAACACTTTATGATTCTCAGTTTTAATTTGTGAGATAACTGTTTAGATGTCAGTATATGTTTCATGTTGTTGAATGTAGCTTTGGCCATTCCTGTTCTCTTCTTGATTTCTGTTTCACATCTGCCATCTTCTGTTATTATATGACCAAGATATACGTAGCTCTTGACTTGTTCCAGGATTTTCCCATTTATGCTTATCTTTAATGTGGGTTTATCGTCTGTTTTGCTAATTATCATAGTTTTTGTTTTCTCAATATTAATGTAGAGTCCATATTCAAGACTTATACTGTTCACTTGCTTCACTAGTTCTTGTAACTCCTGTTCGCTTTCAGCTAACAACACAGTATCATCTGCATATCTAAGGTTGTTTATTGACCTTCCACTGATGTTCAGTCCTGGTATTTCCTGTATCTGAACATTTTTTCGGTGTATAGATTAAATAGGCAGGGGGACAGCACACAACCTTGTCTGACACCTCTTTTTATGTCTATGTATGGTGAATAATTCCTTCCAGATCTTACTGTGGCAGTTTGCTCCCAATAAAGGTTACTGAGTATTCTTATATCTTTTCCATCAATACCTATGTCTTCGAGACATTCAATTATTTTCTCATGATGGACTCTGTCAAAAGCCTTCTTATAGTCAATGAAATAACACACAATCCTAAATAATCTATGGTTGACAGTTGCTTCCAGCGTGACGTGAAAGGCCTCTTTCTGCAGAGCAATCACTGCTGTACTTGGCACAGAAACAACCAGCACCCTAAGATGAGAGATTTTCCTGCTACTTAAATTATCCACATATCTTCTCAAGTATCCAGTGAGATCAATTATTAAATAACAACTTGCAATTCCACATGCTCTGGATACCCTGCTGCATTATTCTATCCTCACCTTTCATCTTCCTAGCATGAACATTTCTGTAGAACACTTTCATAAATAAACATTACAAAGAGGGCAATGACTACAACAACCAGATCCAAACCTCAGAAATGATGAGAGAGAAAGATGGTTGAAGTAACAAGAAGAGACATGGTTCGCAACCAGACGATACGTTAAGGCCTAAAGACCCAACTCCTGCAGACCCAAAGTACAACAGTCCCAACTAAGATGGTTTGGCCATGTCTGCAGAATGGGAGAAGATCAGCTACCACGACAAGTATGGGAAACTAAGAGCCAGGGATCCAGGATGACCCAGAGTCCGCTGGGAGGACAACATTAGACAATCTTTGAAGGACCGAGGACTAGAATGGAACCAGGCCAGGAGGAAGACAGCCGATAGTATAGTATGGCGCTCTCTATTCCAAACCTCTACACCTCACAGTAGAAGAGGAACGACTAAGTAAGTAACAAACAGCACACAAAAACTGAATAAATAAAAATGTAACACTGTTTATCACACGGAATAGTGGACACATCGTCCCACTAAGCTGAGCTGCAAAAAGATAACTTTCATAAATAATTTTAATGGCACATTTTTGAGCTATGATGGCTATATAAACAACTATGTCATATCTGTTTTATGATCAGGAAAATTATTTGCAAGAAAAGGGCTTGAACATAAAGAGAAGTTTACAGAATTTTCTAGCATTCAATAAAAGATTCTAAAAATCAAAAGAAATCAAGTGCAGCCCACACAAAATAAGAATCTTCTTTTCAAATGTCAAGGCAGCACTACTGTCAGACTCTGAAATGTGAGCAAGGACAAAAAATAAGAATCTTCTTTTCAAATGTCAAGGCAGTGCTACAGTGAGACTCTGAAATGTGAGCAAGGACAAAAAATAAGAATCTTCTTTTCAAATGTCAAGGCAGTGCTACAGTGAGACTCTGAAATGTGAGCAAGGACAAAAAATAAGAATCTTCTTTTCAAATGTCAAGGCAGTGCTACAGTGAGACTCTGAAATGTGAGCAAGGACAAAAAATAAGAATCTTCTTTTCAAATGTCAAGGCAGTGCTACAGTGAGACTCTGAAATGTGAGCAAGGACAAAAAATAAGAATCTTCTTTTCAAATGTCAAGGCAGTGCTACAGTGAGACTCTGAAATGTGAGCAAGGACAAAAAATAAGAATCTTCTTTTCAAATGTCAAGGCAGTGCTACAGTGAGACTCTGAAATGTCAACAAGGACAAAAACAATGACAACCTAAAAATTAAAAATGTCATAAATTGGTGCTTGCATAAAATAATAGGATTGAAATGGTTCTACATGGACCACCAGTGTGGAGCTGATGGAAAGAATTAGACCAATACCAATAGGAAAAAAAGGTGAGGAAACCAGATGACAGCATTACAAGGGAGTTCTTATTTAGGAATCCTCAAGGTATGAGAAATATTAAAGGTAAAGGTTGTCACTTAGCAGAATCTGTCGTAGGGACGTGAAGTGTTAGAGACATCACCATACTAGGTCCAGCGTTTTTGTGGGGGGGGGGGGGGGGGAACCAGTTCCCTTACTCGTTGCCTTCCCCAACTCAATAGCAGAGTCAGGTACCCTTTCACAGCTGAGTAGACTGCAGCGTGGTGCTACCAGGTTTTGATCCTGGAACCCAGTAACTGTGTCGCAAGAGGAAAGTACGCTAACCACTTAGCCAATCGGACACTCTGGAGTAATATAGGGAGACCTAAAAACACAGAGCATTAGGGATAAAGCAGACACGGAAAAACCTTGATCAGATGGCACATGATAGGAAGGCATTTGCTTTACACGGAGATGAAGGGTAGTGAACAAGAGTATCCTATTTTTATTTTTTTTTCAATAAAATTTGGCCTACTGCAATGGCAGGCATCCTTGGAGCTGTGGTTATCTACTTTAGAAACACTAAGCTCTCAAAAGATCTACCTTCTATTTTTGAGGTTTCAGAGAACTAAGAATATGTGCAGCTTATATGGAACTTTTATTTCTACAGGACGATATGCTCCCGTCAATCCCATCAACAGAGTTGTGGACAATTCAAACTATATGATATTTTACAGAATGTTCACTTAACAGAAAAGACTGTTCCTTTCTCATACAGTTCATGATCAAAGTGAATGCTGTAAGCTAGTTTGTGAGTTTTCACTGGGAATGAGACAACAAATGTACCTTTAATCCTGTGGATACATCCTGCATTTTAAAATGCTGGCAGGAAAGGGGTTGTCTGAATTTTCTCTAGCTGTAAAATTCTTTTGGTTTTTTTTTCTCTCTGCCTCTGCCACTTTGAGATCTACCAAATCATCCCCTGTGATTTACCAGCAGATCTGAATGTACCTTATTCCGACCCCTGGCCGAGCAGAAATACTTCATTTACATAATGGTTTCAGAAGATAAAATAACATTCACATGGCTACAAGGGGAATAAACACTGTGACAGCTATTCAGAGATGAGAATCCATGGGATTCAAGCTGGTAGCACTGCACCGCCATAAGAAAGGAAGACAAGTAACAAGACCATTATGTAGTCTCTGATTTCGTAGCCTCAATTTACGTTTCACCGTCGTCATTCTCTTTAATCATGATACTCAATGTTGATCTGCTCTGCCAAACCAACTGATACTGCAGCTCATTCATTTATACAGCACCCTTCAGCTCCCCAAGCTCATCACTGTGGTTGTTTACTTTTTCCATCTGCTTGTATCGCTCATTTGGTGTATGTTTCTCATCATCGTATCTTTTTGTAGTACCTATATGTAATTCTTGTCTATGTCACCTGTTTGTGGCTGACGAAGGGTAAAACCCGAAACATCCCTTGTTTCATGTGAACTGTTATTTGTAAAACTGATTCAATACCATTGTATTGGTTTATATACTTATAGCTCCCCAAGGAGCAGAGGCCTTCAACAAATTTATGCCGTCTTCCTATCCCGTGCCATCAACTCAAGGTCTATACCCTTCATGTTTGTCTCCAGTTTTTCAAACACAAATGGATATGATACAATGAAGATCAGCAAATAAACTTTCTGCAACACATAGATTAAAAAAGGAAACGGTCTGGCACACAAGTATGTGGGCATGCAGTTTGCTGACCCAGATTACACAGCGTAATTCAGTTTTTTGTTTAAATGCTTTAAATAAACAAATAAATAAGCAATAGCTATTACAGATGTAAGTAAAATCTCTATACAGCACATCTATGGTCACATCGGCATAAAATAAAGATAAATACATTCATAAAATAAATGGGATGAGAAATAACAAAAATACAATGTTTGTATTTATGGAGATAAATATTGTTGCATTTCGCACACAGATTCATAAATGACATGAAAATCACATTATTATGATCTTGTTTAAGTCCAACACAAAAATAAGAATCCTTAACTCAATTGTCAAGGCTGTCCTACTTTATGGCTCTCAACCATGAAGAACAATAAAAATGTCAACCAGAAACAACTGAATAATCATCATCATCAGGTGCCATCTCCACATCAAAGGACGGCTGTAATGGATCCCCAACATCTTCTGTCTCTTGTCTTGGTGGTGCACTCTTGAGACTCATTTATGTCCATTCTAGATGTTATCTTACCACTTATTGTCCTGTCTTCCTCTTGCATGTCTGCCTTCTATTATTAGGTACCACAAACCGCCCGCTTTTTTGGTTGACAACGCACGAAAGTTGAGAAAACTGAGGAAAATTCGTCAAGTTTAAGTCGTCGCTGTCCCTTTGCTATTAAGCGGATTGTAATAAAATTTATATCACGATACTCATTATCCTCTTCTCTTTTGAAATGTATTAATTCCCGAATAATAAAAGTTATTGAAGTATTTTTTTACTAAAAAAAACTAACAGCAACGTTACGCGTAGTTTGCCCAGGCGCGCGGCCAACTCTCGGCGTTTTTACCTCACCCCGCTTCATTCAAACGGGTTTCGCTTGACCAGCAAACGTCTGATTTGCATACTGTTTTCACCATTATGATGGGAAGATGCATATCTTTAATTTCGTATATTGCAAGCTGTAGAAAACAACGTGGAAGACGTCGATTTCTCAAAGTGAAGATGAAATTTTACAAGATGTGACATTTTAAATGTTATAATTGTTTGCAATATATGAGAAGATTTGGGAGCCATTTTCCTTTATTCGTGTGAAATTTTAAAGACTTCTGATATTTGCTGGTGGAGCTATTTGACTTTGAGTAAGTTCTGTATCGCTCAAGTTAGGCCTAGAATTTTAGCGAAGGATAGAGAGCGAGGCTGTTCCATTGGCCGTGATAACTCCCTATTGCGATCAAGATCGAGACGCCACTTATATTGGCTCATGTTCAAACATCATCACATCTTCTGATTTGAGATTGACTATACGTAAGTATATCACTTATTAACAATGTTTTGAACTTTAAATTTAAATTTTACAATAGTTTTAATATTATTTAGCAATTTAACACGATCGCACAGTTTTTGTGTAACAACGTGGATTAAATTGTTATCACCACTTCAGACATTCGCACATCAATCTAATTTTGTCAAGAACTTGAAAAGCTAAGAAAGTTACCAATTTGAATAAAAAATGCATGTTTTGATTAATTGGTAATTAAATGAAGGTTTCTTTTGCAACATAATAGGGTGAATTATGATTTCTAAAGCGAATGATATAGCAAGGCCGAATGCCAATGGCCGACATATTGAGTCAAGGCTAGGAAACCGGAAAATTGTTACCATAACTAAAGACGAAAGTAGCTGACGGTGTACTGAAATGTCCGGACTAGCAGGCACTAGTTGGTAGTCTTACCTCGAACATAAATATATATAAACAGCTTTCATGAAATGCACTTTAAATAGTTCAGACTCACGTATTCATGTTAATTAATATACATCTTAATTTAAGCTGGCTGTGCACTTTTCAAGTTTTAAGGTTCGTCCTGATTTTCAATGCACTACATGTACGATATAATAATAGTACATGTAATGCTCTATACATGTTAAAGAAAATTCACTTCTGGAATTTTACTGTTGCATATGACTCATACTACGATGGTATAAAAAAAAACGTTTTTTAATGCTATTAACCAGTTGTTTTATCAAAAAATAGCGTTTAGATGTTGTTAATTATTGTTTAGATGTTAATTATTGCCTACAAATGATTTTTAAAATGAGATATGGACAGTATTTTCAAAAAAACATTTTTCTTAATTTTCACATTCTTTTTCTTCTCCTGCGACAAATTGGCCTCTGGACATATTTTAAAAAATTATACAAGAACAAACTGATGTTCAAATCCTCTGAAAAAAATTGGGTTATATTTGTGTAGTATGCAGATTAATATGTGCATATTTAAAGCTTGTACCTTTTATATTTTTTGAAATATGATGATGTGAATATTGATGTTCATGCAAAATACTACATTTTTCAGTAATGATTTGCAATTTTTGGTCTCAAATATATTGATAATTATTCATGATGTAGCCCTACAGTTTTTTTTTATGTAATCAGTGTATAGCAGACTGTACGCTGTTTGTCAGAGAAGGTTCCAAGATAATATTTAAGAAAACGGGAGTACTCTGAAGTTGGTGTGATGTAACTTTTTCAACTTTGCGAAAGACCCTACACTTTTAAAAATGCCGTAACTTTTTTATTTTTTGTCCGATTTTAAAATATAAAGTACAAAATTTCATGGTTTTCCAAGAGCTTTCAAACTGCATTGTTTTCTCTGGTGTTTCTGTGCAAACAAAAATCACTTTGTGGTACCTTCTATTATAGTCTTCAGTTAAGGTTTTATGTCTTTTTACATCAGGCCACAATATTTTAGCTGTCTCATTTTGATCTCCTTCATGAATTCTCTTTTCATTCCTTCGTTTTCTATGAACTCTTTATTTGTTTTCTTCTCTGTCCATGAGACATGCCCCATTCTTCTATATATCCACATCTCAAGGGCCTCAATTCTTTCTTCTAATTGCTTGTTCATTGTCCATGTTTTTACACCATGCAGCAATGAAGAATATATGTTAGCATTTGATGATTCTCAGTTTGAATGTGTGATGTAGTTGTTTAGATGGTAGTATCTGTCTTATGTTGTCGAATGTAGCTTTGACCATTCCTGTTCTCTTCTTGATTTCTGTCTCACATCTGCCATCTTCTTTTAATATATTTGAATAAGACTTTCATCAACGCTTGCTTACACAGAACTGAGGGATTGGTATGGTATGACAAGACCACCCAATGTGGAACTGATGGCAAGAACCAGACAAGACATGAGCGGAACAAGATGTGAGGAGATGATGCTGGCATTGAATAGGACACACTCTGAGAAAAACAGCTGATAGCATTACAAAGTAGTCCATAACCTGGAATCCACAGGGTGTAAGAAATAAAGGCTTGACCCCAGAAAAAAAAACAAAAAACTAATACATCCAAAAGGGAATTAGACATGTGGAGGAATCAGGAATAACTGGACAGCACCGGGCAGGAAGGCTTGCTGTGTATTTGTTGGAAGTACACTAACTAGAAGGAGCTGAGAGGAAACAAATGAATTCCTCATATCATTCCTCCTAACCCGTGCCATCAACAGAGTGGTGGACAATTCAGACTATATCATATTTTACAGAATGTTCACTTCACAGAAAAGACTGTTTCTATCTCATTCAGTTCATGATTAAAGTGAATTCTAGAAGCTAGCTTGTGAGTTTTCACTTCCCAAAGAGAACAGGCCTTCACCAAATTTATGCCACGGATGAATGAATTAATGAAAGCTAAATTCTTGTATCACTTCATTACTGCCTTTTGCTCAGAAATGTTTGCGATGTCCTTCCACTGTTGCTTTGTGGACAAGGACTTTTCTTGTCAACATGTCTGCACAGTTTTTTTTAGTACAGCTGAAATGTACCCTTCTCCATGTTGTTTTGGTTTTTGTTCACGCTATTACTCGAGGCGAAATCTCAGATTAGTATGTCCAACCCGAGACTAATTTTACGTGAGTATCCTATATTCCCTGTACGTTGACAGGTGTCCTCTCGCCTTTCAGGCAAATACTCGCCGTCTTCGGAAAGTACCCATTAGAGCTGGGTCAGCTCAGAAGCCGTTCAGGTTATTCAAGTCCCTGGTCGATGACACTTCTTCAAATGTTCTCGCCAGGGCTCGAATTAATCCAGTCCAAATCCCGATCGACGACACTCTTTCAAATGTCTATGCCCGGGTTTGAGCCTGGATCACCCGATCGCCAGTGCAGTGTGGTAACCATTACACCAGCGCGGCTTCCAGGTCATCTCTGTTTCTCTTACACTGGTGATTTCAAAACAAGAACCGCCATGTAATGCTATCAGTCAATTTCCTCAACCCGTGTCCTATCAAATTCTAGTCTTTTCCCCCACACCTCTCATTCCACATGGAGCTGCGGCAGCACAGTGGTTAGTGCACTGGCTTCCTTGCTTGGTGGTCCATGGTTCGATCCCCAGTTGAGGTGGGATTTTTTTAGACCGCAAGCGGCTCCGGGGTCGACCCAGCCTCATGAATTGGGTACCGGAGCAACTCTGGGAAGGTTACGACGGCCAGCATCTGACCACATCACCCCTAGTGTGCCGATGGTCGAGAAAATATGGGCCTAACACCATATTCCCAATATGCCTCAATGGGTGTGTAACAGGATTCTTTACCTTACCCTTACAAGAGGGCTGCCTCGATATTTGAGTTGAAGATTCTTATTTGTTCATATATAAATACATATTCATGTGCACAGCCTTGGGTTAAAAAAAAAATTTGTTGTCACAATCACATGACTTAACCTTTTCACTTTTGACAAAAGTGATACTGACTGTAAACAACGTTGGGGTTGGAGTGGCTAACAGGTATGGCGTGAGCCTTAAATTCTAGACAATCAAGCTATGAGTCGCTGACTGCATTCATCTCTTTTGCTGTGTCGTCGGTCCCAAAAGGTGTTTATGAAAGCTGTACTGAAATGGATACTACATTATTACAACCAACTTACGCTACTCCCATCACCTTCTTCATCATTTTTCCTTTGTGCTCCCTACACAGCATTGAAGCCACCACAGCAGCAGGTCCCCCTTTCAGGAAGCCTGCACCAATCATTCACATATTCTTGCAGTGGTGGTTTTCTGTGGCTATTCATTTTACTTCATGAGGTTGCCAGCACCCATGCACAACCTCATAAATAGTTGCCTTGTAGGACATGCCTCAGGGTGCGGTAGCCCTATTCTTTCTTTGTTTCCTCAGAGACCCCCCGGAACGTACAGTCACGTCACCCTGATGGCATTTCAGACCTGAATACAACATGACCTGTTTCCACTAAAAACCAATTGTTAACAATGAGAACTGGCATAACCCTTTACCACTCGTTAACTTACAAAACTGTGGGTTGACTGCATATGGGCTAAAGGGAGAAAAAAAAATTTTTTGGACACAAGAGGAAAAAAACCAATTTTAAATCAAATAACAAGGTCAATTAAACCGTAACATTTAGATTCCATGCATGCCATAGCAGATGCATTATCACTTTTTTAAGAAGTCCTGGAACTACTGAATCATGTATCTTATAACATGGCTAAAATGACATCAGAGCATAATGACACATTAAGAGTTTTTTTTTTTCATGAAAGTATGTAACCAACGAAATAATTCCAGCAACTTTTCGGCAAAATACAGAAATGGCATGTATTGCACTGTGTAACCTAAACTGAACACTCATTAAAAGTCCATGCACGCCTTTCAATATTTTTATGGAGCATTGTTCATTCAGTGTGTTAGAAATATTCATACCAGCTTTTCGGGGAATGATTATTAAAGATATCCATACATTTACGACAAATGTGATGAAAGAGCTGTTATTTATTTCGTCCAATTTCATTCCATTAGCTTGTTTCCCTACATCATTTTTTTATGGGTTGCTCCATGGCTTCATAGCCAATGCATCCAGATAAGTTTGATGACAAAGATCCAATGAAGACAGAATGGAAAGTAATGAAAAAACCACAGGAAAAATACTACCGTAATCAGGACATGCAGCAGAAACAGTACACCTGACATTCCAATCATTATTAGATGGGTACTTGTTTGTATTACAAGAATGCCCTATTCACAAGGAATAAGTATAAGTACACATGGTAATTCCAGTCTTGACTTATGGATGCGAGTCATGGGCAATGACTACAACACACAAAAGCCAGCTCCAAACCTCAGAAATGGGGTATCTGAGGAAAGTGGTTGAAGTAACAAGAAGGGGCATGGTCCGCAACCAGACGATATGGCACGGTCTCAGAAACCCAACCCCTGCAGACTCAAGCAGAACAGTCCCAACTATGATGGTTTGGCCATGTCTGCAGAATGGGAGAAGATCGGCTACCATGACAAGTATAGGAAACAGTCAGGGATCCAGATCTCCAGGACGACCCAGACTCTGCTGGGAGGACAACATCAGACAATATCTGAAAGACAGAGGACTAGACTGGAACCAGGCCAGGAGGAAGACAGCCCATAGGATAGTATGGCACGCTCTCTGGCAAACCTCTACATCCCAGGGTAGAAGAAGAACGACTATGGTCATTGCAAATCCCAGTCCTTTGAAAACATATTGTTATAAAAAAACCACACAAAAATAATATGCATTTTTTGAGAACACTCATTATGACACTTAATGATGAAAGATGATGCAGTTAAAAATGAATAAAATCATGAAATGAATAAGCATAAATAAATAAATTTTCATGCTTCCCACAGCCGAGATTAACCTGATGAAGTTTTCCGCAGTTTCTCCCAGTATTTGACATTGCGGCCCGTTTTTGTTGCAGTGCCGTTATTCCGGTTCCGTTTTGAATGCACGTTCTCACCATTTTCCCAATGCCTGCTGCTTCTGTTGTGGTTGCTCTCACTGCTTTCATATGCTGTTGAGTTGTTCAAGGTCTCCTCTGAGAAGGCTGAGCGGTACAAGTGGATGAGATTGGTGTTGAGAATTTCACAGTCTATCTGCATCACTCCTATGCTATCATGGGCATGACCTGTGCTCTCTGAAAAATATTAAATGAAAAAAAAAAGGTAATGACTCCATTTTTACTGCCTAAATGTGACGTGAGGTGCAATAGGGAAAGCTCACTTTCAGTGCATCAATATTTCTTGTCATAATTTTTCAGCCAACTTATTAACATTACAAGCAGTACAGTAGAATCATGTGACATTACTCGTCACAGACAGGAAACAAAAGACAAGATATACACAAAGGCTATGAGAAAATGACAAATACTCAGCAGACATACTGGCAATGCATAATGCAGAGCTCAATTAAAAGACGTCACTGAGATATGTTTACCAAGAAGAAAAGTATCATAGCAACAATGAAATCTACAATGAGGTCTTAAGGAGTGCAGAAGAAAAGAGATACACCATAACAGAGATAAGCAGAAGACAAATAAAATTAAATGGATATATTCTGCTCAGTCTAGGAAAAAAAAGGAACAGTTGAAAACAATGAGAAAGATTGATGGGGAAAAAAAGGACTGAGGAAAACAGAGAGAAAACATTAGATGGAATGACAGCACAGCCACCAAAAGACAACACCAAAGGCAGAGGTTTGTGCAGAGAAATGTTCACCTTTGCCACCTGGAATAGCATTTGATAATGATGATCATGGTATTGCAGTGCCTACGTTTTGAACAGAATTGTGCAATGACCTCATAATTGGAGTTTTAATTTTTTAAAAACTCAGTTCTTGGCAACAAATCCTTTTTTTTTTATTTCAACTAAAAGGTAAAGTCTTAGGAGCTGTGGTAGCACAGTGGTTAGTGCACTGGCTTCCTAACTCGGTGGTCCATGGTTCGATCCCCAGTTGAGGTGGGATTTCTTAGACCGCAAATGGCTCCGGGGTCGACCCAGCCTCATGAATTGGGTACCAGAACAACTCTGGGAAGGTTGAGGGGGCCGGCGTGATGCTGACCACATCACCCCTAGTGTGCCAATGGTCAAGAAAATATGGGCCTAACACTGTATTCCCAATATGCCTCAATAGACCTAAAAGGTAAAGGCAGTCCCATAGCATATACTGCCGTAGGGGGGTGATGTGTTAAGAAACTTAACTATACGAGGTCCAGTATCGTGAGGTGGGGTAAGCAATTCCCTTCTTCGCTGCCTTTTCCTTCCCTAACTCAAGAGAGGAGTTAAATGCCCATTTATAGCAGGGTAGGCTCGAGCGTGACACCACTGTGTTTCAAACTTGGCACCTCTGCTGCGAGAGGCCAGCACTCTGACCACTATTCCAAACGGATGCTCTCCTTTCAACTACAAGCGTAAATGAACTTAGTTTTCGCCAAGCTGATATGTAATGTAAAACTATGCAAACTATCTGTTAATTTTCAGTTAGAAACTTCATAATTTAAAAAAAAAAAAAAAATTAAGTAAAAGAACTAAAACTGAAAACAGAAGTCCTGGGAAGAATTTGGAGAAAAGCTAGAAAAAAGATGCACAAGAAAACCAGAAATTGTTCTATAAGACCCTAAAGAACATGAGGAAGGAAAAACAATGCCCTCTCAAATTTATAAAGGACAAGCAAGGCAAATTGCTTACTGCCCCGAAGGAAGTAATGGAAAGATGGAAAGACTATTTCTCAGAACTCCTTGATGGTGAGCAAGGTCAAGCATCAGAAATGATAACCACTAGCACAGAAGAGGAAACCAATGGTGATGAAGATGACATAAAGATGGAAGAACTGAAGGCAGAACTGGAGAAAATCAAGATGGGCAAAGCAGCAGGGCATGATGGTATAACACCAGAAATGGTTAAGTACATGGGAGCATCAGGCGACCTATTACTCTTAAGGGTCATACAGGCAGCATGGTGCAACAAGACCATACCAAAGGATTGGGAGATTGCCATCATAACACCAATTTTCAAAAAGGGTGACAATCGACAATGTGGAAACCATAGAGGCATATCCCTTCTCAGTGTCCCTGGTAAAATCTACTCTAGAATCCTAGAGCAGAGACTCTGACGCCTAGCTGAGCCACAATTGGATGAGGTCCAGTGCGGATTCCGAGCAAACTGAAGTACTCAAGACCTAATCTTCACACTCAGACAGCTGAGTGAAAAGGCTCTTGAGTATAAGAGTGAGATCCATCTTTGTTTCATAGATCTGGAAAAGGCGTTTGACAGGGTCCCCTGGAGCAAACTTTGGGACTGTTTGGCAAGGAAGAACATTCCAGCACCTCTGCTTCATGCTATACAGAGCTTCTACAAGTCTTGCAGAAATTATGTGAGGACAGCAAACCATAAGTCAGAAGAGTTCAGGACCACCACTGGTGTAAGACAAGGTGATATCCTGTCACCTTATCTTTTCATACTCCTCATGGACGATGCTATCAAGGCATGTAAGGAGAGAACAAGAAAGTATTCAGTGGGGTTCTGGAAGATGAGACAGGTATGTATTTCAGAGCTGGCATTTGCTGATGATGTTGCCCTGATTGCCAAATCCAACCTGCAAGTCTGGAAGGAAGAGCTAGAGAAGAGAGGGATGGTCATAAGCAGCTCTAAAACAAAATCCATGGTGATATCATGAGAAGAAAGAAGACATCAGATTAAGCTGGGAGAACAGGTCCTGGAGCAGGTCGACCACTTTAAATATCTCGGAGCTATTATAGACCGAAAGGGAGGCATCAAATAAAAGTTGGCCACTCAAAAAGCAGCAGCTGTGAGACTTTTTCAGGCCATAAATCAAGGATTCCTCAGCAAGAGAGAGGTTGGTAAGAAAACGAAGTTGGCTGTATACCGCTCCACCTATGTCCCAGTCTTGACATATGAATGCGAGTCATGCGCAATGACTATAACCCACAAAAGCCAGATCCAAACCTCAGAAATGAGGTATCTGAGGAAGGTGGTTGAAGTAACAAGAAGAGCCATGGTCCGCAACCAGACGATACATTAAGGCCTAAAATCCCACCCCCTGCAGACCAAAGTAGAACAGTCCTAACTAAGATGGTTTGGCCATGTCCGCAGAATGGGAGAAGATCGGCTACCAAGACAAGCATGGGAAACAAAGAGCCAGGGATCCAGACCCCCAGAGTCCGCTGGGAGGATAACATTAGACAATCTTTGAAGGACCGAGGACTAGAATGGAACCAGGCCAGGAGGAAGACAGCCAATAGGATAGTCTGGCGCTCTCTTTCTTCCAAACCTCTACACCTCACGGTAGAAGGGGAACGACTAAGTAGTAAGTAAGAACTAAAACTGTTCTTTTTGATATTATGAAGCAGTGGCAGCACCTCGTTGGGTCAAACTCAGTGCGAGGACAATTAGTAAATCGCTGGTCATCTACTTTTCCCCATTCCTAAAGCCAGATTCTCCTTTCAAAATGTTCTGGAAATTTCAGTGTAAACATATGTTTAACACGAAGCAAATGCTAGCCAAACTTACCGTTAACCGACGGTGTCACAACAGGCATAAGCAATGACATTCGAGGCCGCATCGTCTTGTTATGAGCAGTGGCAGGCATGAGGAAATAATCCTGTTTAGAGAACAGGCAGAAAACAGTACTACAGTTATCATTCCATCACTCCAGTCAAGTTCACTTAAATCAACCTGACAAACCAACATTTCTGATAATTCAGTTTTGCTGTCTTCTATATTCTAAGCCAGGGCTTCTTAACCTGCTGTCCAAGGACCCCCTTGGGGGCCCATGAATATATTCCAGGTCAGTGGTTCCCAAACTTTTTTCTCTCAGCCACACTTTCAGAATGAATATTTGCTCGCGCCACAACAAATTTGTTATTGATAAGAAATACCTTCCTTTATTCATAACAAGGAACACAACTACTTTATAAAATGATCATGAGACATCCAGAAAGTATAAAACAATACAGCTACATAAAAACATGATTCATTCACAAAATATACAAATTCAATGACAGGTGTGTGCTTGTTTTTGTCAGGTAACCTCATTTATATTAAATCTTATTTGAGACAAACAAACTCTCATCTCCTCATCAATACAAAGAAGCCACTCTCTTTTCTGGTCTTTGATATTTGTCAGAGCTGAAAATCCCCGTTCACAACATTATGTTGTGGAGAACTGTATCTATTTGATATAAGATCAATTATATTACTGAATAAAATCTGAAAAATTCTGGAAAACGCCATGGGTTTCTATACATATACTTCCCATATCATATAACAGGTAACAGAATAAATAAACCAACGGGCTGATCACCCGTTTGCCAGTCACTTCGATTACGGAAACAACAGCAAATGGATTGATTTGCCGTTGCCCTAAAGACGCCAATAGGCGTGATGGGAAACAATGGCAAAGAAAACCTATCTGCTGTTGCCCTAAGACGCCACTAGGCGTAATGGCCACTGACTGCTTTGACGGTCGGTGGCTAAGGACGGAAGAAGAAGAAGAAGAAGAATAAATAAGAAAATGGTCTTCATATTTATTTTTTGTATATTAATTTGTTAAACATCTCTGTAAATCCTCGATTGTCTTTGAATCTTCCGGCCACACCTGCCATCCTCTCGTGCCACACCATTAGGGAACTACTGTTCGGGTGGGGGGGGGGGGGGGGTATTGGTGTCTGTGCACATAACTTTAAATTTAAAATGTAAAGTTTTTTAAATTATGCTTTTATGTACATTTTATTCCAAGAAGGGGTCCACAGCTTTCATTGGGCAATCAAAAGGGTCCATAACCTTCATCAGACAATCAAAAGGGTCCATAGCCTTCATCGGACAATCAACGGGGTCCATGGCACACACAACAGTTAAGAAACCCTGTTTCTAAGCAAAGCAAATCTCACACTGGAACATTTTCCCCAAAAAAAAATGATTCCATCTGTCATGGCTCAACTGTATTAGCCTGTCTTGATAAAACAGTTTAAGCCATATTCAGATTCACCTCAATGCAAGTATAAAAACTGAACTTTAACAAAAACTATAGACACTGGATTAGGCAGATTGCAAACCATGAATTACAATATTCAGAATGTGTCAGGAGAGAGATTAGGAAAGACAAGAAACAGTTCATAACGAACACCTGCAATAGAATAGAAGAGCTGCAATTTCATGGAAAAGATGGGGATATGTTTAAGGAAATCAGAACGCTGTCACGAGAGGGTTGTTGTTATGTAAAGTATAAGGTATCCTGGACAAAAAGATGTATCAGTTGATACCAGGATAGTGCCAGATAAGAGACTGGTCTTACAAGAAATACCCCCTTTTCTGAAAAGAATAAGGGTGTATCAACATCAAAGGGTAGGATCCAGCTGTATAAACCTCCAGGTATGATGATAGTATATGTTCCTGAATGTCTATGGGCTCCATCTCAAGAATCCTACCCTGATATTATTATTCTTATTAATATTATTAGCTCTTCTAGGGGATTAACTCATTCATATATATATATATATATATATATATATATATATATATATATATATATATATATATATATATATATATATATATATATATATATATATATATATATATATATATATATATATATATATATATATATATATATATATATATATATATATATATATATATATATATATATATATATATATATATATATATATATATATATATATATATATATATATATATATATATATATATATATATATATATATATATATATATATATATATATATATATATATATATATATATATATATATATATATATATACCAACAAGAACTTGAACTCAACTTAAATAATTTAGCAAGTCTGATGGTACATATTTACAATTTATTTAACCTATACCGTTTATCTTTTCGGTTAGGCAACGTAGAATGAACTCAAATGTATTTACATTCTAAAATAAATAAGCATGGAAAATTAATTATCAAAGTGGATCACTGTGATGAATTTCACCTTTTGAATAACCATTATCTAATACATATATGTTTTGTCACTCTTACTGGACTGTGAAGTAGTAAACATCAAATTTATGTCCACAAGGATTCATCATACACTGAATTTTTATCTTTTTATTATATATATTAGAGGTAGAGTCTGAATATGCTGACCAGTGGCTTTGTTTTGCCACTTAACTTCTATGTAGAGATCAATCACACTCCCGCCATGGATGAACAAGTATTTGAATTGCCAGGCAGTGGAAGCTGGGTAACTGGCTCTGTTGACATCAGGAGCACTCGCACCACAGGGTCCAATAGAGGTGGATGACTCATATAGTTAGTATAGTTTGCAGGATAAAACCTGGAACAAAATTAAACATAACCTCTATATGGTCCATCACTATTCCATCACATTCGATGGACATGACAAACAGTGTCAGACATTGTGCTAACATATGCACAGGACAATTTACCTCAATACCACTCACAGCCAGTTCACTGTGACTACACTTTCCTTATAAATCCTAAGTTAGATCCGATTGTCCATGATCCTCCTCCATACAATAATTAAGTTTAGTATAAAATACTAAGTAATACCTTGATCAATACATTAAAACAATTCCTGTCATCCTTCCTTATGTTCCTGATAAGTGTGTCATTCCCTCAAGAAATAATTCTTTAAATGCTTTACCAAACTTACAGTCGTACTTTGGCCATCATTCTCAATTATTCTACACATTTCACAAGGCTGGGTTTCGTCTCCAAAAGTTTACACATGCTTGTATTGCAGCCTGCAGCACACTCGTCCTGTAATTTTCTTAACACATGCTACACACTTCCTAACGCACAAGTGGATTAATCACAGGAAAATTACATAATTATATACATATTTATATATATATATATATTCATTCTTACCCTCAGGCAAAACACACAAGCTGTTAATGGGCATCTAATGTCTGCTCTACAGATGCAGATGGCAAAGGTACATGACGTTTACTCTTTTACCGCTTCTTCTGTTCAGCTGTGGTTTTCAAATTTTGTGGCCTCAATTTAGCCAAGGGCAAGGTCTTATATACTAGCACATCCTCCGTATCGGATGGCATGGGGCAAAGGGGTGTTAAAAATCTCAAAATGAGGCATAATTTTGCTCTCTGTTCAATTAGTAAAAATTATTATTTCAAGTATCTTTCTTATTTATGGGGCGATTTTGGTCATCTAAAGCTTGAATTAATCTGTGAATTATTCTTTACCAATTTAGCCAATAATTGTTTAGGTAGCAAAATGCATTTTAATCTATGCATACTTTTAATAGCTAAATTGGGGACTAGCCTGATGCATCGAGACCCTTTCACTCGATATTTCTCTCTTAATAACCTACTATACGAGGTCGTTTTTGCACCTACCTCTAAAGTAACATTCCTGATGTTGAATTATATACTGCTTCCCGCTGAGACTTCTTTATTTCTTATGAAATTAAATGGCATCCTTCTATCGGTTGCACAAAATGGGTCTCCATGTAAAGCATAATACGTTTCATTACACACACAAAGAAGAAAGCGTTTTCATTGGCTAATGTATCAGACAGTTCCCACAACGTATGGCGCGCGGTATGGTCAGAGTTGCACATAATTATACAGAAGGCCATGTTGTGAGACAGACTAAATCACGACAAACGCTAACAGATGATTTTAGACCATCATTATATGTAATCAATGATAAAAATGGTAACATATTAACAGAAAGTAAGGATATATTGGAGAGATGGAAGGAGTACTGTACAGAAATGTATGAAGATAGTACAAAGACCCCAGACATGACGATTGAAAGTGAAGAGAGAGAGAGCCAGAACCTATATTAGATGAAGTACGTGCAGCAATCAAAAGCCTGAAGAAAGGGAAATCACCAGGATGCGATGATATACCAACTGAACTAATTCAAGCAGGAGGAGAGGCCAGTGTCCTCGTTTATCATGCACTAAGTGTGAGGATCTGGAACAGTGCAATCTGGCCCAAAGCATGGAAAAGATCTGTGTATATCCCTCTCCCAAAGAAAGGCAATTTAAAACTGTGTACCATCTATCGTACTATTGCTTTAATAAGTCATGCCAGCAGAATCCTCTTGCGGATTATCATGAAGAGGATAGAAAGAAAGTTAGAACATGAAGTACATGAAGTACAGCCGGGTTTTAGACAAGGCAGAGGTACGAGAGATCACATCTTTAATGTGAGAAACATCCTCAAGAAATGCAGAGAATACAATGTAGATCTTCATGCCTGTTTTGTAGATTACACCAAGGCCTTCGACTGTGTACAACATCAGAAATTGTGGAACATCATGAGAGACATGGGGTTTCCAGCGCATTTGATCCATCTAATTGAAACACTATACCATGAACAACAAGCAGCGGTCAGAGTAGCGGGGGAAACATCAGGATGGTTTGAGGTGAAAAGGGGAGTAAGACAGGGTTGCATCCTCTCTCCATACTTGTTTAACATCTATGCAGAAAATATAATGAGAAATGTTCGGAGTGACCAAGAATGTTAACAGTGCGATCCGTTCACAATTGGTGGAAATGTGATCCCAAACTCAGGTATGCAGATGACACAGTTATTCTTTCAAACAGTGCCAAGGGACTAGAACAGTTAATCCTGTCTGTCAAAAGACACAGTGAGGATCAGAACCTTTTTTTTGAATACAAAAAAAAAAAACAAAGATAATGTCCAAAGACAAAACAAGATGCCAACCAAAAATTACCATCAATGATGAGGAAATTGAAAATGTCACAAATTTTGAATATCTTGGCTCCATAATTAACAACAATGGAAACTGCTCAAAAGAGGTCAGAAGGAGACTGGCCATAGCAATGCAGAGGTTAAATAAAATGAAGAACCTATGGCAGAACACCAGCAAATTAATAAAAGTAAAACTTTTGAGAACATGCATCTTTCCGGTAGCAACATATGAATGTGATTCATGGACCATTACCCAAACATTAAAGAAAAAAATTGAATCCTTCGAAGCAAAGTGTTACAGAAAAATTCTCAGAATATCTTGGCCAAGAAGAAGAAAAAATATAGACATCCTACACGACCTGAACATCGAGGAAAACTGGCTCATAAACAATATCATGTCCCGGAAACTGAAATATTGTGGCCACATTAAACGCCATAGTGGTTTAGAGAGAGCAGTGATGGAGGGTTTGGTACCTGGAAGGCGAGGCAGGGGCCAACCAAGACGACGGTGGACACAGGACATTGAAGACACCTTGAACATGACATTGGAGGAGGCAGAGGGCTGGCTAGAGATCGAGAGTCTTTCAGGCAGGCTGTGATGAGAGCGACGTTCTGCAAAGGACATGCTACATTATTTACTACACACGATAACATAAGTTTAACTTCAGAGAGACTTCAGCGTCTGTTATATCATCATCATCATGATCACCTTTCAACTCCTTAAGGAGCATAAGTGTTAAACAAATTCACATCACATTTTCCAGTCCCGAGTTATCTGGGCCTTCTGTATTCACTACATTTTGGAGTTATTTGAGTATTGTCTGAATTTTCACTTATTGCTTCATATTTTGCCATTTAAATCTGTAAGTGGGCTGTGTGAGCTGTGATGTAGATAAGGCCCACCAGACCCAGTTGTGTAGGGACCTATGATGTAGTGTTATTAGTGATAATAGGGAATCATTACTCTTCAGCAAATACATACATGCCACACCTCGGAGATGAAAAACCTGTACAAAAAATCCATAACCCTGTACAAAGACCCGCAAAACCTGTACAAAGACTGAAAAAAAACATATCAAAAGAGTTAATTCGTGTAAAAATATTTTCAATTACAGTGGGCTGCATTATAAATGAGGCACGGGGACTTTGCCTTTTAAAGCAGGTCTTCACTTATTTTAAAACCCAAACAATAAATGTCTGAGTTTATTTTACACTGTAAAAATAATGTGATGGTGTCATCATTTAGTCTATTTCTGTGCTTAATTATCACTAACAGATTGGAAAATCCTGTGTTCGATAGGACCTTATAAAAGAATTCTGAGACACAGTAATAAGGGGAATGGGTTAGAAAACCTGTACAGAAATTATGTACAGGGTGTACACATCTGAAAATGCAAACACCTTGTACAGATTATGGGTAAACCATAGCATGTGGCATGTATGCAAATAGGTCTGAAAAAACACAGGGAAAAGATGAGATAATGAGAATAAATGCAGGAAATAGTAACAAGATAGCAATTGAAGGAACACCCCTTCATGTTGTAAAATCATGCATACATCTTGGCAGCAATATAAACAAAGTTGGAGGGACAGACAATGATATCAAAATAAGAATACAAAAAGCAAGAGGAGCTTTCATTGCAATGGGAAATATCTGGAGATCAAAAGAAATAGTCCAACACAGAAATGGCAATCTTCAAATAATCAGATGTCAAATCAGTCTTATTGTATGGCTCTGGAACATGGAGAACTAAAATAACAACCAAGAAGCAATAAGTGAACATTCAGACAATTAATTTACACTGCTCAATGACAGAATGTCACAATGACACTCTTAAAATAAACTTACAGTGCCAAATTGCAGAACACCACAATGATATTCATAAAATCAACTTCCAGTGCTGAATGACAGAATATCTTAATATTCATAAAATAAACTTACAGTTTTGAATGACGGAACTTCACAATGATGTTCACAAAATCAACTTACTGTGCTAAATGGGGATGTAACAGAATTCACGCTGCTGAATCATGAAATCAATTTCTAACCATGATGCAAAGTTATTCATGCTGCTATCAAGTGTATCCCGGGGTTAGAAATCTAACCAAGACCCTGAAACGCCTCCAAATGTGTGCCCTGGAAACACGTAACCTTTGAGTTTCTGCCTAGCCAACGCATCATCAGGGATCAACTAGCCACACCAAAGTGGCCCAACCTCAAGAATCACTCTGGTGAAACATGCTAAGTGTGACGTACGTATAGTATGAAAAGTGAAGTCCCTGAATTGTTTGATGATATGGTAGGTCCCTCGAATAACATCGCAGCCCCTGGATTTGTGTGTAACACAATAGTCAAAGTGGGTTCCCCACGTTTTCTCATTAGTATGCACCATAGCAGAGTGGATTTTTCACCACGTTTGCTCATTAATATGTAGACAGTTATCATGTGAGGATCCAGGAGTTTCGGTTTGCCTTAGGGGACGTTAAGCCACGCCTACTGCCAATCTCTAGAGCGATTTAAAGCAAGCATTTCTCCACACCTTTCTGGCACCCTGCCTAGTAGGAGTTGCCAAAGCTTATCGGCAGAGTGGCTAACAATCAAAGGCAGTAGTGGTCCCAGAACAGATGATGTAGTTTCCCGCTGTTAGGTAACACGGCAGTGTGAACCAGAGGAGAGCGCCGGAATCGTGGATGCAGCGAACGGAGATAGGGAAACCAGGGGCGGCATCTCTCTCCTCTGAAAAATGCATTTATCATTCGTTTGCCAGAGATATAAAGAAACACTAGCGTATAGTTGAATCCTGCTAGATTCCAACTGAATTGTTGGCTATATTGGAGTGAATTCTTTTCTGTGCAAAATGGTATAATATAGTAGTTAAAGTGATCAGTGATCTAGTGCTTTCATTTTATTTCACTGGATTGTGTGTTAATTTAAACTTATTAAATAAACCCATTTCAAAGTTTCAGCTGTAAACTAAATGATATATCTATTACATTATTTCCAAAGATAATACAGTAGATGCTGAAATGCTTAAATTAACTTTTAAAGTCGCGAAGGAATTTATAACTAATTAATTAAGTTAAGTTCTATATATATATGTGCGTTTTAACCATTAGACTCGCGAAGTGTTTTCTTAAATATCTAATTGAATATGCGAGTGTATATAATAGTCTTAACGGTAAATTTATCGAGCGTTAGAATGTTATTGGATTTTTGCAGTATGATTTCATGTTTTTCTATCTTTCATATAGGGTGATCATAACCTTTGTATCCCAGCAAAAACATTTTATAGAGTCCTCCAGACTCGGTTATTAAAACCCTCCAGATATTTTGATGAACAGTTTAAATTTTAATCTTGTGGCGATCCTGTGTGGGGTCCAGCTAACTGAATTTACCAGAAAGAAAGCAAACCCAAGAACAATTTAACACATCATCAATTAAATTAAGATTAACTGGAGAAGAACATTGCCAGAGCTATATTTATATTATTTTACTGCTCTACTGTGAAAGAGAGTAGATATCTCCTGAACCCTGAATGTGCACATTTTCTTCATTGGACTTAAACCCCCGAAGAAAAACCTACTTTACTGGTCAGTCGTGTCATCACGCTTAAGAAGTTTTTCCACCATCAGCGACTAAATCCAAGAGACCACACCATTCTCACCCCTGTATCTGTGACCATGCCATCCAATAGAACCTTTTTTTAATATAATGAAACAAAGAACACTTAAGCTTCACTTTCCAGCGATTTCGGGACACTTTGCAAACCGCATAAACCTGCTAAATCTGGGGCTGGAGACAGAAGAAAAAGACACTATCTATGTCGAGTGTTTAATTGCTGTTTTGTATTTTTCTATGGAGTGCCAGAGTCCACGATCGGTAAGTGTGTGTGAGAAAATTAGTGTTGGCCATCACGAGCGTGCATGAATGAAGGAGCATTATTTGCAACCATTTATAATTTGTTCACCCGATAAATATTTTGTTTATTGTATTGTTCTTCTGTAAGTGGGATTTCCTAACCTTGGTTATTTCCCCTCCCTTAAATCTGTTTAGTAGAGGGAAAACATTTTTGAGAACTATAGGACTTTTTTCTACCACTTATACCTAGTATTGTAACACCTCGTATCAGAGTACATTAATTTACCATTGGGTTAAATTAGCTATTTGTCTGATAACCACCTGTCTTTTGGACTGGGTTGTTTTTTCTTTGTCTATTTCAAGCGTGAAGGGCATATTGGATTACTCCTATTCAACACCACACCCCTCACCCCCCCCCCCCCCCCCCCCCCCCCCCCCCCCCCACCTTGGTACTTTGTATTTTCTGTACTATGATTTTCACCTGTAACTTGATAAATGTTTTTGATTGTGATTTAAATGATAAATAAACATCATAAAACTTTAGTACTGTGTTGGAAGACCCAAGCCCAAATTACCCATATTTGTTAACCATTGTTTGTATTCACGTAGCGTCCGTGTGTTTGAAGCACCAAATTGGTGTGAGCGCTGGTGTGTTTGGAAACTGGCAAATAATTGTTTAGCCAGGAGAGTTGTAGGAGTCTATCAATAAAAAGAATATTGTCGTAAGATAGGCAAAATCGGTGCACTACTCGATTTTCTTAGACTGTCCTTACTCTTCCAGCACCTTTGTGAATCTACTACCTATTTCTAAACCCTTATTATCACAGAGCCTTCACCATCATTCTTCACTCTAACGGGACCACTATTTCTACGCATCATCAAAAAATGATGTTTCAATGGCAGGTCAATAGTGCGAACCACAATACACGACACCAGATGGCAGAGCGGATAGTGTGATTCGCTTGCATGGCTAGGCGGGGTTGTCGCACGGAAGGTCCAGTGTTCAAATCCTGGGTAAGCCACTCATGTCTGTTGTTTTTCTGTTGTCTGGTGTTCTACTTCTTTATTTCTTACGAGTGCCTGAAAACATACCTTTATGTTTGTCTAATATTAATTTACTGTTTACAGGCCTCAGGTTTCCACTCCTTATTTGTATAAAATGTTTGTGTACAATACCAAACCTACCCACTATCCTGTTCTCACTGTTCTAGTCTACTATCATTTACTGGACACAGTATTAAGGTCCTAAGGGTCTTGTTGGATTCGGCCTATACTGCTTGATAGAAATACAACAGAAGTGATTGCGTCATTAATAGGCTGAACTGCCCATGGAGGACTTCTGGTGTCGTGTATTGTGGTTCGCACTATTGACCTGCCATTGAAACATCATTTTTTGATGATGCGTAGATGGCAGAGCGGATAGTGTGATTCGCTTGCATGGCTAGGCGGGGTTGTCGCACGGAAGGTCCAGTGTTCAAATCCTGGGTAAGCCACTCATGTCTGTTGTTTTTTTCTGTTGTCTGGTGTTCTACTTCTTTATTTCCTGCGAGTGCCTGATAACATACCTTTATATTTGTTTCATATTAATTTACTGTTTACAGGCCTCAGGTTTCCCTCCCTTATTTGTAATAAATGTTTGTACAATACCAAACCTACCCACTATCCTGTTCTCACTGTTCTAGTCTACTATCATTTACTGGACACAGTATTAAGGTCCTAAGGGTCTTGTTGGATTCGGCCTATACTGCTTGATAGAAATACAACAGAAGTGATTGCGTCATTAATAGGCTGAACTGCCCATGGAGGACTTCTGGTGTCGTGTATTGTGGTTCGCACTATTGACCTGCCATTGAAACATCATTTTTTGATGATGCGTAGATGATGGAGAGCGGATAGTGTGATTCGCTTGCATGGCTAGGCGGGGTTCCCACACGGAAGGTCACAGTGTTCAAATCCTGGGTAAGCCACTCATGTCTGTTGTTTTTCTGTTGTCTGGTGTTCTACTTCTTTATTTCCTGCGAGTGCCTGATAACATACCTTTATATTTGTTTCATATTAATTTACTCCTTTCTCTACCCACACACATGCATATACACGTCATGTATCTCATGACCTTAACCTACTTACTAACAAACTCCAGCCCCGTACACCAAAATCCTTAACACCTAACTGTAACTTCAAATATGACTTAACACTATCTCAAATATAAATTTATGACAATAAAATGGGTCGCTCTCCGGGATTTTTGAGTCTGATCTAGAATTAGTACCACTTAACGGGGCCCAGTTTAGTCTGATCTTTAGTCTGGGTCAATATACTGGCCCAATGACTCAACACTAAACTCAAAGCTATATGGAGCTAAAGAGGAACTTCAAACAACAGTCGAATTCATCATGAGAACTCATCTGACGGTGTAAACATCAAAGATGCGATCGCAAGAAGAAGAAGAAGAAGTCTGGGTCTGTCTAGATAGAGTGTGAGTGAGTTGTCTTTTGTTAGGTATAATAAAAATAATTACACCCCTAGACAACGCCTTTTAGTAATTGGGTCGACCACACAACAGTATTTACAGGATTTGTTTCTTTCCACAGCAGCTGAGAGTTAGAAAAACAAAAATATTTGTTATTTAAATTATTCTCTGGCAGAAATAACTGAAATTTTTTTAAATAAGATTTGCTGGGATCGCGTGATTGGTGAATCAGTCACAAAGGTTTTGAAGTTACCAGAGTTGAGCTAAGCTAAAGACGCCTTATTCTGATTTTTTAAAATCAAGTTAATAACGTCTCTTCTCATAACTGACTTCAGAGGGCGGAGTTTTGTCGGCAGAGAATTAAAATTTTAGGAAAATTTTTTTTCCTTTAAATTGTTTTAATATAAATTTTTCTCTACTGTTAGTAAGAATACATTTTTCTTCTAGTGTTGACTTACCATTTAACGTGGCATAGTCGCCTGCATTAAGAGTCTTAATTGACAGATAATAGCAGCGATAAGTTAGCACATTACAAGGTAGGAGGTATCACAAGTAATTTATACTCCAGTGTTTTCCTCGTAGCAGCTTTGAGTTTTTTCCCTTCTTGTTTCTTCTTACTATTCTCTAGTAGTAGAAGCATCTAGTTCTTTGACATGGCAGAAAGAATTAAGATGAGATCAATGTTGAGACTGGAGGCGAAGGAGTCAGGATTAGAGGGAGAAGCCGCGAACCTGTTTGTAAACACGGAACTTGAAAGGTATGACGCGGAGCAAGAGAGAGCAGAAGCTGAGAAGAAGGAAGAGAAAGAGAGGGCAGAAGCTAGGAAGAAAGAAGCGGAAGAACGTCAACTGGAACACAAGAGAATTGAGGCAGAGATGGAAGCTCGCAGGGAAAGAGAGAGAGAGAGAGGGAGAGACAGCACGAACTGGCGCTTAAGGCTTTAGAGAGTCGGGGCGCTTCTACTTCAAATAACGGAGAGCCGTCTTCACCCCAGTCTCAGTCAATGGATCTCTCCAGCACTCAATCTGCCCAATTAACTGCAATGTCTTTTACTTTAGAGTCTTTTCCCAGCCCCAATGAGAAAATTGACACCTTCCTAGAAAAATTCGAAAGGTTGGCAAATCTGTATGGGTTAGAGAGTTCCCGTTGGAGTCTTAAACTCTCAACTGCATTGAAAGGTAATGCTTATGACGTGTATACAAAGCTGGGAACCAACCAACATGATTACGACATGCTAAAGAAGGCCTTGCTAGAGCGGTTTGAGATGACCACCCGAAAATTTCTGCAAATGTTCAGAAACAGCCGAAAGGAGAGCACGGAAACTTTTCCCCAGTTCTCTTCACGTCTCACGGGCTATTTGACGAAGTGCATTGAATTATCAGAATTACCTCTTACATACGAGGGAATTCTGGAACTTGTTCTTGTGGAACAGATAAAGTCAACTTTGTCAAACGAAACCCGTAGATTTTTGGCTGAACAGGGCGCAGTCAGGCTTGAGGACATCCTCAATAAGGCGGAACGCTATACCAATGCAATGGCCAAACTTCCCAGCACTAAACGTAAACCCACAAATAAGCCATCTCAAAACAAAATCTAGAGCAGTCATCCTATTCTTCCAACTCCTCTCAGCACTATAACCAACGAGAAACTAATACTCAAAGACCTCCCCAGGAAAAATCGAAATTCTACAAAACCCGATATCCCCCAAACAACAATTCTGATCAACCTGCAAAGCCTGCATGGCAGCGCGGCCACCAAGGTCAAGGCAAAGGAAAGACCCCTACAGCAGGGACATCTGATCAGGGCAAGTACACTGGGCCAAACCACATCGGATGTTTGCATACAGCCTCGCAAGGAAGAGTCAATGTCAGTGATTCTCAACCTGAGGGGGACAAACCCTCAACGCGAGGAACTGTAATTTTGAATGGTACCTCAACTACTTGTCTTTTTGACACGGGCTTATCTTTTGATTGTATTGTCACAAGGCACCTAGTCAAACCCGGTCAGGAGACAGAGGACACCGTCAAACTATGTGGAGTTTTTAAGAGTGATGCACCCAGGTTGCTTCCTATCGCACTGGTAGAAATACACTCTGAGTTTGTCAGAGGTGTTATTAAAGCGGCCATAATGGATGATCCTATCTACCCAGTTATCTTGGGATGTAGATATTGTTTGTTGGGAGACCAAAAGAGCCGATTGTGGCAGCGGTAACCACAAGAGGGCAAACTAAGAAGGAGAGGGAGCCTGCGCCAAATTTTTTGCCGAATGAACTGAAGGAGGCGCAACAAAAGAACCCTACTCTGGAGTCCTGCTTTAGAAAACTGCCCATGGCTAAGGACCCCAGACACCACGGAGA
Organism: Oreohelix idahoensis; assembly: GCA_024509875.1. NCBI lineage: Eukaryota > Metazoa > Mollusca > Gastropoda > Stylommatophora > Oreohelicidae > Oreohelix > Oreohelix idahoensis. The sequence goes on along the minus strand of JAMPIV010012624.1, from coordinate 189,445 downwards.
CATCTTTTCAAAGGATGGTGTATTGTATCGTAGAACGGATGACCCTGATACAGGGAATAGCCAGCTCCTAGTACCGACGCAGTACAGAAGCCAGATCTTAGAAATGGGGCACTCTCTTCCCTTTAGCGGACATATGGGACAAAACGCCACTATTCAGCGAATTAAAAACCCACTATTGGTGGCCGGGAATGAACTCTGAGATTATCAGGTATGTGAAATCCTGCACCCAGTGCCAACGTATAGCACCCAAACACTTGACACCCCCAGTACCTATGGGGCAAATGCCAATAGTAGGGACTCCATTTGAACGGGTTGCTGTCGACATCATTGGACCCCTGGAAAGAACCAAAAGAAGGAACAGGTTCATCCTGACCTTAGTCGACACTTGCACAATGTGGGCCGAAGCTATACCGCTAACATGCACGGATTCCAAGCATGTCGCAGAAGCCCTCGTGCAAATGTTTACACGGTTGGGATTCCCTCAACAAGTTTTGACGGATAATGGATCCCAATTCCATAGCCTGTTAATGGAGGAGATCTTTAAGATCTTGAGGGCCAAACATATCCACACAAGTCCCTACCATCCAGCCGGAAATGGGCTCGTGGAACGTTTTAACGGCAGCCTCACCATGATGTTACGTAAGCTGGGCCAGGAGAAACCGGAAGATTGGGACCTATATATATCTGCTGCCTTATTCGCCTACAGAGAGGTTCCCCAAGCGTCTACGGGATTCCCGCCTGCTACAATTTTATTTGGCAGACCTATTAAGGGGCCACTAGAAGCCTTACTTCGGTCCCTGACAGACCAAAAGGCTGACGAGACAGTCGTCTCTGCAAGCAAATATGTATCTGAGCTCAAGGAAAGGCTAAAGCTAGGATTGGATCTAGCTACAACCAACCTTAAGAAAGCCAGCACTAAACATGCTAAAAGATACAATAAAGCTGCAAAAGAGAGAGAACTCCAACCAGGGGAGAAAGTTTTATTGCTACTTCCAACCGGAAGCAATAAACTTTGCATCGGATGGCAAGGGCCGTTTACCGTCCTTAAAAAGATCTCACGCACCAATTACAAGATCTCCATTAAAGGAAAGGAGAAGGTCTTTCACATAAATCTCCTTAAGAAATATTTGGAAAGACCAGTGCCGTCCTCCGAGTATCTCCTGGCGGTCGCCATAGCAACGGAAGATGAGGAAGATGATGATAATTGCATGGAGTACCCATTGCAACCAACTGAATCCTTTAAAGATGTCAAAAAAGGTAAAGGTAAAGGAACCCGTTACACGCCCATTGAGGCATATTGGGAATATGGTGTTAGGCCCATATTATCTTGACCGTCGGCACACGAGGGGTGATGTGGTCGGCATCACGCCGGCCGCCTTAACCTTCCCAGAGTAGCTCTGGTACCCATTTGGGGCTGGGTCGACCCAGGAGCCGTTTGTGGCCTAAAAATTTTCCGCCTCACCTGGGGATCGAACCATAGACCACTGCGCTAGGAAGCCAGTGCACTAACCACTATGCTACCGCGGCTCCTTAAAGATGTCAAGTTCGGTGACAATCTCTCAGAAGAACAACAAACAGAAACCAGGGCACTACTAAAACAGTACAGTGCAGTCTTAACGGATGTACCTGGTCGAACAAATCTCATCGAATTTGATATGAAATTAACAAACGAGACTCCTGTTCGAACCAGAGTTTACCCCATTCCGTACGCAAAAGCTGATGCACTTCGCGGAGAAATAGACAAGCTGCGTCAGGCAGGAATTATCAGTGAGTCGACATCTCCTTACAGTTCGAGTGTAGTGCTGTTGCAGAAGCCCAATAAGGAAGTTCAGCTGTGTATAGATTACCGGTTGCTAAACGCTGTAACGGAATTCCAGCCCGAACCTCTCCAGACTGTTTCTGAATTGTTCACCAAGCTTAGCAAAGCAAGAATTTTCTCCAAGATTGACCTGAGTAAAGGTTATTATCAAATACCAGTCAAGGAGGAAGTTAAACCTTTGTTAGCTTTCAGCACTAGTGAAGGACATTACACATTTAATGTGATGCCGTTCGGATTGCATAACGCACCAGGAGTGTTCACCAGGATGATGAGGAAGCTTTTAGAACCTTTGCACAGTCCCCATATCCATAATTTCATGGATGACATCTTAATTGCATCGGAAACCTACGACGAACATATTGCTACGGTTGCTATGCTCCTCAGGAGACTACAGGAAACTGATCTCACAGCTAGACCTAGCAAATGTCTCATCGGGTTTGAAAAGCTAGACTTCCTGGGGCATACTATTTCTCACGGCTGCATGTGGCCTGTTAAGAAGAACGTGGAGAAAATAGTTGCAGCAAAAAGGCCCAGAACGAAGAAAGACACTCGTTCCTTTTTATCACTATGTGCATATTATCAAAAATACATCCAGAATTTCAACGGACTTACAGCACCTCTGACTGACTTCACAAAGAAAGGTCATCCTGATAAGGTTATCTGGGATCAAAAGTGCGAACACGCGTACAGCACTTTAAAAGAACAGTTGTCTGCATACCCCATTTTGAGGTTACCTGACCTCAAGAAACCTTTCGTATTGCGGGTCGACGCGTCAGGTCAGGGCATCGGGTCAACATTGCTTCAAGCCGAGGACACCGACCCGAATATGCTATTCCCAGTTGCGTATGGCAGTCGGAAATTAAACAAGGCTGAGCGTAACTACAGCGTAGTTGAAAGAGAATGTCTCGCTCTGATTGACGGCATCAGACGCCATCATGAGTTTCTCTATGGGACATCTTTTACAGTGAAAACAGACCACGCTCCCTTAGCTTTTCTTGGCACAAATAAGGAATTTAACACCAGGATCATGCGTTGGGCTTTGCTTTTAAGCGTGTACTCTTTCAAAGTGGAATATATTCCGGGAAGACAGAATGTCGGGGCTGATTTTATGAGTAGAAACTGGACTACGGAGGAAGAGGAGGAAATCGAAGATACCAATCATCCAAAAGCTACCGATCAGGGTACCTTCATTGTCATAAATGAAACATGAAAAATTGTTTCATGTCTAAAAGTGGGGACAATTGTGACGTACGTATAGTATGAAAAGTGAAGTCCCTGAATTGTTAGATGATATGGTAGGTCCCTCGAATAACATCGCAGCCTTTGGATTTGTGTGTAACACAATAGTCAAAGTGGGTTCCCCACGTTTTCTCATTAGTATGCACCATAGCAGAGTGGATTTTTCACCACGTTTGCTCATTAATATGTAGACAGTTATCATGCAAGGATCCAGGAGTTTCGGTTTGCCTTAGGGGAGGTTAAGCCACATCTACTGCCAATCTCTAGAGCAATTTAAAGCAAGCATTTCTCCACACCTTTCTGGCACCCCGCCTAGTAGGAGTTGCCAAAGCTTATCGGCAGAGCGGCTAACGATCAAAGGCAGTAGTGGTCCCAGAACGGACGATGTAGTTTCCCGCTGTTAGGTAACATGGCAGTGTGAACCAAAGGAGAGCGCCGGAATCGCGGATGCAGCGAACGGAGATAGGGAAACCAGGGGCGGCATCTCTCTTTTAGTCTGGCGGCCAGAATCTCGATAGTCTCCTGAGTTCTTAAAAGGTGTGAAATTTTCACGTGTCCCCCCAATCTTTCATTCCATTTAATATAAAATAAGACCTCTGAAAAATGCATTAATCATTCATTTGCCAGAGATTTAAAGAAACACTGTCGTATAGTTGAATCCTGCTAGATTCCAGCTGAATTGTTGGCTATATTGGAGTGAATTCTTTTCTGTGAAAAACGGTATAATATAGTAGTTAAAGTGATCAGTGGTCTAGTGCTTTCATTTTATTTCACTGGATTGTGTGTTAATTTAAACTTATTAAATAAACCCATTTCAAAGTTCCAGCTGTAAACTAAATGATATATCTATTACATTATTTCCAAAGATAATAGATGCCGAAATGCTTAAATTAACTTTTAAAGTCGCGAAGGAATTTATAACTAATTAATTAACCTTTAGCACGCTGCATAAAAATTCAGAAAACTTGCCCTGCAGCTGCATTCTTTTTCACAACCCCCCGTTTTTATAGTGGGCGACTTGTAATGTCTATAGTTTTTGTGTTTCTTGGTCAATTGCTATCATTTTTGGAATTTATATAAATAAATGAATGGTGAATCTGATGATATAAAATTTGTTTGTGTACATGTTAGATGTGATAGGAAGTGAGGAAAGGAAAGATGAAAAAAACGAAAAAGAAATTAAAAAAAATAAATATAATTTTTTTTTTAAATTTTAAAATTAAAAAATTTTTTTTTTAAATGACCAGCAAACGAAGTGTCCATATCCCTTGCATCTCAATGAAAGTCATTTGACCAATAGACCAATACAAATCAAATGACGATCTTTTCGTTACACCCATCATCAGTAGCAAAGCAACAAACGCTCTCATCAGATGTGACATTCGGCCGAAATTCTAAATCTTTCCGATATTCCTAGTACTAACCCCTAGCATTATACATACTGGCAATGCCATTCTACTTTCGTTTCCATCTCAGCCATCAAACTTCTTCTCCTTCTTCTTGCGATCGCATCTTTGATGATTACACCGTCAGACGAGTTCTCATGATGAATTCGACTGTTGTTTGAAGTTCCTCTTTAACTCCATATAGCTTTGAGTTTAGTGTTGAGTCATTTGGGCCAGTATATCTTTCTTAACTGGTCATACAGAGGACAGTCCTGTAGAACATGCTCAGCAGTTTGTTCGTTTAATCCACATGTGCACAGTGGTGAAGCAGACAATCGTAGCTTGTGCATGTGTTTATTCAGTTTGTTATGACCTGTCCTGAGTCGAAAAATAGTTGTCTGTCCCTGCCGGTCGAGAGTGTGATAGTCGTCTTTGGGTTGGTTCTGTTCTCTTCTGATAGTCTGGATAGCTCTCTTTTTCTCAAAGTATGTGACTTCATTATCTTCTTGTTCACATTCTCCTCCCTTTTTTTGCAAGTTTATCTGCCTTTTCATTTCCGGGTACACCACAATGAGATGGTACCCACTGAAGTATGGTTCTCTTTTTGGCAGCTACCTTGTTTAGTTCATTTCTCAGATGCGGGAGTTTACCACCCTTGAGAGCTTGCAGGACAGACAGTGCATCTGTGAGGATGACTACCTGGTGGCAGTCAGAGTTGGTGTTATAAATCATATTTGCAGCTTGCTCTAGAGCTTGAACCTCAGCTGTATAGTTGGAACAGAATTTACCAGTGGGAATGTGCCTAGTCTCATAGTGGTTGTCAGGATATGAGATAAAGATACCGGCACCTCCATTCCTAACAGCATTAGTTGCTGATCCATCTGTATAGGCATGTATCCATGATTGATCGGGATAGCTTTCTTGGATCATACTCAATGTAGCAGTTCGTTTTTGCAGATCATTATACTCACATCCACTTGTGAGACCACTGACTGTTGTATTAATTTGGAGGGCACTGCTGGCCTGCTCCCATGGTACAGGGTATAGGGTGGGCTTCAGTGGTGTTGTCTTCATGGATAGGTCTTCTTGATGCTGTCTTATAAGTCTTTTCCCCCGATGCACAAAGCTGCTACGCTTTAGACGTCCCAATGCCAGATCATCTAGTCTTGCCTTCATTGGGTGCATTGGCATACTGTTGTACTTTTCCATCTGGATCATGGTTTTTGTGTCTCTTCTATGGGACAATGTCTGTAATCCAGCAACCTTCTGCATCTCTGTTATTGGTGTAGTTTTCATGGCTCCTGTAATGAGCCTGAGAGCTTGATTTTGCACCTTGTCCAAAGACTGCAGATGTGAGTTAGCAGCTGATGACCATGCTGCTGAGCTAAACTCTAAGTGTGGTCTTATTACTCCATTATAAAATCTTCTTTAGATTTCGTTCATTTGCTCCCCAGTTGGTACCTGCTAATTTTCTGAGTATGCCTAGTCGTCTTCGGGCCTTTCCTTCTGCATTTTCAATATGCTTATTCCATGTAAGCCTTTGGTCAAATGTCACCCCAAGATAGGTGGGGTAGCTTTCTTCCTTGATCACGGTTGTCCCTAGGTGTATGTTAGCTGATTTGTCCTTGGGGGCGAGGGAGAACAGTGTTGTGGAGGTTTTGTCTGTGTTTATTGTGATAAGCCATTTCTCTGCCCATGACACTAGCATGTCTGCTGCCCGCTGCATTCTATAATTTGCTGTGGTGACATTTTCATCAGCGCACCAGAGTACTAGGTCATCTGCATATAAGGCAGCTTTAACTCCTGCAGGGAGATCTTTCACCAGGTCATTGATGTAAACAAGGAAGAGTGTTGGGGAAATTACTCCTCCTTGAGGTACCCCCTGATGGAGCAACACTTTTCTGCTCTGCAGACCGTCAAGAGTGACTCTAGTTCTCCTGTTATGCAAGTATGACTGGATCCATTTCATCATGTTGCCTTGGATTCCACTTCTCCTAAGTTTTGCAATGAGGCCATCTTTCCACACCTTGTCAAAGGCCTGCTTGAAGTCGACCCAGATCGTTAGGACCTTTTTCTTCTCCTGGAAGGCATCTTCTATTGCTTGAGACAAGTAAGTAACTTGGTCTTCTATACTGTAGCATTCTCTAAATCCAGCTTGTTCCGGCACCAGGATCTGCTCAGACTCTAAATACCATTTCAATCTGTGGTTGACTATTCGCTCCATAGTCTTCCCAACACAGCTTGTGAGACTGATTGGCCGGTAACTTGCAGCCTCGGTCTTAAATTTCCCTTTCTTTAGTATGGGTATTGTGATGGCTTCTCTCCATACTTGGGGTACCGTTCCTTTCAACCAGCTGTGGTTGAATATCTCAAGCAGTTTTGTCTTTGCTGCTGAGCTCAGATTTACTAGCATTTCGTTGCTGATTCTGTCTGGGCCGGGTGACTTTTGAAACTTAAGCTTGGAAATAGCCTTCTGTAGTTCTCCTAGTGTGATGGGTTCCCTCATTGGGGCAGGAGTATCTGTCTGTCCCATGGTTGCCAGTATTTCTTTTCTTATCTCTCTCTGATGGTCTATGTTAATGGGTAAGTTGCTTTCTGAACTGTATCTTCTAGCAAACAAGTCTGCAGCTTGTTTTCCTCTGAAAAGTTTGCCACCTTCATCCAATGTGATAGTCTGCCTTGGTGAGGAATGCTCTTCATTTAGAGACTTGACTAATCTCCAAAGTTTCCTGCCGTCTTTCTCAAGGTTCAGCGATGCCGTTTTAGTTCTCCAGCTTTTCCGCTTTTCTTCTAGCTTTGTTCTCTGAAACTCTGCTACAGCCTTTTTCCATTTGTTGTGAGTTTCAAGTGAAGGCTGAGACTCTGCGTCCTTTCTAGCCTTGTCCATAGCTTCCTGACGTTCTTGGAGTGTGCTGGACCAGTATGGTATGTAGTTACGCCGGCATCCTTTGGGAATGGTTTCTTTTGCAGCTTGTAGTATGCATCTGTTGAAGTCTTTTACCACTTCATAAATGTCTCTGTTCTGTACCTTGAGGGTAGACAGCAGCGTGTTCACCTGATGCCTGAATAAACCCCAGTTGGCTTTTTTGTAGTTCCATCTTGTAATGGCTGGGCCTGTACTGAGAGTTGCACTCTGGACAGTAAGAAAGATTGGGCGATGGTCGCTTCCCCCTAGTTGGTCTCCTACCAAGTTTTCAACCTCTTCACCTCTGTGATCCAGATGGTTATAGCCCCAGCTCTGGGAGTGGCTATTAAAGTCTCCAACTGCTATAAAGTTGGTGGCTGGTACCTGTATCTGAGAAACGATATCAGCGCTTATAAAGACAAAAATCTTATCCCCAACGCATGGCGTCAGAATCCAATAAAATTAGAGCGAAAAGGCCGCGTGTCTGATGCCGATTCATTTCGAAATCGGAAACGGAAGCTAACTCTCTTGCAAATAAAATTACAACTTAACATCCGGGGCAGAAAATCACGTGTACACAAGTCCTCATGCTAGAAACGGTGATATCCGTAAGGTGCAACATTGCGCCTCCAGCATGGAGAACATAGGTTACGTTTGTCGCAACGTTGCGTCCGCAGCGTGCTAAAGGTTAAGTTCTATATATATATGTGCGTTTTAACCATTAGACTCGCGAAGTGTTTTCTTAAATATCTAATTGAATACGCGAGTGTATATAATAGTCTTAACGGTAAATTTATCGAGTGTTAGAATGTTATTGGATTTTTGCAGTATGATTTCATGTTTTTCTATCTTTCATATAGGGTGATCATAACCTTTGCGTCCCAGCAAAAACATTTTATAGAGTCCTCCAGACTCGGTTATTAAAACCCTCCAGATATTTTGATGAACAGTTTAAATTTTAATCTTGTGGCGATCCTGTGTGGGGTCCAGCTAACTGAATTTGCCAGAAAGAAAGCAAACCCAAGAACAATTTAACACATCATCAATTAAATTAAGATTAACTGGAGAAGAACATTGCCAGAGCTATATTTATATTATTTTACTGCTCTACTGTGAAAGAGAGTAGATATCTCCTGAACCCTGAATGTGCACACTTTCTTCACTGGACTTAAACCCCCGAAGAAAAACCTACTTTACTGGTCAGTCGTGTCATCACGCTTAAGAAGTTTTTCCACCATCAGTGACTAAATCCAAGAGACCACACCATTCTCACCCCTGTATCTGTGACCGTGCCATCCAATAGAACTTTTTTTAAATATAACGAAACAAAGAACACTTAAGCTTCACTTTCCAGCGATTTCGGGACACTTTGCAAACCGCATAAACCTGCTAAATCTGGGGCTGGAGACAGAAGAAAAAGACACTATCTATGTCGAGTGTTTAATTGCTGTTTTGTATTTTTCTATGGAGTGCCAGAGTCCATGATCGGTAAGTGTGTGTGAGTGTTGGCCATCACGAGCGTACATGAATAAAGGAGCATTATTTGCAACCATTTATAATTTGTTCACCCGATAAATATTTTGTTTATTGTATTGTTCTTCTGTAAGTGGGATTTCCTAACCTTGGTTATTTCCCCTCCCTTAAATCTGTTTAGTAGAGGGAAAACATTTTTGAGAACAATAGGACTTTTTTCTACCTCCTATACCTAGTATTGTAACACCTCGTATCAGAGTACATTAATTTACCATTGGGTTAAATTAGCTATTTGTCTGATAACCACCTGTCTTTTGGACTGGGTTTTTTTTTGTCTATTTCAAGCGGGAAGGGCATATTGGATTACTCCTATTCACACACACACACACACACACCCCCCCCCCCCCCCCCCCCCCACCCCCACCTTGGTACTTTGTATTTTCTGTACTATGATTTTCGCCTGTAACTTGATAAATGTTTTTGATTGTGATTTAAATGATAAATAAACATCATAAAACTTTAGCACTGTGTTTGAAGACCCAAGCCCAAATTACCCATATTTGTTAACCATTGTTTGTATTCACGTAGTGTCCGTGTGTTTGAAGCACCAAATTGGTTTGAGCGCTGGTGTGTTTGGAAACTGGCAAATAATTGTTTAGCCAGGAGAGTTGTAGGAGTCTATCAATAAAAAGAATATTGTCGTAAGATAGGCAAAATCGGTGCACTACCCGATTTTCTTAGACTGTCCTTACTCTTCCAGCACCTTTGTGAATCTACTACCTATTTCTAAACCCTTATTATCACAGAGCCTTCACCATCATTCTTCACTCTAAAGGGACCACTATTTCTAAGACCTATCTCAAATATAAATTTACGACACTGAGAACCCAGCATTGCACACAAAGCTTGGGGGAATCACATGAGCCACTCAGACTTAACTGCGGCTTTTACCTGACTTGCTGTGTGTAGAAGGACCTAACAGTGAATTTATGACAGGTGAGGGGAGCTGGGAAGTGGCTCTGTGCAGGACATGACAATTCCTCGGGAGAGCCAAGAACCAGAATGCTGAATTTCAGCCCTGCTTATTTGGAAAGACTCCACGGATGGTGGGGAATGCACAGTAAGCCCCCTGAAACATGCTTTCTTATCACTGGACACACTAGGTCACAGTCGATTTTACGGGTAGTACCCATTTTTATTTATTTTTCTCATGTGTCCTTCTTAGCTCTCACTTTCTTTCCTTTCCCTGACGAAGACCTTGTGGCTGCAACGTTGGCTATTTTCCTTATCTTTTGTCCCAGTAAGATCACCAATTTTCAATTTTTTTTTCATATCCATCTAACCTAGTTAAACAACAACGAAAACAGTGCTAAATGACAGAACATCACAATGATATTCATAAAATCAACTTACAGTGCTGAATGACAAAACATAAAAAGTGTCATTCCTTCGTGGAATAGCACTGAGCACTTGCTGTCTGGAATAGAAGCCACCACTGAACACTTGAACTGCGTAGTTATGTCCATTCACCGCAGGTCCTTTAACTTCACTGTTCGGGACAGATCGGGTATGTACATTAAAGGAATGTGTCCCATAGTGCTTTAAAGTAGGGTAGCTTTTCTTTTTCCGTCGTCGCTTTTTCTCGTTTTTCTTTTTCTCTTCCTCCTGGCTGATCATCCAGCCTTTGAGCTGTTCAGCTAACCTGGGATAGAAAGATGTGAGTTGGTTTTAGTGCTTGTTTAGTCTTACTTACTTACTTAGTCGTTCCCCTTCTACCGTGAGGTGTAGAGGTTTGGAAGAGAGAGTGCCAGACTATCCTATCGGCTGTCTTCCTCCTGGCCTGGTTCCATTCTAGTCCTCGGTCCTTCAAAGATTGCCTAATGTTGTCCTCCCAGCAGACTCTGGGTCATCCTGGGGGTCTGGATCCCTGGCTCTTTGTTTCCCATGCTTGTTGTAGTAGCCGATCTTCTCCCATTCTGCAGACATGGCCAAACCATCTTAGTTGGCTTGTTTAGTCACATGAGAAGAATGAAGGATTAACTGTTGGCTGTACTGACAGGTGGAACACAAGAATTAAGCATTACTATGTGTGCAACTGACATAGTAGCGTAGTTGGAGTGCTGGTCTCTCATGGCAAAGAAGCCGGGTTTGATTCACGGTATTGACATGCTTGTCTACCCAGCTGTAAATGGGTACATGACTTTACACTTGAGTTAGGGAAAGAAAAGGCAGCGAGGAAGGGAACTTGTAAACCCACCTCTCGATGCTGGACCTAGTATAGTGAAGACTCTAACACTTCACTCCTCTACGGCAGCAGTATCTGCTATGGGACTACCTCTTTTTATGTTTTAATATGAATGTATGATTGGCAGACTGGTTAAGAGTGCTTGCCTCTCGCAGCAAGGTTACCAGGTTCCGGGTTCAAAACTTGGTAGTGTCGTGCTGAAAACATATAGAAGATTGAAGGAAAAAAAAGATAGAGGAAGACAAAGACAGCAAATACTGGACAGTTTGACATTGTGGCATGGAAGGAGGTCAACAACAGGATTGATAAATTGTACTGGAGACGGGAAGTTGTGGAGAGACATGATCTCCTACGTCACTAGGCATGGTACTTGAAGGAGAAGAAGAAGAAGTACAAGAGATTCTCAATTTCTTTGACAAAAAACACATTTTGTTAAGTAATGACATTACTAAGCATTCTTATCCTACCAGGTTTGGTTTGGTTTTGAAGGATTATCTTCATTGCACACGGACTACACCATCAGCACTTCAATCTCCTCCCTTAGATCATGTAACAAACAGGAAACGTCGTTAATCAAAAATGGGTCGGAAGTAATATTTATAACAATGACTTTTATGAGGGGAGTCAATGGACTCAGAAAATGATAACCAAAGGGCAGTAACCCATAATACATTGAAGTAGGGGACAAGAATAGAATTGACATCCCTTGATCACAGTATTTAGTGCGACCGACCTTGACCGAGAATAATAATGTTAAGTGGGACCCCAAGATGCAGCAATAGTGAATGCAGTCAGCGACTCATAGCTTGACTGCCTGCGTCAGGACCAGCAAACCAGAGCTGGTCAAGACCGTGCTCCACCTCCACGTGGTGGTCCTGGAAACAGTCTGCAGCAGTGCAGGCTGGCTGAGCGAGCATGGATCGAAATGGGAAGGCAAACCCGGTCCTTAAAAAATGCCGTGCAGAAGTCGGATGTGTCGACCGAAAGGTGCAGATATCACAGCTTAGGCGCAAACAGACACAACGCAACCACCGTCCTTTTCAGGACGAACGAAGAAGAAGAAGATAATGTTAAGTCAAGTTTGGAGTTCTGTTTTTTAAGTGAGTTTGACTACGCGATAGTAAATTGCACGCAAGGGAAATTTATATTTTGAGTGAACTGTTTTGTTTTAGAATGTTCGGAAATAGTTATCGTTGTAAATCGTGGGTCAAAATATAGTCAGTCAGATTTTGAAGCGCGTTAGCGTAGGTTAAGAAATGGGCCCTCTCCCAAGTTTGTGTAATGATAGTATAAGTGGCTGGCAAAATCGAGAGTTATTATTGAGGGATAAGCCCAAATGAGTTTGGGTTGCTTTCTGTGGTGACAGAAAAGTTTATAACTGTCATTCAGACGCTCGATCGCCTATATGTCACCATTGACAGTTTTTGTGAGCTATTCTGAGGACATGAGACAGTGTTGCCATTTTCAGGAAATGTGGTGTTTCAAAATGAACAGGTACGTTTGAACCTTTAAGAGTCTATTATTGGTAGGCAACATAGTAGACCAATTGACAGTTAAACGAGTAGTATATAAGAGCTTGTAAAAACTTTAACCCTGGTGGTAGGCCAGTATTCTCTAAAATACATCAAGTATGACTACAGAAAGCAAGATTAAACAGAAGAAAGATACCAGAGCATTTTTGTAAGCACAATGTTTCCATAGGAAGATTTTAGAGGACGAAAACAATATCGACAGCAGTAGTTTTCAAGTCATGACATCCATAATCAATAGAGACATCTAGATATACTGAAGCAGCAAGTGAGAACGAGAGAGCAATACATTGTAATAATATTTTAATGAAATTGTTGCTGTACAAGCTTGCCAACCATAGGTGAAGGTTGGACATATCACTTTTAGCCAACTGTGCTTCTTCTTCTTCTTGCGATCGCATCTTTGATGATTACACCGTCAGACGAGTTCTCATGATGAATTCGACTGTTGTTTGAAGTTCCTCTTTAACTCCATATAGCTTTGAGTTTAGTGTTGAGTCATTGGGCCAGTATATCTTTCTTAACTGGTCATACAGAGGACAGTCCTGTAGAACATGCTCAGCAGTTTGTTCGTTTAATCCACATGTGCACAGTGGTGAAGCAGACAATCGTAGCTTGTGCATGTGTTTATTCAGTTTGTTATGCCCTGTCCTGAGTCGAAAAATAGTTATCTGTCCCTGCCGGTCGAGAGTGTGATAGTCGTCTTTGGGTTGGTTCTGTTCTCTTCTGATAGTCTGGATAGCTCTCTTTTTCTCAAAGTATGTGACTTCATTTTCTTCTTGTTCACATTCTCCTCCCTTTTTTGCAAGTTTATCTGCCTTTTCATTTCCGGGTACACCACAATGAGATGGTACCCACTGAAGTATGGTTCTCTTTTTGGCAGCTACCTTGTTTAGTTCATTTCTCAGATGCGGGAGTTTACCACCCTTGAGAGCTTGCAGGACAGACAGTGCATGTGTGAGGATGACTACCTGGTGGCAGTCAGAGTTGGTGTTATAAATCATATTTGCAGCTTGCTCTAGAGCTTGAACCTCAGCTGTATAGTTGGAACAGAATTTACCAGTGGGAATGTGCCTAGTCTCATAGTGGTTGTCAGGATATGAGATAAAGATACTGGCACCTCCATTCCTAACAGCATTAGTTGCTGATCCATCTGTATAGGCATGTATAGCTTTCTTGGATCATACTCAATGTAGCAGTTCGTTTTTGCAGATCATTATACTCACATCCACTTGTGAGACCACTGACTGATGTATTAATTTGGAGGGCACTGCTGGCCTGCTCCCATGGTACAGGGTATAGGGTGGGCTTCAGTGGTGTTGTCTTCATGGATAGGTCTTCTTGATGCTGTCTTATAAGTCTTTTCCCCCGATGCACAAAGCTGCTACGCTTTAGACGTCCCAATGCCAGATCATCTAGTCTTGCCTTCATTGGGTGCATTGGCATACTGTTGTACTTTTCCATCTGGATCATGGTTTTTGTGTCTCTTCTATGGGACAATGTCTGTAATCCAGCAACCTTCTGCATCTCTGTTATTGGTGTAGTTTTCATGGCTCCTGTAATGAGCCTGAGAGCTTGATTTTGCACCTTGTCCAAAGACTGCAGATGTGAGTTAGCAGCTGATGACCATGCTGCTGAGCTAAACTCTAAGTGTGGTCTTATTACTCCATTATAAATCTTCTTTAGATTTCGTTCATTTGCTCCCCAGTTGGTACCTGCTAATTTTCTGAGTATGCCTAGTCGTCTTCGGGCCTTTCCTTCTGCATTTTCAATATGCTTATTCCATGTAAGCCTTTGGTCAAATGTCACCCCAAGATAGGTGGGGTAGCTTTCTTCCTTGATCACGGTTGTCCCTAGGTGTATGTTAGCTGATTTGTCCTTGGGGGCGAGGGAGAACAGTGTTGTGGAGGTTTTGTCTGTGTTTATTGTGATAAGCCATTTCTCTGCCCATGACACTAGCATGTCTGCTGCCCGCTGCATTCTATAATTTGCTGTGGTGACATTTTCATCAGCGCACCAGAGTACTAGGTCATCTGCATATAAGGCAGCTTTAACTCCTGCAGGGAGATCTTTCACCAGGTCATTGATGTAAACAAGGAAGAGTGTTGGGGAAATTACTCCTCCTTGAGGTACCCCCTGATGGAGCAACACTTTTCTGCTCTGCAGACCGTCAAGAGTGACTCTAGTTCTCCTGTTATGCAAGTATGACTGGATCCATTTCATCATGTTGCCTTGGATTCCACTTCTAAGTTTTGCAATGAGGCCATCTTTCCACACCTTGTCAAAGGCCTGCTTGAAGTCGACCCAGATCGTTAGGACCTTTTTCTTCTCCTGGAAGGCATCTTCTATTGCTTGAGACAAGTAAGTAACTTGGTCTTCTATACTGTAGCATTCTCTAAATCCAGCTTGTTCCGGTACCAGGATCTGCTCAGACTCTAAATACCATTTCAATCTGTGGTTGACTATTCGCTCCATAGTCTTCCCAACACAGCTTGTGAGACTGATTGGCCGGTAACTTGCAGCCTCGGTCTTACATTTCCCTTTCTTTAGTATGGGTATTGTGATGGCTTCTCTCCATACTTGGGGTACCGTTCCTTTCAACCAGCTGTGGTTGAATATCTCAAGCAGTTTTGTCTTTGCTGCTGAGCTCAGATTTACTAGCATTTCGTTGCTGATTTTGTCTGGGCCGGGTGACTTTTGAAACTTAAGCTTGGAAATAGCCTTCTGTAGTTCTCCTAGTGTGATGGGTTCCCTCATTGGGGCAGGAGTATCTGTCTGTCCCATGGTTGCCAGTATTTCTTTTCTTATCTCTCTCTGATGATCTATGTTAATGGGTAAGTTGCTTTCTGAACTGTATCTTCTAGCAAACAAGTCTGCAGCTTGTTTTCCTCTGAAAAGTTTGCCACCTTCATCCAATGTGATAGTCTGCCTAGGTGAGGAACGCTCTTCATTTAGAGACTTGACTAATCTCCAAAGTTTCCTGCCGTCTTTCTCAAGGTTCAGCGATGCCGTTTTAGTTCTCCAGCTTTTCCGTTTTTCTTCTAGCTTTGTTCTCTGAAACTCTGCTACAGCCTTTTTCCATTTGTTGTGAGTTTCAAGTGAAGGCTGAGACTCTGCGTCCTTTCTAGCCCTGTCCATAGCTTCCTGACGTTCTTGGAGTGTGCTGGACCAGTATGGTATGTAGTTACGCCGGCATCCTTTGGGAATGGTTTCTTTTGCAGCTTGTAGTATGCATCTGTTGAAGTCTTTTACCACTTCATTAATGTCTCTGTTCTGTACCTTGAGGGTAGACAGCAGCGTGTTCACCTGATGCCTGAATAAACCCCAGTTGGCTTTTTTGTAGTTCCATCTTGTAATGGCTGGGCCTGTACTGAGAGTTGCACTCTGGACAGTAAGAAAGATTGGGCGATGGTCGCTTCCCCCTAGTTGGTCTCCTACTTCTCTACTAATAGATCCAGCTATATCTGGTGTGGAGAAGGCAAGATCTGGTGTTGAAGTTGTGTGCCATCCTCTGGAGTAGAAGGTAGGAGTATCTGTGGCATTATTGACTAGGATTAAGGAGTGATCATCTTGCCAAGTTTCAACCTCTTCACCTCTGTGATCCAGATGGTTATAGCCCCAGCTCTGGGAGTGGCTATTAAAGTCTCCAACTGCTATAAAGTTGGTGGCTGGTACCTGTATAGAGCTGAGACTCAGGGGTTTGTTGTTCGGACAGTAATAGTTCAGGAGTTCTATTTCCATCTTGTCTACCTTTATCTGCAACAGCTGATATTCTGCTCCATCCATGAAGGTTTTCCTTTCGTGTGCAGGAATGTTATTCCTTACAAGAGTAAGTACTCCTCCTTTTCGTCTATCTTTTCTGTCGGATCTGAAGCATTGATATCCCCTTATTTTAAAGGTTTGATCTGCTTTCAAGTGAGTCTCTTGGATACAGCAAACACTGACTTGCTTCTCATACAAGATGTTTTCCAGCTCTGTCTTTTTGCTGTATCCAGCCTGCTTGCTGTTCACTCCCTCTGCATTCCAGTGCATCATGACAAGTGGCACTCTGGGTTTCTCTTTTTCTGTTTTGTTTTGGTCAGTAGTTCTCCTCCGCCGTCTGCTGACTCCACAAGACGGTCTAGAGGGTCCTCCAGTAGCTGAGGGTGGGCTCTGTCGAGGCTCAGAGCCCGGCACTGCACCTGCCTGGTGGAGCTTAACAGGGCGAGCACCAGTACGAGATTTATTTGACGGTGTACTCTCCATAGAAAAAAAAAAGCAAGTTGCGTGATACTGAGTTTTCCGGTGCGCCTTCTGGCCCAGTATCTATGACTTTAGCACCTGTTCAACGGGAGAGTGGGCTCATCCCTAATCTGTTTATGTTCCCAGTAGTAGACTATTAGCAAGCAGCCTGGGGGTGTCACTGCTCTGCGCGGACCTTGTTTACCGAGGCGGCGTCCGAGCTCGTATGGTGAAAATATGGTTGCGTTATCTTCAAAATAGACCTGTCTTTCCCATGGCTTTTCTGCCATCCTGCAACTTTGAGTTAGGGAGTTCTGAGCTCCAGTCTCTTTCCCAGGCATTTTATCCTGGCCTGGCACGCATACAGAGGACCCCACTTCTGGTTCTAAGTTAGCAGTTGGGGATAGGTGGGGTAGCACACTGTGCATTCCCCGTCATCCAGGGGGCTCTCCAACTATGCAGAGCTTGCACAATGCTGTGCTCTGGTTCTGGGCTCTCCCAAGGAATCCTCACGTCCTGCACAGAGCCACTTCCAGATACCCACCACCTGTCAACCCTCCATTGTAGAAATCTCCTGCATGCGGCCATCCAGTCAAGAGCCAGTATTAAGTCTGGTGCCCAAGTGATCCCCCCAAGCTCAGTGTGCAATGCTGGGTTCTCATCATGCTGCAACACAGGGGGGATTGTGATGCTCAGCCATCTCTCTCAACTCTGCACCGATAAGTGACATCGGGGACTTAACTGTGCCTCAGTACTGGGAGGCCCCGTTTCCGGGTACACCACACACAGCCAATTGAGGCAACGTTCGCCGTGGGCGTGTCTTCAGTGGGGAAGTTGTGGAGTCTTCCTGTCCATGTTCTTGCACATCCTAACACTGCCCGCAAGACATCGGAGGTTTGGAGAGTGGCCTTCTCTGCTTTTTTGAGCCGGGGTGGGCTCCCCGAGCAAGTCTCGATGGGGATCGGGACATGTCCACGCGCCAGTGGGCCCAGCATCGGCCGCATCTGATGGAGGACTTGCTCTGCCAGGTTTGAGTTAGTAAATTCCAACTTTGTCATCTTCTTGGCATTGTGATGCTGGGGTGCCTGTGGATTTCCTACCGCCCCGGGTAGAAGCCAGAAGTGTACTGTGCCAGCTCTGGGGGGAGATAAAGGGGGTGTTTCTGCGTCTCCTTGTGATACGTAGCCAAGGTAGGGCTCACAGTGCTCTTTCCCCACCACCAAATTGCCTGCTGGTTACGCCGAGTTCTCCGAGGCTCTAGGCATGTGACCAAGAGTTGAAGGCAATAGGATCGTCACGTCCTGAGTCTCTGTGCCTGTACGATGGGTTCCGATCTTCAGGGAGCAGTCCACACTCGTTCCCACTCCCAAGACTTGTTCAGTATCCATCTGGCTCCTTCCCACCCACAGAGGGCGTGTACGGTGTAGTGCACCGGTTTTATTATCGAGGTTTGCTCCTCTAGATCCGTTGTGTTTAGCCTGAGGATTCGCACCCTCAGTTACCAGGACTACCTCGAGGAGGGTGTGGCTCTTCACCACGCACAACGATCTTGGGGTATTAGAGGTTTTGCTAGGCCAAGAGACTAACACCGCAATGGTCGCTCCTTTCATGAACAAGAATTCACTAGGCCTAGGGTGAAGCAAGGGGGGAAACCCACTACCCACAACACCAGCACATCATACCCCCTGTCTGTAAAAGACTTTGCCCCCCAACTGTGCTGATTTTACATGTAATTTTTTTTTTTTTTTTCGTACGCCCGCTAATCCTCGAGGCGAAATCTCAGGTAATTATATCTAACCTGAGACTGATTTTATGTGAGTATCCCTTTTTTCTTGCACAGAGACAGGTGTCCCTCGCCATTCAGGCAGATACTCGCCGATTTCGGAGGTACCCATTAGAGCTGGGTCGGCTCAGGAGCCACCAGTCCCTGGTCAACGACACTCTTTCAAATGTTCTCGCCAGGGCTCGAGTTAATCCAGTCCTAATTCCCGGTCGACGAAAAATCTTCAAATGTCCTCGGCCGGGTTTGATCCTGGGTCACCCGGTCGCCAGCGCGGTGTGGTAACCACTACGCTAGCGCGGCTCCAAAAATAAATAAACTTCAACATAATGTTCACTGCTGTCAGTGTGAAGTATCTTCATTAAATTGTTGAATCATCAATCAAATGTCAGTTATTTACTGTTGTAATAGTCTGTGAGAAAGAAGATAACTTAACATCATCAAACAAAGGCTGCCTACTGTTTTAGGGTAGTGATACAAACCATATACGATCAACAATAAGCCAAAAAAAAGAAGTAGGGAATAGTAGACAATCATCATCATCATCATCAACGTATATGCCAACGGCCACAATCACACAAGGAGGATCTCAGCACAGTGCACAAACTCCGTAGCACCAGCAAGAATGCCAATGTGTGTATATAGGAATCACACATTCTATAAATATTTTTGTGGTGGGTAGGTTTCTAATTTTTTAAATTTTGCCAGGGCAGCAGCCTGATAAGCCTACTCTTTACAGTTTCCAACTGACGAGGGATTTTTAACATGTGCAACTTGCACACGGGACCTCCTATTTTTTCGCTCTTATCCGAGAAGGCTAGGCATCCAATCTCACTACCCAGGAGACCAGGGGGAGTGTGACATCATTAGGACCACTGGTTCTGAAAAAAAGTTTCATAAATTATATTCCCTCAACTGGGAATTGAACCCGGTACCTCTAGAGCTCGAGGCGGATGCCATACCTCTTAGCCACTCCGACCCTATCCTACCAGGTGTCGTGCATCAACGCATCCAAGAAAAAACAGACAGGTTGAATACACACAGCCAAGAAGTGGAATTGAGCATTAATCTCAAGAAGGCAGAAATCATGACACTTCAGTGCAAGTGATCCTGCACCCATAAAAATAAGGGACCAGTAAATTGAAAAGACAAGCATATTTGCATACCTGGGAAGCACGTTGGCAGAACAAGCCATTACATCATTAGAAGAATGAAAAAGGCCAGAACAGTCTTTGTCTATAAATCTTCCAGGTATAGTACAAACACGAAACTAAAAATATATGAGAGTTGTGTACTTTCTGCACTTCTGTGTGGTGCAAATGCTGGAGAGTAGCAGAAAAGCAAATGTCCAAATTGTCATCTTTTCAAACAGCCTGCCTATTAAAATCCTCAAAATGTTTAGGCCAAACACAATCCTCAACCAAAAACTGCTTTCTTGGATTAATGAAGAACATATGCAAACCATCATAGGAGACAGATGCTAAAACTGGGCTGGCTATGTCCTCAAAAGAGACCCTGACACCACCAACAAAAATGCAATGGATCCCAGAAGGAAGGCAAAAGAGAGGTCAACCAAAGACAACTTTGTGGAGAACTGTGGAAAAGAAGACGAAAAGCCCGAGCCAGAGTTGAGGCACCTTACAATGGATGGTTACTGATCAAGCAAAGTGGAGACAGTTTACTGCTGCCCTACAAGACACAAAACTAGGCATAATGATCCCTGATCGCCCTGTCACTCAGCAGCCAAGGATCTAAGAAGGTGTTAGCAAGTTCAGAAAAAAAAAAAGGTAAAGGATCCCGTTACACGCCCATTGAGGCATATTGGGAATATGGTGTTAGGCCCATATTTTCTTGACCGTTGGCACACTAGGGGTGATGTGGTCAGCATCACGCCGGCCGCCTTAACCTTCCCAGAGTTGCTCTGGTACCCATTTGAGGCTGGGTCGACCCAGGAGCCGTTTGTGGCCTAAAAAAAATCCCACCTCATCTGTGGATAGAACCATAGACCACTGTGATAGGAAGCCAGTGCACTAACCACTATGCTACTGCGGCTCCAAGGTTCAGAAAAATTAAGGATAAAACAACAATTATTACCTATTGGACTCTGTTGAGTTGAAATACATAGGACACATGCTTCCCAATGTTTCTGTTATGTTGAGCTTCTTGGCCAGCAGGGTCAGTTCCTTATTAAACTGCACCAGCATGCTTGAGGACCACATGTCCTTGCTACTGCGCTTGTCAATGCCATAATCAGACAATGCATTTGTGTCATCTTCTGGCAGAGACAGCAAGTGGCGCCCAGACGTGTGATAGCTTGGGCCTAGTCCTGGCTGAGACCTTGCACTGTCTGGCCCATTTAGGAAGCTGTAAAAAAATTGAATTACAACATATCAGAATAACGAATGGTTAAAAAAAAATACCCCTCATCCAGTTTCATTAACATCCTCTTAAAAATAAAAAAACTTTTGGGTATTCACTTGAGTTTGGACTATATAAGATAAATTAATGAGGGTGGTCAAATCCGCCAGTAAGTGTCAAGAAATACCTTGCCAAATCCTAATTGGGTTTACATGCTATTATAACTGAGTGGCAAATGAGCATAAGGGTCAAAACAGGCCAATCAGTAATAAGTCCTGGCCACAGGATCAACCGACCCCAAACTGGTGCATCCACAGGTGGCGGATCATGGAACAACATGCAGATATGGTGTGTCAGCTGCGAATTAAGCCAGATTATTACTGGACAAATAAGCAGTGACGGACCAAACAGCGATATCCTCCCAGCAGGACAGGGAGGGTTAACAGGTGGCACTGCTACCCCTATTGAAATCCCCTATATGTCCTATGACGGGTGCATCAAGCGAATAAGAGCCGCTATAAGCTCTAGCCACAGGGAAGGTAAACCTTGGTAAACAAACCAACCTACTGCCTTGCAGCTACCACCGGGAGATGGAAAGGCTATGGGTGGCAAACAGAACCCGGCCTGCCAAAGATGAAGTGTGTCATCTACAGCGCAGACACCTGGAAAAATTAGGGCACACACGCATTTACTGCTTGGAGTCATGTCACAATCTCGACTTTCCTCATGGCATCGCTCCTATCAGCTACAACTGGGGAGGAGCACGCCGGGCCCATAGCCTCGAAAGGGCACACCCAAGCAACCGGTACGTCTGACCTGGCCAAGGGGTGCTGAGCTCAAGCAGAAGCTATGGGGCTGCCGCACTGACCTGGAAAAGACTGTGGACTTCGTCATGGCGACAGTCCTGCAGGTTTAGCATGACTACAAACTGAACGCAGAAGAGGAAGTAGAAGTAATAAGTCACTTCTGCTTTCTCTCTGTTTCTAACTGAATGGGGTTGTCCTTCACTAAAAATACTGGCCTTATGCAACATCCTTGGATTTTATTATCATAGTCTTCTTCATTCTTTTTAAAAGTAAAGGTAATCCTAAAGCAGATACTCTCGTGGAGTGACTTGTTCCCTTCCTCACTGACTTTTCCTTCCCTAACTCAAAATAAGAATACAAGAAGCAAGAGGAGCTTTCATTGCACTGGGTAATATATGGAGATCAAGAGAAATTGGGTCCAACGCAAAAATAAGAATCTTCAACTCAAATGTCAAGTCAATCCTATTGTATGGCTCTGAAACATGGAGAACAACATAAACAACAACCAAAAAGCTACAGACTTTCATAAATGGTGCCTGCGTAGAATAGAAGGATTAAAATGGTATGACAAGGTCACCAACGTGGAACTGATGACAAGAACCAGACAAGTGCCAGTGGAACAAGAGATGAGAAGAAGACGATGGCGATGGATAGGACACACACGGAGGAAACCTGTTGATAGCATTACAAGGCAGTCCTTGTTCTGAAACCCCCAGGGCAATAGAGAGGCAGAGGTTGACCAAGAAGCACATGGAGAAGGGAGCTGGAAACAGAGGGGAAAATGATGAGGAGAACGTGGAAAGAACTTGAGATGATGGTACGTGACAGGAGGACTTGGCATGTGTTTGTTGAAGGCCTATGCTCCTTGGGAGCGGAGGGTAATGAATGAATGAACTCAAGACCTAGGTACTCATTTTTAAAGTTAAGTAGACTGAAACGTGATTTGGCCTGGTTTCAAACTCACCCCTTTGCCTCATATGCAAACGGTCAAATCACTCTGCCACTTGGACATGATCATTTTTCTTAGAAATTAAAATGAGTTAATATTATATAATTAATCTAATGTAACATATCTGCTCACTATAAGAGAATATAAGTTCAGATTATCATCCAAACAAAATCAGTGTGTATTTATACTTACTTGTACCGTAACAACAGGTAAGATTAAAGGAAAAAGAGTTAGAGGAAGACAAAGAGAGCAAATACAGGACAGTTTGACATCGTGACATGGAAGGAGATCAACAACAGAATTGATAAATTGTACTGGAGACAGGAAGTTGTGGAGAGACATGATCTCCTACGCCATTAGGCATAGTACTTGAAGAAGAAGGAGAAGCACTTCAAAACCTCAGATTAAAGATATACTGAAAAAAAAGACTAGTTTTGAACTGAAACTGCTCAGGAAATTAAAAGTGGAAAACAGACACTGAGGATAGTGATAAGAAAAAAGATGACTAAACTATTTGTAATGGAAGAGGAAATCAATGAGCATGGAAAATACAGGATGACAGAAGACCTCATGTGATAGTTATTGTTGAACAGAATCAACATCATTGCACTCCGGGCAAACCCATAGGTATTCAGTCTCCCTCAGTAAATGTCAAAGAGTGTGAAAGCTAACTGTTCCTGTAGCTTGCTGGATGCATCCTCTCATACGCCTATCTCTACTAGCCTTACGTTTGATGCCAAATTCCAACAGTCTTAACCTTGATGATTCATCTATTGCAGTGTCATTTTCTAACAGGTGATCATTAATTGTTCTCAGTATCTCTCCCTTATCCATATCCCCCACTGTGAGTGCTCTTGATCCTAGTCTATCAGCTCTCTCATTACCGCATACCCTGCATGACCAGGAGAGTAGATCCACACCAGCTCTGGCAGATTCGAAGCCTCTATGAATGTTTTCCATTCTATTCATACCGTAGCCAACCATATTGAACCTTTCGAAGCATGGACTGAAAGTCTGACACAATGACTGCCTTTGTTAATAGAGTCTCAGTTAGCCACCATAAAACAAACACATGCAACGCGCGTTCGCATGCACGCACACAAATATATATATATATATGGTAGATCTTTACAGAACTCAGTGTTTCTAAAGTAGATCCCAATGTCTAAAATATCTGGCATGCCGTGTAACCCCCAGACGTAGGGTCGCACCATCATTTCCCTTTTCTCTCCTTATGGAGCATGCAGTCACTACAGCAGGTGTTCCTATTATAGCAAGTACACATCAAAGCATTCATGTGCTCTGGGAGTGGTGGTTTCTGCAGCAATTAATTTGACACAATGAGGTAGCCAGCCTCAAGCACAACCTCATGTTAGTCATCTCTTATGACATACCTGAGGGTGCAGTAGCTGTCTTCTTCTCTCTGCCTCCTCAAAGACCCCAGAAACTACACTGGACCAGGTGGTGCATGTTCCTATTGGTTAAGAAGAACTGCTCTAAGTAATGTACGCTTTAACAGTGATGTTTCCGACCGATCATTTCAGGTCTTAGAGCTTTCACAACTAAGTCTTAAATCAGGTTATCAAAGACTGTGACAATGAATAAAGCGCTGACCTGAATGGAGACAGGTTGAGGCCAAGTAAAAAGACCAGACACATAAGGCAGATCTTCTTTGCTGGGCTCATATTTATATGCTTCAGGCCCGAGTTCTGAAAGGAAAAAACAAAACAAGGTAGAACAAAAGTTAAACTGTTTTTGATTCATTATGAAACATAGCAAAAAAAATGACAAAAGACATAACTGCCCACAAGACTGGTGAAAGATGTAACAATGTCACAGATAATAGAAATAACCATGTTACTGATAATATGTGACTACGCCACTGATGACATATGACAAATGTCAATGAAGACAGATATAACCATGTCAATTAAGATAGATATGACCATGTCAATGAAGCTAGATATAACCATATCAATTAAGATAGATATAACCATGTTAATAAAGCTAGATATAACCATGTCAAAATGTAACTATCGTTTGGTTTGGTTTGAAGGACTATCTTCATTGCACAATGAGATCTCCATCAGTGTTCTGATCTCCTCCCTTAGATCACACAAGGAGGATTTCAGCACAGTGTACAAACTCTGTAGCACCGACAAGAACCCCCAATGTGTGTATATAGTAATCACACATTCTATACATTTTTTTGTAGGTTTCTTAATTTTTAAATTTTGCCAGGACAGTGGTCATGTGGCCTACTCATGTAACTATGAATATCATAGATAATACCATACCACAGAGGACTGACATAACAATGCCACAGATGACAAATGTAACTATGTCACTGATCAATAATATGTCAATGATCATAAATATAACCATGCCACAGAGGACTGTCATAACAATGCCTTACTTACTTACTTACTTAGTCGTTCCCCTTCTACCGTGAGGTGTAGAGGTTATGGCCTACTCATGTAACTATGAATATCATAGATAATACCATACCACAGAGGACTGACATAACAATGCCACAGATGACAAATGTAACTATGTCACTGATCAATAATATGTCAATGATCATAAATATAACCATGCCACAGAGGACTGTCATAACAATGCCACAGATGACGAATGTAACTATGTCACTGATCAATAATATGTCAATGATCATAAATATAACCATGCCACAGAGGACTGGCATAACAATGCCACAGATGACAAATATAACTGTGTCACTGACCAATAATGTGTCAATGATCATAAATATAACCATGCCACAGAGGACTGGCATAACAATGCCACAGATGACAAATGTAACTATGTCACTGATCAATAATATGTCAATGATCATAAATATAACCATGCCACAGAGGACTGTCATAACAATGCCACAGATGACGAATATAACTATGTCACTGACCAATAATGTGTCAATGATCATAAATATAACCATGCCACAGAGGACTGGCATAACAATGCCACAGACGACAAATATAACTATGTCACTGATCAATAATGTGTCAATGATCATAAATATAACCATGCCACAGAGGACTGACATAACAATGCCACAGATGACAAATATAACTGTGTCACTGATGCACAATATGTCAATGATCATAAATATAACCATGCCACAGAGGACTGACATAACAATGCCACAGATGACAAATGTAACTATTCAACAAATGATCAACATAATAATATTAACTGATACAAACATATTCTGGTTGTAAGACAGTTTTGGGGGAGAACAGGTTCAGCTGACCCTCATTTTCCTTTGTGCTCCTTATGGAGCATCCAACCACCACTGTAGCTGGTACCCCCTCGCAGTAAGTTTGTACCAAGCATTCACATGCTATTGCAGTGGCGGGTTTCTGTGACAAATTAGTTTTTACTGATGAGGTCACCAGCCCCCCCCCATGCACAACCTCGTACTCGTACGAACATGCCTGAGGGTGCAGTAGTCCTATTCTTTCTTTGTCTCTTCTTTTACACCCCACAAGTCATTTACAGATCTACCAAATCATCTAATGGGATCTACCAGTAGATCAAGATCGACTGGTTGCCGACCCCTGATTTAGATGGTCTCTTAGATTTCTGTGATGTTGTTCAACTATGGCTACTGAGCTTCTTGCTCTTTTATAGCCATTGCCAAGTTGAAGAATCCTTAGGATTATCTACATTGTAGATGTAGGCTTTTTCTGTGGCTTCTCAGCCATTCACAAATTCGGTTGGTTGACGTCTTGAGCTCCAGTTTTTGCCCTGGCTTTCTATCCTGGCCTGGCGTGCATTAAAAAAATCTTCCCACACAGTTTCACACTAGAAGGGGAGGGGGCATACTGTGCATTTCCCATGATCCATAGTGGCTCTCCAAATACGCAGGGCTATAATTCTATGTTCTTGCTCTGGGATATTCCAAGAAATGGTCATGTCCTGCACACAGCCATTTCCCAGCTCCCCTCGCCTGTCATAAATTCATTGTTTGACCTTCTGCATGCTGCCAGCCAGGTAAAAGCCAGAGTCAAATCTGGGGCTCAAGTGACTCCCCCAAGCTTAGTGTGCAATACTAGGTTCTCAATATGTTTCAGCACAGACGTGTTTCACTACTCTGGTGTGGCAACTCAATCCTTGAAGCAGCAACTTGAAGGTGGCTTGTTTCCAGGATGAACTATGTGGCGATGCTTCAGGGGCTTTCTAAGATTTCTAACCTTGGACAACACAAGAGCAGTGGAATTCCTTTGCATCCCAAATTTCTGTGACACTGCTACAGTTGAGGTTAGACTGACGCAGCTTATTTTAGTTTTTAATTGTAACTTGCCCTGCCATTCCTTCTTCCATTATTCCACATTTAAGCAGCCACATGACAGCTCATTGTCAGTTTTCATTTCAATATATGGTGTTAGGTCAATTCATCTCATCTCAACCCGTAACCCATCATGGGTCGTATGGGTGCCATGGTGGAAGCATCAGCAGACAGGGTCCTCCACTGCTCTCTATCCTCAGCAATGCGTACAAGTGTGGAAAAACCGTGCCCTGTCCATTCTTTGATGTTATCAGCCCAGGATTTTCTTTGCCTTCCTCTTTTCCATTTACCTTCGACTGTTCCCTGGAGGAACGTTTTTGAAAGGGAGCCATGACGAGTTACATGCCCAAACCAGGCAAGCTTTTGATGTTTCACTACTGAAAAAAGTGGTTCTTGGTGGCCTGCATACATGTTTATTTTCTCTCTAACATAGACATTTGTTTTGTGCTCTATAGCAAATGCGCATGAGTTCAGCAGCATGTCAATCTTTTGTTCTCGGTCACTCAGTTCTCATTAGACCTTTCACAGTGACTTGTATGTCCAAACTGCAGGTTGGTCTAAAACCATCCATCTTTAGATCCAAATTACTTACATTTCTTACTGTTCTTCCTTATAGGTGTGTTCTAAACAGTAGCTCTTCTCTTTGTGTTTCTCATCTGCAGTGGCGTACTAAGGGGGGGGGGGGGGACCTGGGTGGCAGGCAGGAAGGGGGTGCCATCGGATACTAGTATGATAGTACTTACTGTTAAAAATATACTTGCAAGTGTGTTTCATAGGGGGGAGTTTGGGGCGCGGGTGCCAAAGGGTACCCGAAGGTAGGATCCACCCTGGGTGGCAAATACTTTAGGGATCTTCTGGTCTCATCTAGTCTCTTCTGGTCATGACCCAAGTAGGCCTGACCCCTCAGAACTCCAAGTAGGCCCGACCCTTCAGGACTGTACAGGTGATAAAGGGTTGAAGCACTTGTTTAACAGTGGTAGGAAAGGGGGAAAATAACTTCTGATGATCAGATTACCCCCTCTCGGTATGCTCTGTGTAGTTTATTATCACTGGTGTTACCTCTTTTTCTTTAAAAAAACATATTACTCTGTAAATTATAAAGCAGTAACCATGCACATCATTTCTGAAGGTGCACAATGTTGCAAGAATGAACAAAAACTCTATACCTCTCTCTGTAAATATTCCACTTTTTGCCTCAGTGTATCATTTTCTCTCAGCAATCGTTCGTTCTCATCTCTGCACTGTTGCAGTCTTTCTTCTAGACTGGTAAGGTACTGACCACATGAAAAACACAAGAACATGAAGGTATGAGTTAATATGAAGACACAGTTCTCAAGTTAGTCTGATAACATGAAGCTTCAGCCTAAGCTCAAATGAAGGCAGAACATGCAAACTCTCCAGGATAAATCCATAGAAGATATAACTGGTGAAATATAAGAATGAAGTGATAATAACTGAAATTCCTACACTCCAAATCTTCTCTTCTTTCTTTGATCCTTAGCTGCTGACTGTCAAAGCAATCAGTGGCCATCACGCTTAGTAGCGTCTTGTAGGGCAGCAACAAACTGCTTCAACTTTGTTTGGTCGGCGGCCACCCTTCGTACATTCCACAAGCTACAGCCTATATTTCAACATATGTTCTACATCTGCCTGTTAAATTCTATGAAAAGATAGGTTACATTTTTTCTTTCTCCCTGTAGCGTTTGCCTTGTTTACATGTGACTCTGCCCAGAGAAAGGACTTCAGTCAATCAATAGCCTTTAGCTTGCCAAGCAGCACAGGGCATCAGCAAACACATGCCAAGTCCTCCTGTCCCGTGGCTATTAGCTTGAGGTCTTCCTCATCATTTTTATTTGTCGCCAGCTCTTTTCTCCATGTGTTCTTTCTTCTTCTTTGATCCTTAGCCACCGACCGTCAAAGCAGTCAGTGGCCATTATGCCTGGTGGCGTCTTGTAGGGCAACAACAAATTGATTCCACTTTGCTCAGTCGGCGGCCATCCTTCGTACAGTGCCCCAACTCTGGTTCATTCTTTGCATCTCAGCCTCCACAGTCCTCCGACAAGTTGTTTTTGGTCAGCCTCTCTTTCGTTTTCTTTCAGGGGTCCATAGCATAGCTGTTCTTGTGATGGCATTGGGGTCTCTTCTGAGGACATGGCCAACCCAGCTCCAGCATGTGTTCTTTAGTCTGCATCTACTTCTCTTGCCTTGGGGATTCCAGAATAACGGCTACCTGGTAATGCTATCAACAGGTTTCCTCAATGTATATCCAATCCATCGCCAGCATCTACTTCTCAGTTCTTTTGTTTCAATGCTACTTGTCTGGCTCTTGTAATCAGTTCCTCATTGGTGACTTTATCAACCATGTATTACCGAGGCCCCTAGGGCAGCATGAATGGTTAGAGAACTGGTCTGTCACAGCAAAGGTGCTGGGTACGATTAACGGTATCAACGGGCTTCAGTCTACTCAGCTGTAAATGAGTCCCTGACTCTTGAGTTAGGGAAGGAAAATGCAGCGAGGAAGGGAACTGGTCACCACACCTCTCGATTCTGGACCAAGTATAGTGAAGTCTCTAACACTTCATTCCCCTACAGCAATATCTGCTATGGGACTACCTTTACCTTTCAAAGGGAGCATAGAATGGTAAAATTGTAACATACAAGTCGTAAGAAGTATCGAAGAAGGGTCGGGCATGTAACCGGTTACTCCATCCTGAAGAAAATTTGTAGCCACTAAAACTTCAACAAACAACATGATGAAAAGATATTTGATAGTGGTGACATTGAATCTCTTTGGAATAATAATAATAATTGCTCCTTCAGTCATGACTGACTATGGGAATGCGCTAGTGAGGTGACAGCCCTCAGCTGCTTATTTTCCTGGTGTTCCTTTTGACGTTTTCTCCTCTCTTCTGCTTGTTGTGTGAGCTTCTTTTCGCCCAGTCTGAGGTGGAATTGTTCTTCTGCCATCTGCCAGTTGTACGTAGAAGATATCTTTAGGGATGCGACCATCTTCCATGCAGCGGACATCGCGAAGCCAGCATAGTCTGCGCTGTCTAAGCAGCGTATACATGCTCTGAAGGCCAGCATGTGACAACACCCCAACATTTGTCACTATCTTTCCACAAAATGCAGAGGATGTGGCGTAGACACTGTAGATGGAAGGTATTGAGCCCTTTTTCTTGCTTAGCATAGGTTGTCCATGTCTCGCTGCGATATAGAAGTCTGCTGGTGATGCAGGCGCTATATACCGCAGCTTTGGTCTTCATTGTGAGTCTGGAGTTTCCCCACACATGCGATGTGAGGCGGAAAACTGATGAAATTGGAAATTGATGAGGTATTATGGAATCCCCCTGAAAGTCATTTACTTAATAAAGAAAACATATGAAGAGAAGAGAAAGGCCTTGCAGACTGATATATTTGTACTACAGTTGATAAAACCCCACTGTTAACCGTTGAACAAATAATAACAATTATATCGTTATCTATAAAAATGTCTGGGCTGTTCAGGTTCTATATTCCATAGTTATAATTAGTGTAATGAAAGCGCCTATTTTTCATCCTCTTCTTCTTTGGTCCATGGCCACTGACTGACAAAGCAACCAGTCACCACCAGCCTGGTGGCATCTTGCAGGGCAACAACATACTGTCACCACATTGCTCGGTCGGCAGCCATCCTTCGTGTGGTGCTCCAGCTCTGGTTCATGCTTTGCATCTTTCTCCAGTTCTCCGCCAGGTAGTTTTTGGTCGACCCTGCTTTTGCTTTCCATGTTATGCACATTTTCTGAGTGCTGAGCTGGTAGTTGAGCATGACACGTCACTCTCACAGTATGCTGGCAACACTATTCTGATGGACCTGGACTGAATCCCTGAAGTGGTGCCTAAAATCTTTTATGTTTCTGTTGTTTGGTTTCCTCATTCTGTCTTTCTTGTAAGTGCCATGATGTCAAAAATGTATCTTCTCTCTCCATCACCCTCTTTCCTCTTTTTCCTTCAATCTTTTCTGTTGTCACAATACATTATTCTCATAACATACCCAAAAGAAGTGCACTGCTTCCTTCTAATATGACGGATAAGCTTCCTTTGTGCCTTGGCTTTTTTCTGGACATCCTCATTACACTTGTAAGCTGATTACACTTGTCAGCTGATTACATTTATAAGCTGATTACATGTATAAGCTGATTACATGTGTAAATTGATTACACTTGTAAGCTGATTACACCTGTCAGCTGATTACACCTGTAAGCTGTCAATGTTAACATCCTTCTGTAAAACTACATCTCTGTGGCCTCCAGAGATTTCCTTGCTTATTTACTAATTGGGGAGTATAGGTTGCTATAGGTCTCATCTAAAAAAATGAGAAATGCCTGTAACCATGCCAACCGTACCTTCACGCGTGGTCCAATTCTTGGACCCGGTGCTCCCTGTTTCTACCAACACGGCTCTGGCGAATGACGAGCATCTGGTGCCAACAAACCAGACCCCCCTGAGTCTACTGGGGTAAAATTCAATACTATGGATGAGGTAACCCAACAGATACTTCTGGCAGAGCAAGTCCTCCATCAGATGTGGCTGATGCTGGGCCCACTGGCGCGTGGACATGTCCCGATCCCCATCGAGACTTGCCCGGGGAGCACACCCCGGCTCAAAAAGAAGAGGGAAGGCTACTCTCCAAACCTCCAATGTCTTGCAGGCAGTGTTAGGATGTGCAAGAACATGGACAGGAAGACTCCATAACTTCCCCCACCGAAGACAGAACATGTCAGCCTAATAGGCGTGGATACCCAGCAATGGAAATGGGACATGTATGCATCATACAGTTAATGACTATGCTCGGCTTTATTACACGAAATGGGGCTGCCACTGTAGATCATCACCAGGCAGGCGGGGCCCCGGACCCCCATCGAAAATGGAAGAGAAATTGTGGGGCACCTGCGAGGACCTCCTGCTGACGACTGGATTCATGGAGGCAACTCATCTCCTTGTTTAGACTGCTGCGCATAGGAAAGCAATCACAGAAGAAAAATAATTTACTAATTATCCATGCCTCACTTCTGTTGGTTATGACTGGCTCTAAATAATAACTGAAGAGTTCTCTTTCTTAATTCAACTGACAAAGAGTTCTTGCATAAAATACTTGTTTATTTACTTAATACTGCCTTTTCTCTGGGCTACTTTACTATTCGCTACTGAGATGCATCTTCTATATGATGTTATTAATCTGTCTTGGTTAGGTTAACATGCTCACAATCATAACAAAGCTAAAAACTAGCAGATATGCACAAGAAAATGTAACAGTTTTTGTGAAAATGTTTTTTGGTCAATATGTTTAGATAATAACAAGCTTATGTTCTTCAATATAAGTATTAAAACCAATAAAATGGTATATGATCAGTTTTACAAATAACAGTTCACAAGAAACAAGGGACGTTTCGGGTTTTACCCTTAGTCAGCCACAAACAGGTGACAAAGACAAGAATACATATAGGTACTAAACAACTATACGGTGATGAGAAATATACAAAAAATGGGCGATACAAGCAGATGGAAAAAGTAAACAACAACAGTGATGAGAGAAAAAGAACAATAATAATACAAGAAAATCGTAAAATCTAACAGAAATACCGAAACAAGAAAGTAAATAATCAACGAAACGAAAAAAAGAGAATTAACAAAACTGATGAACTAATAAAAGTTATCTCAGCTCAATCCAAAGAATCTGTGAAAGAAAGCAGCAGTACTCCATCACAGAAATCGCAAGGAAGTGACGTACGATAGCGACAAAACCAAAGATATAAAAAGATACGAAACGAACCAAAACAAAAACATAAGAAGATAGATCTAAAAGGCAACGAATAAAGAATTAAAAAGAGAAAAGCTACCAGAATTTATGCAAAATGATGTTGGATATTCAAACCAGCGGGAGCTAAAATACCCATTTTAAAAATAAGGCGATTCTCCAACGAAAAGCGAGTCTTGTCATTACCGGCACATGACAGGAGGGCAGTAACATGAATATCAGAATTACCTGCATGGTCAGGCCTATTGAAATGAAGGGCCACCGGTAAATGTTTGTCATGATAGATGTCATTCAAGTGCTCACGAAACCTGTCTGCCAAACGCCTGCCAGTTTCACCAATATAGGTCATGCCACATCTCTTGCAGATGATAGCATAAATCAGGTTTCTGGATTCGCACGTAAAAGACTCTCTAATGATAAATGTTCCTTTCGGAAAAGTGACTGTCTGAGTTTGGAGTACAAACGGACAGGTCTTACATATCCGGCGTTGGCACGGTTTAGTACCAAAGTAAGACGGGCTAGTATGTCGCAAGCGACTGTGTACAAGAATATCCCTAAAATTCCTATCCCTACGATAAGCTACCAAAGGTGTATCACGAAAC
The DNA here is from genome assembly GCA_024509875.1 of Oreohelix idahoensis. Lineage (NCBI taxonomy): Eukaryota > Metazoa > Mollusca > Gastropoda > Stylommatophora > Oreohelicidae > Oreohelix > Oreohelix idahoensis. The sequence goes on along the minus strand of JAMPIV010012624.1, from coordinate 156,028 downwards.
AACTCTTTGGTATCAGGATCAGAGTTAAGAATAGGCAGATGTCAAAACAGAATTCTCTTTACCGCCAGACAGTGAGGATGGAAAGTTAGAACCAGTTTGAGTCTGTCAGATTGGACAGAAGGTTTAGTAGTGAGTGCCGTCTGACGAGTGACGCATGTGATACAATTAAGGGCATCAGATAAAACATGTTCTGGATAAAGACGTTGGCGAAAGAACTCAAGCATCTCTTGAGCTCGCTGATGAAAATCATCGTCATCGTGACATAACCGACGCAAGCGAAGAAGTTGAGAAAAGGGAATGGAATTTTTACAACTAAGAGGATGCGATGAAGTATAAAGAAGGAAACCATGAGCGTCAGTAGCCTTATAATAGACAGACGTTTTAAGACAAGTAGGACTAATAGTCACAGTGATGTCAAGGAAGTTCACTGAGGTCGTAGAGATTTCAGAAGTGAATTTGATGGCAGGATTGAAATTACCAACATAGTCAATAAATCGACGGAGGTCTACCTCAGACATGTCTGTAATACCAATACCATCATCAATATAGCGGCGGTAAAACTCAGGTATTGGTCCATCATAACTTTGAAAGACCAAATATTCAAAGTGGCCCATAAACAGGCAAGCGTAACTAGGGCCCATCTTAGTACCCATAGCGACGCCACTGATTTGGTCGAAAAATTGGCCATTAAACTCAAAAGAGTTGAGAATAAGAACCAACTCAGCAAGGCGAAGAAGCGGACCTGTACTTATTGTAAGATCAGTACGCTGGTCGAGAAAAAATTGGAGTGCCTTCAGACCATCAGCATGTGGAATAGAAGTATAAAGGGAACAAACATCTAGGAGGAAAAGATGGTAAGTACGATCAGGCGTGAATCTGATCGAATCAAAAGTAGTGATAGCATGAGTAGTGTCTTTCAAATAAGAAGGCAGACTGGTGACTAAAGGCTGGAAAATACTATCAAGGAACTCAGAAATACGTTCAGTGGGACAAGAACATGCTGAAACAATAGGCCTACCAGGGTTAGCAATTTTTTGCACCTTAAGAAGCATGTAAAAGGAAGGCTTACCAAGACTACTATAAAAAATATGGAGAGATAAAGCACCAGAAGGAAGAAGATCATCATGGACCAGGCCACGGATAGTCTCATAAACAGTAAGATTATTATGGACTGTAGCGTCACAAGAACAAGGTGAGTAAAAGGTAGTGTTACCTAGCTGTGTAAATCCTTCGTGAATATATAAGTCCTTACGCCAAACAACAACAGCACCACCTTTGTCTGCTGGCTTGATAACAATATCATCACGGTTTTTAAGGCGTGATAAGCCCGCCATTCAGAAGACGTGAGGTTAGATCGACGGAGACGGCGTAGATTGAGCTGGTCAATGTCATGTAAAGTATTGGCAATATATAAATCCAGAGCACGAGAAGCTCCTGGAGCTGGAGTCCAGTCTAGTTTAGGTTTGCCAAAACGACGAAAGATGTCATCAGTATCGGAAACCCTGGTAGAATCCTTACCCTTACGGTGGTAATATTTAAGACGCATGCGGCGATGTAAGCTGTGAACATCTTGAAGCAGAGAATATTTATCAAAATTAGAACGAAGAGGAACAAACTTAAGACCTTTACTCAGGACAGACAATTCATCAGGAGACAGATGCAAATCTGGAGGAATGCAAATAACTTTAGTGTGGGTAGAAGACTGAATAGAGGACCCTGAAGGAGGTTGCGGATGGAGACGGCGCAATTTCTCTTTTTTATGCGTGCACAAACGAGTATTCAGCTCCCGATTCGTGTCATGGATAATAGTGCGAATAAGAGGGAACGCTGCCGGGCACGACGAAGTCAGTTGATGTAGTTGTTGAGTAAGGTATGATTTGGAAAGTTCAAACTCAGTCAGCTGGCGTTTATGTATAGCATTGACGCACCTCATACGTTGGAAGGAACATTTCTTCTCAACCTGTTGTAAGCGGTGCTGGTCAGCAGGATGAGGAAGTCCAGCTGATAGATGGAAGCTAGAGACAAACCCTTTGGGAATAACCCTAGCATGGAGACAGTTCTTGAGAAAATTAATGTGACATGTACAGCGTGTCTTCTTGTAAATAGTAAAGGCTAAGTCAGAAGCAGTACGAGATATGTCAGAAGGCATGAGAGAAAATGAATAGGTAATAAAAGAATGAAGTGAAGAAATCAACTGTTTCTGATAAGGCATAATGAACAAATGTAAAAATATGAAACAAGAGAAGAACATAAAATACACCAGTCACGAAACGAAAACAGGGTAGCAGCAATTTATTTATTTATTTATGTTCTTCAACACGGAAAACATGGTTACCGATTACCTCTTTTTTTCTTTTCCTTGATAAACTTGCAGACTCACGGTTTTTTATGATCCTTTGTCTAAAGGTGACGAAATGGAATGGACTACGACTTATGGAACATGGAACACAAGAAGTATAAATGGGAAAGAAGAGGAGCTGGTGGAAGAGATGAGGAAAGCAAAATTAGAAATCCTGGCTATAACGGAAAAAAAGAAAAAGGGACAAGGAGTCATGGATCTCGATGGCAACACGCTGCTCTACAGTGGTGTACCCACGCCTGAAAGAGCTAAAGGGGGCGTGGGTTGCATTGTGGCCAAAAACCAGAAAGATAGTATCAAGGGATGGAACTTTGTCTCGGAGCGCATTATGGTTGTAAAACTAAAAGAAGGAGAAACCATAGTCAACCTGGTCATAGTGTATGGGCCAAATGAGGATGAGAGAGCAGAGGTCAAGGAGGAATTCTTCGAGCTGCTTCAAAGGACAGTGGACTGCCTAGATGAAATTATCATGCTCAGAGATTTCAATGCGAGAGTTGGAAATGACCATGCTAGATGTGGTGGAGTTATCGGAAGATATGGAGAAGATACTCTCAATGACAATGGAAAGTGACTCCTTAGATTCTGCAGTGAGCAGAATCTGATCATTACAAACACAAAGTTCCCCCATAAGCGCATACATGCATACACTAGATGTGAACCAACAAAGAACGAGAAGTCAGTGATCGACTATGCCATTGTTAGGAGGAGCTCATTCAAATATGTCCGGGATGCTAGAGTCTGGAGGAGGCCAGAAATTGGAAGTGATCACTACCTTTTTACAATCAAAAGAACAACTGAAAGAGTTGCTCAGCCTAGGAACTGCCCAACATCACGCAAGAAACCAAGTAAACAAATGGGAGAAATGAGCATTAAGACCTACAAGCTGAGAGAGCCAGAAATTAAGACCAGATATCAGGGGCTTATTGCTACAGCGGTGAGAAACACAGAAGAACAACCTGATGACTTGGAAACCCTCTGGCTTAAATTCAAGGACATCATAAAGACAGCTGCTGCAGAAGCATGTGGTGAAGTCTAATGGGAGCATCAGGTGACATATTACTCTTAAGGGTCTTACAGGCAGCGTGGTGCAACAAGACCATACAAAAGGATTGGGAGATTGCCATCATAACACCAATTTTCAAAAAGGGTGACAATCAACAATGTGGAAACCATAGAGGCATATCACTTCTCAGTGTCCCTGGTAAAATCTACTCTACAATCCTAGAGCAGAAACTCCGACACCTAGCTGAGCCACAATTGGATGAGGTCCAGTGTGGATTCTGAGCAAACCGAAGTACTCAAGAACTAATCTTCACACTCAGACAGCTGAGTGAGATCCATCTTTGTTTCATAGATCTGGAAAAGGCGTTTGACAGGGTCCCCTGGAACAAACTTTGGGACTGTTTGGCAAGGAAGAACATTCCAGTACCTCTGATTCATGCTATACAGAGCTTCTACAAGTCTTGTAGAAATTATGTGAGGACAGCAAACCATAAGTCAGAAGAGTTCAAGACCACCACTGGTGTAAGACAAGGTGATATCCTGTCACCTTATCTTTTCATACTCCTCATGGACGATGTTATCAAGGCATGTAAGGAGAGAACAAGAAAGTATTCAGTGGGGTACTGGAAGATGAGACAGGTATGTATTTCAGAGCTGGCATTTGCTGATGATGTTGCCCTGATTGCTAAATCAGAGGCACATCTCCAATCCAACCTGCAAGTCTGGAAGGAAGAGCTGGAGAAGAGAGGGATGGTCATAAGCAGCTCTAAAACAAAATCCATGGTGATATCATGAGAAGAAAGAAGACATCAGATTAAGCTGGGAGAACAGGTCCTGGAGCAGGTCGACCACGTTAAATATCTCGGAGCTATTATAGACCGAAAGGGAGGCATCAAAGAAGAGTTGGCCACTCAAAAAGCTGCAGCTGGGAGAATTTTTCAGGCCATAAATCGAGGATTCCTCAGCAAGAGAGAGGTTGGTAAGAAAACGAAGATGGCTGTATACCGCTCCACCTATGTCCCAGTCTTGACATATGGATGCGAGTCATGGGCAATGACTACAACCCACAAAAGCCAGATCCAAACCTCAGAAATTAGGTATCTGAGGAAGGTGGTTGAAGTAACAAGAAGAGACATGGTCCGCAACCAGACGATACGTCAAGGCCTAAAATCCCACCCCCTGCAGACCCAAGTAGAACAGTCCCAACTAAGATGGTTTGGCCATGTCTGCAGAATGGGAGAAGATCGGCTACCACGACAAGCATGGGAAACAAAGAGCCAGGGATCCAGACCTCCAGGATGACCCAGAGTTCGCTGGGAGGACAACATTAGACAATCTTTGAAGGGCCGAGGACTAGAATGGAACCAGGCCAGGAGGAAGACAGCCGATAGGATAGTCTGGCACTCTCTCTTCCAAACCTCTACACCTCATGGTAGAAGGGGAACGACTAAGTAAGTAAGTACTAAGCAGGATCATCGTGTGCCGATGGTCGAGAAAATATGGACCTAGCCCCATATTCCCAATATGCTTCAATGGGCGTGTAACGGGATCCTTTACCTTTACCCCTAAGCAGGATCTAGTAATGGTACTTTCATTTCCTTTAGTGTCTCTCTCTTTTTTTTTTTTTGAATGAAGCATACCTGTCAATCTCCTGAGAAAAAAACCTGTACGGCATATCAATAAAAATCTGTACAAAGTTAAAAAAAGCTGTACGCAATATCAATAAAAACCTTACAAAGTAAAAAAAAAACTTTACACAAGAGTATTTTAAATACAGAAGATGAAAAGTTTAAAAACAGTAAAAAAAAATAATAATAATTTTAAAGAGAAATAAAACATACTTAAAAAATATACCAGTAAAAACTGCTTGTACAGCTGTACACTGACAAAAAATAAAAATTCCTGTACAAGTTGTCCTTTTCCTGTACAAGTTGACAGGTATGATGAAGAATATTTTCACTGCTCAGCCTCATTTGAATTTATACACAGTGTCCGCCGAAAGTAGAGTAGGGATTTCAATTGAATGTGAGGGACATAAAACATATCAGTGAGGCTTAAACAAATTTGAACTTGATTCTGGAATATGTGGTATTTTTTATTATTACCTTCTTTTCTTCACATTTTTTAAAATAACCCTTGAGGGTTTAATGAAGATGTAAAGGTGGACAATTCAACAATGGTCATACATGCATGAGAGGATGATTGGGTTTTTACTTCTTCAAAAATGACGAAGGAGCAGTTACCGTTAATGGTGAAAGGTGCCGTTGCATGATTGATGCATTTCTTGAACCTGCAGTAAATGCCATGGAAAATCACCATTCACAGTGGTTTCAACAAGGTGGTGAAACTTGTCATACTGCAAGACAAACCATGGATACCTTGCATTTTCTTCTGGGAATTTTTAAAGAAAAGGGTCTACATCAACTGGAGACAAATGAAAAGGACAAAGAAGACACAGAAGGACCTTGAGCAGACTGCACAGAACAGAGGACTTTGAGCAGACTGCACAGAACAGAGGACTTTGAGCAGACTGCACAGAACAGAGGACTTTGCATAAATTTGTTGAAAGCCTACGTTCCTCAGGCAGATGGCAGGTAACAACAACGATCCAAAATTACTTATGCCACCTGAAGCATCACAGCACAGATGCCGATTCACTACACTTCTTGCATGAGCACAGCAGCAATATTTTGCTCACCCAATGTTAATGTTAATCAGAATCGACATCACTGCACTGTGGGCAAACCCATAGGTGCTCAGTCTCCCTCAGCCTAAGTCGAAGAGTATGAATACTAACTGTTCTTGTTGCGCAGTGGTTTATACATGCCAGATGCGTCCTCTCATACATCCATCCCTGCTGGTCTTACGTTTGATGCCACATTTCAGCACTCTTAGCCTTAATGATTCATCGATTGCAGTGTCATTTTCTAATAGGCGATCATGAATTGCCTTCAGTATTTCTCTCTTATCCATGTTCAATTCACCTTCTATGGGTGCTCTTGATGCTAGTCTGTCAGCTCTTTCATTGTCGAGTACCCCTGCATGACCAGGATAGTAGATCCATATCAGTTCTTGAAGTTTCGGTGCTTCTATGGAGGTTTTCCATTGATGTCAGAGCCATCCATTTTGGACCTTTCGAAGCATGGATTGTCAGTCTGATTATAAAGTCTCAGACAGCCATCTGGCCATACTCAATTACAGGCAAGACTGTTATCAAAAGTGACTATACTCCTATGGTCATAACTTTATAACTTTGATCTCTTTGACTCATAAATGAATCTTCAATTTCAGAACATCTCATCCAAATGGATGATAATAACTTTATAACGCTGATCTCTTTGACTCAGAAATGAATCATAAATTTCAGAGCATCTCATTCAAATGGAATGTCATAACTTTATTACTTTGAGCTCTTTGACTCATAAAAGAATTTTAAATTTCAGAGCATCTCATCCAAATGGGCTTCAAAGCCAATCTGTGAAACTCTACAGTTCATGCTTTTGATGCTTTAATCCTGCCAGAATGTCACCAGCATTTTCAGGTTTCCAAATGGAAAACATGCACGAAAAACAGATCAATGGCAAACACTGAGATTAATCTGAAAGGATTATTGTGAGGGTACTGGAGCAAAATTAACAAGAGTGTAAAAAAAAAATGTGCAAAAAAAGTACAGTCTGATTGAATATTATGCGGACTCAACTTAATTAGATTCAGCTTAACGTGGCTGGTTATGGAGCCGCGGTAGCATAGTGGTTAGTGCACTGGCTTCCTAGCGCAGTGGTCTATGGTTCGATCCCCTGATGAGGCGGAAAAATTTTAGGCCACAAACGGCTCCTGGGTCGACCCAGCCCCAAATGGGTACCAGAGCTACTCTGGGAAGGTTAAGGCGGCCGGCGTGATGCCGACCACATCACCCCTCGTGTGCCGACGGTCAAGATAATATGGGCCTAACTCCATATTCCCAATATGCCTCAATGGGCGTGTAACGGGTTCCTTTACCTTTTAACGTGGCTGGTTGGCCAAGGGGTAAAATAATAAAAAACTTTAATTGTAAATTATTCCAATTACTTAAGGAATTATATATATATATATATATATATATATATATATATATATATATATATATATATATATATATATATATATATATATATATATATATATATATATATATATATATATATATATATATATATATATATATATATATATATATAATAAATAAATAAAAACTATAATAAATAAACAAATAAATAAAAGATTATTATTTAAACTATTTAATAAAATATAGGCAAAATAAAGGCAAATAATAAATAGAATATACAGAAATAATAATACACATGAAGATGAAACACACTATGTACTTGGTTCTTCTTTCTTTGGTCCTCGGCTGCTGACTGACACAACAATCAGTGACCATCATGCCTGGTGGTGTCTTGTAGGGCAGCAACAAACTGTCCCCACTTTGCTTGGTCAACAGCCATACTTCGTGTGGTGTCCCAGCTCTGGTTCATGTTTAGCATCTCTGCCTCCACAGTTCTCCGCCAGGTGGCTTTTGGCCGTCCTTGCTTTCGCTTTCCTTCCGAGTCCATGGCATGGCAATTTTGGTGATGGTGTCAGGGTCTCTTCTGAGGTTGTGGCCAACCCAATTTCAGCGTCTATCTGCTATGATGGTGCGCATGTCTTCTTGGTGGCTCCAGTTTGCAGTTCTTGGTTGGTGATGGTGTTCAGCCAGAAATTTCAAAGAAATACTTGGTTACTAAGCAAAATTCACTTTACTGTATTCAGTTTTGAATGCTTGTCCTGCAATGTTGTCAAGTTGTCACCCCAGCATTACATTCTTGCATGGGTGATGGAAGAACGACGCTATACTCTCTCTGAAGGTTATGGGAAGTCCAATGTGGACGTATCAATGTATCGTTGTTTAAAATATTTATTGAGTATATCTTAGTTTAGTGTTTACTTCTTTCTTCTATTTTGTCTTCTGGCTCCTTATCGAGAAGGCAAGGTTATAAAATGTTCCTTTTCAACGAAGTAATCCAGAAATGCGACTCTTGCAGTTTCAGTCAGGGTGTATGCACTGCACTATTAACACTTTTCTGTGTTATTGTACTTTGAAAGCACGTATACACTGCTTAGACAGCGCAGACTATGCTGGCTTGGCCATGTATGCAGCCCATGAATTTTTCATGCATGCTTTCTACATCCTGCAACTTCTAACTGATGAGAAAGAGGGAGGGAGAGATGGATGGACACACACACTTAAACAAACAAAAATCACACTTCCGCCCCAGTCACAAAATCTGCACTCATTGAAATCAACTATAAAAAGTTAAAACATAAACTGGTTAGGAAATTATGAGACACATCCACTTATGATGCAAGACTTACATCAGTAATGGAAGACTTACATCAGTAATGGAGGTGACACCACATGTAGAGATGACCGACGATGTGATGATCGGGAATGTCTGCTGGCCTGAAAAAGACAAATGACTGCTGGCTGTTGTGGTCACCCACTGCGTGGCCCCTGCTGGATCACAAACAACATGTATGTTAATATTACATATGGAAGAACATGCAGAGAGATGAGATGAAGAACAGTGATAGACATGGCAGGACAAAAAAACCAGCTATGATGAGAAATGCCCAATGGGCTGATCACCCGTTGGCTTGTCACACCGATTACGGAAACAACGGCAGATGGATCTATTTGTTGTTGCCCTAAAGACGCCGCTAGGCGTGATGGGAAACTACAACAGAGAAAATCAATCTGCTGTTGCCCTTAAGACGCCACAAGGCGTGATGGCCTCTGACTGCTTGGTCGGTCTTTGGCTAAGGACGGAAGAAGAAGAAGAATGATGAGAAATAAGCCAGATGGGCAAAATATTTTAAGAAATTCTAAACAGGAACGAACCAACACAACAGACCACTACTGGATAAGCAACAGAAACTCTAAATATAAACACACATCCACCCACACAACTGGAGATCATACAAACAATAACACTACAATATTGAAAAGGCAGCAGTGCCTAATAGAATTCCCCTCAGAAGCAATGAAAGATGATATTCCATCAACTACCGAAATGTTGTACCAACGCTACATGAAAATTTGGGAACAAGTGCAAGGACTTAAAGGAAGGGCACATTATTATACAACCTAAGAAAGGCAACTATATGCAGAAATTGATGAGATATAACACTTCTGGCAGTGGCTGGAAACATTCTAACTGGATATGCTAGATTGTATCCTGAAATGGAAAATAAATGGCATTTGAAACAGGTATATCATGTACAGATCAGACAGCATCATCACAGAGCAGTCAAATGAAAGGCAGACACTCCTATAAATTAACTTTGTGAACTTTGAAAAACCAATTGACAGGAAAGTCCTCAAAGTCATTTGGAAAGTACTGATATACAAAAGCTCTCAGAAACTTATTAAAATCACTACGAAGAGGTTACCCGTAGAACTGTTCACAAAAATAAATTCTCAGAATCCTTTACAACAGACAGTGTAACGAAAGGTAAAGAGATGAACTTTACCTTTAGACAAGGATGTTTAATTTCATCAGTGATCTTTGCCACAGTCATGGGCTGGGTAATGAGACAGACAAGAGAAGGACAGAAAGCAGGAATAACATTGCTATATCTATCATATTAAAAAAGACATGCACGGAAAAGCAAAGAGACTAACATAGCTTTTTTTCCTGCGTCTCTCACAGATGCTGGTCTCACCCGTTAAACTGTTTTCCAGGATTCACCCTGACTTCTTTAACATTTCTTCTACTGAGGGTCTCCATGTTTATTTGAATTGTTTCCCATGATAATAATAATATAATTATCATAATAAAATAATAATAATAATAGCCCTTACAGTCATGAATGACTATGGGAGTGTGCCCCTGAGGTGACAGCCCTCAGCTGCTTATTTTCATGGTGTTCCTTTTGACGTTTTCTCCTCTCTTCTGCTTGCCGTAAGAGCTTCTTTTCGCCCAGTCTGATGTTGCACTGTAGATAGCATCGCCACTTGGTGCGATTGGCAGCTTCATCCTCCCTGGTTGCTGGATTTATGTCCAGTGCCCTCATGTCTCTCTTGCACACATCTTTGAATCTCAGCTGCGGTCGCCCAACTGTTTTTTTGGCATCTGCCAGTTGTCCATAGAAGATATCTTTCGGGATGTGACCATCTTCCATGCGGCAGACATGGCCAAGTCAGCGTTGTTATGTGACATTACCTTATATCTGTTTGCAGTAGGGATTCTTTTTGGTATCCATAGTGCCTGTTCCAATTAAATGTTACTGCATTTAATTGTATACTTAATTTTGTTTATCATTTGAAAAGAGATGAACTTTACCTATAGAAACCACAGGCTCTGATCCTGGTTTTGGCTGAATCTTGACTTTGCTGTTTAGTATTGCATCAATGTTGAAAGTAGTAGACACAAGGGACTTCATGTCCCCACCTGACTGGACCAACAGCCCTCCAGGCGGGGACAGAATGGAAACCTGGGCTTCCTTTTTGACACAAGGCACCACAATGAAGTTGGGTGTAGAGGGTGGTGACGGGGATGGATGGTGAGGGGAATCAGAACTGTATGTGCTGCTGGGAGTGTCGGGTTGGCTAGCTGAGTGTTGCAGTAGTGGCTTTTGTTGATGGATGTAAGGAAATGCAGCAGGGTAAGTGGAGCACGAGTGGTTCACGTGCAATGGTTGCGAATTTAAGGACAGCTGTGGAGATTGTGGGTGGAGTTGAGATGGGGATGACGGCTCGTATAACGACTCAATGGTGTAATTCTGTTGTGGAGAAAAAGCTGAAGATGCTGGACTCAAGGGATCACACTGGTGACACGCTGGCAGTGTTAGGGGACTTCCATCATCCTTGGCAATGATATCATTCGGGAAGAAAAAATCAGGAGAGACCTGTAGCTGATGTAAGACCAAACAAAAATAAATTATTATAATTAATAGTGCTCTCTTCTATTTTTTCCTGTCTCTTGAACCAAAGCTGAATTACACTACTTGTTTTATCTTTTTGTTCTTTATAAGCACTGAGCCACCACAGGCTGGTGCCTGCGTCAAAGTATTTATGAGCTCTTGAATGGGTGGTTTCTGTGGCAATTAGTTTGATATCATGAGACTGCCAGTTCCATACATAACCTCCTATTAGTCACCTGACGGAGTGGTGGTCCTATTCTTTATTTGTCTCCTCAGAGATACCCAGGGACTCAATGAAGCCGACTAAACTTAACAGTTAAAGGCAGTCCCATAGCCAAAGCTGCTGTAAGGGAGGAATGCGTTAGAGACTTCACTGTATTAGGTCCATACTGGGAATACTCACGCTGTCAATATCACAGTGTGAACAACTGGAACGCATTCAAAATGAAGGTATGCGTATATTCTTAGGCTGTATGCGAGATACCCCTATTGTGATGATGCGGCACATGCTTGGATTGCTGTCAGTTAGATCCAGATATACCAATGCCCAGATAAAAGCATATATGTGAGTAACCACAGACAAAAGGCATCCCCTTGCATGGGATCATAGCTGACATCAAAGGAGCAAGAATAAAGAGGGGATGTCATGGATGGCGCAGGCAGAGGAGATTATTAGATAGGTGGCCACAGAAGAAAATATAATCAAGGGAGACGAGTGGAGTAAGTCAGATGAGAGCTAGATGAACTACCAGCAAGTCATCATCAGCCTTGGTGCAGAACTTGGGCCAATGGGAGAGCAGAGCTGGAAATCGATCAGCTTATAAATGTTTATGCTGGGTATGATGATGCCATTGTGTACACTGATGGGTCTTAATCCGTGGTAATAAATCAGGATGGGACTTCTCTGCTAGAGTAAAGGGCAGAATCGTCGTTAAACATAGCGGGGCTTACATGATAACAACCTCCAGCATGAGAATGGAGGTAGAGGCAGTAACTGCTGTCTTAAGATGGCTGTCTGAGATTTTATTATCAAAGGCAGTTATTGTATCAGACTTAAAATCCATGCTTCGAAAGGTCCAAAATGGATGGCTCTGACGTGAATGGAAAACCTCCATAGAAGCATCGAATCTTCAGGTACTGATATGGATCTACTGTCCCGGTCATGCACGGGTACGCGGCAATGAAAGAGCTGACAGACTAGCTTCAAGAGCACCCATAGAAGGTGAATTGAACATGGATAAGAAAGAAATACTAAAGGCAATTCATGATCGCCTATTAGAGAATGACACTGCAATCGATGAATCATTAAGGCTGAGACTGCTGGAATTTGGCATCAAACGTAAGACCAGCAGGGATGGATGTATGAGAGGACGCATCCGGCATGTATACAACCAGTGCACAACAGGAACAATTAGCATTTATACTCTTCAACATTTGCTGAGGGAGGGTGAGCACCTATGGGTTTGCCCGGACTGCAATGACGTTGATTCTGATTAACATTAACTTTTTAAATGAAGATGGGTGACCAGTTCCATTCTTCGTTGCTTCTGCCTTCCCAAACTCAAGAGCAGAGTCAGGTACCCATTTACAATGGCAGTGACTGGAGCAATACGCTCGCTACCAGGTTTCAATCCCAGAACCCGATACCTGTGATGTAAGAGGAAAGCGCTCTGACCGCTGAATAAACTGACAAGTTAATAAACACCCTTCAGATCTAAAACACTGACGTCAACTAGAAGCGACATGCCACAAGACTAGTAATCTATTGTCTCTGGCTTTTTTTCAGTCCATAAAACTTGCACAACATCCAAATCTATGGTATACGATGAAATAGTTACAACATTTCTGACTGTGGTCCTGTTATACTTTCTTCTAAGTTTTCACTGATTTTTTAAATCTACATAACTAGAAAAGAAAGTTAACAGAAACAGTGAGGTGATGTTGAATCAACAGGATAATGATGTGATTATGAAGAGAAGTTATACTATGATAATAAACACGATGATGCGATTATGAAGAGAAGTTATACTATGATAATAAACATGATGATGTGATTATGAAGAGAAGTTATACTATGATAATAAACACGATGATGTGATTATGAAGAGAAGTTATACTATGATAATAAACATGATGATGTGATTATGAAGAGAAGTTATACTATGATAATAAACACAATGATGTGATTATGAAGAGAAGTTATACTATGATAATAAACCTGATGATGTGATTATGAAGAGAAGTTATACTATGATAATAAACATGATGATGCGATTATGAAGTGAAGTTATACAATGACAATAAAAATGATGATGTGATTATGAAGTGAAGTTATACCATGATAATAAGCATGATGATGTGATTATGACATGAAGTTATACCATTATAATAAACATGATGATGTGATTATGGAGAGAAATTATACTATGATAATAAACATGATGATGTGATTATGAAGTGAAGTTACACCATGGTAATAAACATGATATGATTATGAAGTGAAGTTATATCATGATAATAAAAATGATGAAATGATTTTGGAGAGAAGTTATACCATGTTAATAAACATGATGATGTGATTATAAAGTAGTTATACCATGATAATAAACATGATGATGTGATTATGGATACTATGATAATACATATGACGATGTGATTATGAAGAGATGTTATACTATGATAATAAACATGATGATGTGATTATGAAGAGAAGTTATACCATATAATAAAAATGATTATGTGATTATTAAGAGAAGTTATACTTTGATAATAAGTATGATAATGCAATTAGGAAGTGAAGTTATGCCATGATAATAAACATGATGTGATTATGAAGTGAAATTTTGCCATGATAATAAACATGATGAAGTGAATATGAAGAGAAGTTATACTATGATAGTAACAATGGACAGAGAGCACAGTGTGACAATGAGCTGAAAGTATGATGTTACAATGAGCAGAAAGCATGATGTGGCAATGCACAGAAAACCTAATGTGACAATGAGTAGAAAATGTAATATGACAATGAGAAGAAAGCATGTGGAAAAAAGCAGAAAGCATGATTTGGCAATGAGCTGAAAGCGTGATGTGGCAATGGGCAGAAAGTGTGATGTGGTAATGGGCAAAAAACATGATGTGGTTATGAGCAGAGATCAAAATGTGGCAATGGGCAGAGAGTAGAATGTGGCAATGGGCAGAGAGCTCAATGTGGCAATGGGCAGAGAGCACAATGTGCCAATGGGCAGAAAGCACAATGTGGCAATGAACAGAAAGCATGGTGTGGCAACAAGCACAAAGCATGATATGGAAAACAGAAGAAAGTGTGATGTGGCAATGAGCAGAAAGCATAATGTGGCAATGGATAGAGATCACAATGCAGCAATGAACAAAAAGCATAATGTGGCAAAACTTGCAGAAAATGATGTGGTAAACAGATGAGTCATGTGGCAATGGGCAGAAAGTGTGATGTGGCAATGGGCAGAAAGTGTGATGTGGCAATGGGCAAAGAGCATGATGTGGCAATGGGCATAGAGCACAATGTGGCAATGGGCAGAGAGCTCAATGTGGCAATGGGCAGAGAGCACAATGTGGCAATGGGAAGAGAGCACAATGTGGCAATGGGCAGAGAGCACAATGTGGCAATGGGCAGAGAGCACAATGTGGCAATGGGCAGAGAGCACAATGTGGCAATGGGAAGAAAGCATAATGTGGCAATGGGCAGAGAGCATGATGTGGCAACAAGCACAAAGCATGATGTGGCAAACAGAAGAAAGTGTGATGTGGCAATGAGCAGAAAGTATGATGTGACAATGAGCAGAAAGCATGATGTGGCAATGGGCAGAAAGTGTGATGCAGCAATGAGCAGAAAGCATGCTGTGGCAAAGGGCAGAAAGTGTGATGCAGCAATGAACAGAAAGCATAATGTGGGAAAAAGTGCAGAAAATGATGTGGCAAACAGAAGAGTCATGTGGCAATGAGTAGAAAGTGTGATGTGGCAATGAGAAAAAAGCATGATGTGGCAATGAGCAGAAGGTGTAATGTGGCAATGAGCAGAAAGTGTAATGTGGCAATGAGCAGAAAGTGAAATGTGGTAATGAGCAGAAAGTATGATGTGGCAATGGGTAGAGAACATGATGGAGCATTCGCCAGACAGTGTGATGTGGCAATGAGCAGAAAGTTTGATGTGGCAATGGGCAGAGAACATGATGTGGCAATGAGCAGAAAGTGTGATATGGCAATGAGCAGAAAGTGTGATGTGGCATTGGGTAGAGAACATGATGTGGCAATGAGCAGAAAGCATGATGCGGCAATGAGTAGAAAGCATGATGTGGCAATGAGCACAAAGTGCAATGTGGCAATGGGCAGAGAACATGATGTGGCAATGAGCAGAAAGTGTGATGTGACAATGAGCAGAAAGTGTGATGTGGCAATGGGGTGAACATGATGTGGCAATGAGCAGAAAATGCGATGTGGCAATGAGAAGAAAGCATGATGTGGCAATAAGCAGAAAGTATGATGTGGCAGACAACAGAAAGCATGATGCAGCATTTAACTAATGCTAAATTATTACACGATTAGTGTGAAACACAGAGTCCACAAAACCCGCCCAGTCAGAAAAATTCATTCTTGATGTCGTGGCTAACAGCGCCAATATCCAATATCCTTCCGCCAACATAAACTGACCTTCTTCATTCTCGTTGTATGTGCTCCATGCATCCGCGTGTTTCTCACACTGGTTCAACTCTGCCGCCACTAGGAACTCCTCATTTTTTTCCTACTGTATACCCTCAACAATCCTGACATTTTTTTAAGCCCAGCAATTCACATCGCGGAACAAGAGAGAAGAAGACACTGGTGATGGATAGGACACACACTAAAGAAGCCTGCTGATAGCATCATCAGAATGTCCTTGCCCTGGAATAACCTAGGTAACAGAAGTACAGGTAGACCAAAAAAACACCGAGAGAAGTGGAGACTGAAACGACAACAATGAAGAAGACAAGGAAAGGCAATCGACTGACAGCTCGCAGCAGGAGGTCCTGGCATGTATTTGTTGAAGGCCAAAGCTTCTTGGGAAACTGAAGTACTGAATGATGTGTTATACTATGATTGATACTGGGAGAAAGAGGAGATCTTTGATAGCTTTCATCATACAATAAGAAGAAACCAATGATTTTTCCCATTACACAAAATTAATAAAAAAAGTGAGATCCTCCTTGTGTGATCTAAGGGAGGAGATCGGAGCACTGATGTACTTGTCCATGTGTAATGAAGATAGTCCTCAAAACCAATGAATTTCACTATGGGCTATTCAAAGGCTTTTCACAGTGCAACAGAACTTAACTTTTCTAAGCTGAGGCCCACTTGCATTTACTGGTCAAATTTAAGGGATTAAAAAAGGGACTATGGTCATTAATATATTAATCTTTTCCCCTTACTGCATAGGTCAGTAAGCACATTAACTAGTCTTAGTTTGCACAGACTTTTCGTAAATTTTTCTTATCTCTTATGAATGTGCTTGGTAGGTAAATAAGGACGTATTCTTAAATTCCAAAGAGTATATCAAAATGTCATGGCAACAAATATTTACAAAACAGGACACCTTAAATATGGCAAGGCTTTCAACAGAAAAGTACTAAAGAAAATAAAATAGAATATTCTGGACACAGGAATAAGAACATTATTGATCAATCAATCAATCTTCTTCTTCCTCGTTCGCTCTCATTCTAAATTAATGACTCTAATTAAAGTAGTAGTCAGCTCAAGGTTCCTGACATCTTAGTTTGCACAGACTTTTCGTAAATTTTTCTTATCTCTTATGAATGTGCTTGGTAGGTAAATAAGGACGTATTCTTAAATTCCAAAGAGTATATCAAAATGTCATGGCAACAAATATTTACAAAACAGGACACCTTAAATATGGCAAGGCTTTCAACAGAAAAGTACTAAAGAAAATAAAATAGAATATTCTGGACACAGGAATAAGAACATTATTGATCAATCAATCAATCTTCTTCTTCCTCGTTCGCTCTCATTCTAAATTAATGACTCTAATTAAAGTAGTAGTCAGCTCAAGGTTCCTGACATCTCCAAACAGTTTTTCATGGAGAGAAGTGGGCTGTTGCCATATGCTACTCAATTCACTGCTCTATGTTGGGCAGGACTGCAGCAGATGTTCGGCTGTCATGGGGGCTGGTGCCACGGGTGCAGAGATCTGTTGTACCAATCCTGTACGTGTGGTATAGATGTTACCTCAACCTGTTGTGTCTAGTGCGTAAGCGAAAAATGATGATGTGGTTTCGCCTAGATAGCTGGTGATAGGCATAATTTTTTTAATATGGTCTGGGTGCTCTTTTGTTTCCCATTTGAACTGAAATGTGGCTTTTATAATTGTTTTAGCCATTTCATAAGATGTCCCTATATCATTTTGTTGTAGCGTTCCCCCCTTTTTTTTAGCAAGTCTATCTGCCTCTTCGTTGCCTGGAGTGTTCCAATGGGCTGGTATCCACTGGACTTTGCACTTGTTGAAGCATTCGGCCAGGCTATCAGATCTTTCAATCCTGTAGCATGGTGGCCCTTCAGGGCTGTTATTACTAACAGGGCATCTGTTATCAATCAATCAATCACTCAGTATTAGCTTCCTAAGTAGCACAGGCCTTCAACAAACACATGCCAAGACCTGTTGGAAATTTTGTGGTAGTCAGTCTTATGTCCAACCTTCCTTAGTCACATTAAACAACATGCATGGTAGGTTAGTGTTAATATTCTCTGCTGCCCTTTCAGGCCCTGGGAACACACGGGTGGATGGGTGGAAAGGTTGAGGCAAAATACAGAAAACTATAATATGTGCTCTCTAACAGGGACATAAAATGGATGAAACTAGAGCATGATGTTCTAAATGAGTTTACAAAGCCACAGACAGAGAATGTGGGAGAAAGAGGAGATCTTTGATAGCTTTCATCATACAATATGAAGAAAGCAACGATTTTTCACATTATACAAAATTAATAAAAAAAAAGTGAGATCCTCCTTGCGTGATCTAAGGGAGGAGATCGGAGCACTGATGTAGTTGTCCATGTGCAATGAAGATAGTCCGAAACACCAAAACCAAACCAATAAAAAAGAAAATAAATAAATAAAACAATACACAAACCAACTTTAACAACATAGATTAGTCAACCAAAGCTAATTTAAACAATTCAATTCAGCCATATTAGATGGAAGAAAGCCCTCTGGATTGACAGGTTCATGGCGCAGCCCAGAGAAAATAAGAGACAAAAAGTTACAAACTTTAATAAATGGGCGTTTGGACAGAATAGAAGGATTCAAATGGTATAAACCAGTGGATCTCAACGTGGGCCATGGCAAATTTCTAGGGAGCCACAGTAAGTAAGCCATATTTCTGATAAAGTACCTTTCTTCCAGCTAACAGCGACTATATGGAGGGCCACAGAGGTAAATAAATGACAAGGGGGTGTCATGAGCAAAAAAAGGTTGAGAACCCTGGTACAAATGACAAGATCATCAATATAGAACTGATGGCTAGAACCCTGGTACAAGATCATCAATATAGAACTGATGGCAAGAACCACCACGTCAGTGGAACAAGAAGTGAGGGAAAATAAAATGCTGGCATTGTATCTTCTTCTTCTTCGATCCTTAACCACCGACCGTCAAAGCAGTCAGTGGCCATCACGCCTAGTGGCGTCTTGTAGGGCAACAACAAATTGATTCCACTTTGCACGGTCGGTGGCCATCCTTCGTACAGTGCCCCAACTCTGGATCATTCTTTGCATCTCAGCCTCCACAGTCCTCCGCCAAGTTGTTTTTGGTCGGCCTCTCTTTCGCTTTCCTTCAGGGGTCCAAAGCATAGCTGTTCTTGTGATGGCATCGGGGTCTCTTCTGAGGACATGACCAACCCAGCTCCAGCGTCTGCCAGCTATGATGGTGTGCATGTCCTCTTGCTTGCTACGAGTAAGCAGATCTTGGTTGGTGATGGTATTCGGCCAAAAGATGCGGTGAATTTTTCTTAGGCATGTTGTGTGAAAAGAGGACAATTTTGACATTTCCTTCTCTGTGACTCTCCAGCATTCCGCACCATAGAGAAGCACAGAAAGCACGCAACTCTGGTATAATCTTAATTTTGTGCTTTCTGTGCTGTATTGGGAGGACTTCCAGATGTTATTTAGGCTAAAGAAGGCTGTTCTTGCCTTATTCATTCTGATGTTGATGTCTTTGCCTGCCCCACCGTCTGGTGTTACTATGCTTCCTAGGTATGTGAAGGTATCTGTCTGTACCAATTGCTGATTCCTTACTGATATGGGCTTAGGGTTGCTCACATTGAGCGTCATGACCTCAGACTTCTTTAAATTGATGCTCAAGCCCACCTGCTGGCTAAATTTATTAAGTCTATCCGTTTTTTTCCTGGATGTGTTGATGTGAATGTGCCAGCAGTGCAATGTCATCTGCATATTCCAGATCTTCCAATGTAGAAAATGTAGTCCATCTTATTCCTCTTGGACTGCCCTCTGTTGTCTGGCGCATCACCCAGTCTATGACTGTTAAAAAAAGAGTGGTTGATAAGGGGCATCCCTGTCGTACTCCTGTCTTCACCTCGAAGGTTAGGTTGCTCTGCCCAACACTACACGTAAAGTTGGCATAGAGGCTTTTTATGATTGACACTATGCAGCTTGGAATTCCATAAGCCCTCAGTATTTTCCATAAACTGTCCCTATGTATGCTGTCAAAAGCCTTTTCAAAATCAACAAAATTTATGTAAAGCTGTCTTTGCCATTCTGAGCACTGCTCTATAATGTTCCTGAGAGTGAATATATGGTCTACACATCTTCTGTTCTTTCTAAATCCTGCTTGTTCTTTCCTCAGTTTGTAGTCTACTGCCTTTGAAATTCTCTGTATAATTATCCTGCCTAGTATTTTGCTGGGAACTGAGAGAAGAGTGATTCCTCGCCAATTATTGCAGTCTGCAAGATCTCCCTTTTTGGGCAATTTGACAATTATTCCTTTGTTCCACTCTGATGGTGTTGTCCCCGTTTTCCACACTTGTGCAAATAGTGGTTCTAATAGTTCTGCTGCTAGCTCAGGGTCTGTCTTAAATAGCTCTGCATTTAAGTTATCATGGCCCGGAGCTTTACCGTTCTTTAACCCTTTGATTGCTGTGATGATTTCTTCTTTTCGTGGAATGTCTGTATTTACATCTAGATCGTTTTCAGCCTCAGGAACATTCAATTGTGTCTCTGGTATTTCCTTGTTCAGAGTTTCTCTGAAGTGGCATTGTATAGGACACTTAATTACTTTGCCATTCCCCTTCTACCGTGAGGTGCAGAGGTTTGAAAGAGAGAGCGCCAGACTATCCTATCGGCTGTCTTTCTCCTGGATTGGTTCCATTCTAGTCCTCGGTCCTTCAAAGATTGTCTAATGTTGTCCTCCCAGCGGACTCTGGGTCGTCCTGGAGGTCTGGATCCCTGGCTCTTAGTTTCCCATGCTTGTCGTGGTAACCGATCTTCTCCCATTCTGCAGACATGGCCAAACCATCTTAGTTGGGACTGTTCTACTAGGGTCTGCAGGAAGGGTGGGATTTTAGCCCTTGACGTATTGTCTGGTTGCGGACCATGTCTCTTCTTGTTACTTCAATCACCTTCCGCAGATACATCATTTCTGAGATTTTAGATAGGACACAACAGGTGAAAACGTCCTCCTCCTGTCTCATTGTCCCTCCTAACGGCGGAGCATGCGAGTCAGCACTGTCACTGTTCCCAGAGAGCCTGCAATAACTCTTATTGCTCCTTAAGCAGCATGGAGTCACTATGCAACACTGTCTCCATGAAGCCCTCACCAAGCATATGCATGCTACTTACAGAAGTAGTTTCTGTGGCAGTTTGTTTTACATGATGGTTGCCAGCTCATAAAAACCTATTGATAGCAACACAAGGCAGTCCTCATTCTGGAATCCCCAGGGTAAAAGAGGCAGAGGAAGACCCCCCCAAAAAAAACACACATGAGGAAGAGAACTACAGGCAGGCATGAATGGCATAAAGAAGGCATGGATAAACCTTGAACAGAATGGCACAGGACAGGAAGTTGTAGCATGAATTTCCAAAAGGTCTATACTCCTGATGGAGCTGAAGAATAATGGTGATGATAAGGAAGATGAACTAACAGATGTTAACAGAAAGATGCGTACTGAATGAACATGTCTGTGAAACTAGACAATCAAGCAGACATTTTATTCCTGCACAAAAAAAAAACAAAAAACACGCACACAAGCAGACACACAAAAATAGAAGCGCTACAGTAATATATGCATTACTACTTTAAACATTCCATCAGCTCATCATACTCAGTAGCATGTATAACACTCAACACCTTCATGAACAGAGCAAAACAAACCAACTTGCATCAATCAATTATTAAAAGCCATTGTTAATAGCCTTGTCATAGCAAGAGACTCAGGTAACTCTAGGCTCAGAACAACTTTTTTCAAATGTTTTTATGTCCACTTCTATCATCATCTCATCTCAGCCCGTAACCCGTCATGGATCGTAGGGGTGCCATGGTGGAAGCATCAGCAGACAGGGTCCTCCACTGCTCTCTATCCTCAGCAATGCATACAAGTGTGGAAAAATGGAAAAACCGTGTCCTGCCCATTCTTTGATGTTATCAGCCCAGGATTTTCTCTGCCTTCCTCTTCTCCGTTTACCTTTTACCTTCCCTGAAGGATCGTTTTCGAAAGGGAGTCATGACGAGTTACATGCCCAAACCAGGCAAGCTTTCGACGTTTCACTATTGACAAAAGTGGTTCTTGGTGGCCTGCATAGGTGTTTATCTTCTCTCTAACATAGACATTTGTTTTGTGCTCTTTATAGCAAATGCGCAAAATTCTTCTAAAACATTTATGCTCGAAAGCCTGAATCCTTCGCTCCGTATCTGCAGTGAGTGTCCAGCCCTCACAACCATACAAGAGAATAGATAATACAAGTGATTTGTATAATTTGATCTTCACAGGAAAACTGATGTTACTTTTCCAGATCACATTCAACCTTGTCATGGCAGCTGAGGCCATCTCAAGTCTTGTCTTGATTTATTTACTTGATCTTCCATCACTACATATAGTGGACCCGAGATATTTAAAGGTGTTAACTTCTTCTAACATTTGCCCATTTAACGTAATGTTGGTTGGAACATGTTTCTTATGGCTATTCACCAATATTTTGCTTTTTTCTATATTAATTTCCATCCCATACGTTCTTGTTACTTTCTCCAGTCTAGAGGTAAGGTCTTGAAGTTCTGATTCTGATCCAGCTATCAGATCAATATCATCAGCAAAACGTAGGTTGCACAGAGGTCGGCCTCCAATCGATATGGTTGATTTATAATCGTAGAGAGCCTCCTGCATAATATGTTCTAGATATATATTAAAGAGCATTGGTGACAGGATACATCCTTGGCGAACTCCTACAGTTGTTTTAAAAAATTCTCCAATGTCGTTGCTTGCAAAAACAGCACTGCTTGCGTCCTTATATAGTGCTTCAATGATATCTATGATGTTGGTATCAAAATTGAATTTTCTCATTACTTGCCATAAGCCTTCATGCCAGACTCGATCGAAGGCTTTTGTGAAATCGATGAAGTTATGGTATAAATCGTGTTGATGTTGGAGATGTTTTTCGATAAGTAATCTAATATTGAAGATTTGTTCTGAGGTACTTCTTTTTGGTCTAAAGCCAGCCTGTTCCTCTGACAAGATTTCTTCTGATTTCTGTTTTATTCTGTTCAAAAGTATCCTTAACATCACCTTACTTGGATGACTAATAAGGCTAATGGTTCTGTAGTTCTTGCACATTTTTAGATTTCCTTTCTTTGGAAGCGGTATTACTAATGACTGCGTCCATTCTTTTGGCCAGTTTTTTTTTTGTACTCCATATCTTCTGGCAAATTGTTGTCATGATTTTTACTATATCTGGTCCTCCATATTTCAAGAGCTCTGCTGGGATATTATCCACACCCGGTGACTTCCCTCTTTTCATCGAACATATAGCCTCTTCCACTTCTTCCCGTAATATTGCTGCATTTCCGAGTTCCCTGTTTTCGCACTTAATGTTGTTTAATATGCCTAAGTCAGTGTCAAGTTTACAGTTATATAATTCTTTACAATATTATTTTCTTCCTAATATTTTTGTTCACCATACTGTATTGCCATGCTGCTTCAGGAACCTCTTTCTTAACCTTTTTTATTTCCCGCCGTGTATCACATAACTTCAGAATGTCATCTGTAACCCATGGTTTGTTTATTTTCTATACATGTATATATAACATTTTGTTTCTTCTACTTCTTACTCCTCTTCATTTTTCTCCTCCCATTCTTCTTCTTCAACACTCTCAGACCTTCGGGTTCTTGCTGAAAACACTGTTTTGCTTAATTACTCTCTGTCCCTGATGGCCACCTCCACCTTTGTATTTATAGTTCTTTTGAGATCCATTTATTATGTTTTCTATCAATCTTCTTGGATATTCTCATGGTTTTATGCTTGTGCCCTCAACTTGTTTCATGTTCATAAATTTTATTTCTTTGTTAAGCCTTCACCTGGTTCAATTCCTAGATATTACAGTGTTTGACTGTATGATGGTGACTACAGAAGGCTTTAGCTGGTAAAACACCAACATTTTCACATTCTGCATTCATTTATAATAATAATAATAATAATAATAATAATAGCCCCTTCAGTCATAAATGACTATGGGAATACGCCCATTAGGTGACAGCCCTCTGCTGCTTATTTTCCTGGTGTTCCTTTTGACGTTTTCTCCTATCTTCTGCTTGTCATGAGAGCTTCTTTTTTCCCAATCTGAGATGGCTTGGTATGTATGTGTGTGTAGATATATATATATATATACCATCAAATACGAATAATAAATTTAGGTCAACCCACGGCGTGATAATTTTAGATCCAGAAAGTAGGCTGAAGTTAAGTTTCAATTGGTCCCGCTACTAACTCAACACACCATGTCTTGCAATGCATACTTTAGCGTGTAGCAGGTTGCATCAGCTAACTAGGCAGAGGGAACAAAGTCATGGGCAATAGACAGTGCAGAGGCAACGAAGGTACATCAAGCCATCAGCAAAATGATGGCACTAGACATTCAGCCATATTCTATCGTGCAAGAGGTTGGTTTCATGTTTCTGGTTGGTTTATTGGAGCTGAGATACACAATGCCAAGCAGGAAATATTTTACTGACATAATTATTCTTAACATGTACAGCTCTGTTAGGGCTAATATCCAGCACAATGATATCTCGCCGCGCCTCCAACAAGCGTCCCAAGTGAGCGCCTGTTCAGCACTGCCGGCAACACGTTTTCAGATAACAGATGTTGTCTTTTGGCAGAGAATGTTGAGAGACTGGTTTTTATTTTGGACACCAATGCATGTTTCATGCAGCAATTTAAAAAGTGATTAATGGATATTTGCCGTATTTTTTATAACGGTGTATAATTAATAAAAATGTCAGTAGACCTATTGAACACAACCTTTTATGCCCAACATTCACTCACTATTCATATTCGGCCGAATAGTTAAAGGCCTCTATTCGCATTCGGCCGAAAAGTAAAAACCACTATTCGGTGCAGCCTTAATATATATATATATATACATACATATATATAATAATATTATTATTTATATTATTATCTTTAGTGAATCCACATTCTTTTAGGTGCTGTTTTTTTAAATTACTGTATTTTAAAAATTAAACAGCAATGTAGATGGAACTATTTTAAAAAATCTTTCATCATCATCAGCTGCCATCTCCACAACGAAGGTCGGCTGCAATGGATGTCCTACATCTTCTGTCTCTTGTCTTGATAACGCACTCTGATAGACTCTTTCCTGTTCATCTCTTCATGTTAACTTCCCAGTATACCACTGTCTTCCTCTTGCACGTTTGTCTTCAAATCTGCCTTCCATTAGGATCTTCAGTAAGGTACATCTTTTTATGTGGCCAAAATGTTTAAGCTACCTAATTTTGATCTCATTCACTAGTTCTCTTTTCATTCCTAGGACCTCTTTGTTTGTTTTCTTCTCTTTCAATGAGCTGCGCCCCAATCTTCTATATATCCACATCTCGAGAGCCTCAATTCTTTCTTCGAACTGTATGTTCAATGTCCATGTGTAATTTTGTGAGTTAACTGTTTAAGATCAGTGCTCCGCAACCAGTGTGCTGTGGCATCTGACACCAGGCAGAATACACTATATTACTGTTTACAACAAAATTACTTGTTATGGTAAAATATTACAAAAGAATCTCACATGTACAAATAAGAAGTTGAGTTATCATCATCCATCAATCCATCACAAAAAAAAGTAGGGAGCATTGTCTTATGACTGCATTGAATTTTAAAATATTTGCCATACCCACCTATTTAAATATTATAGTGTGCTGCAAAATTTTGAAAGGCACGTTTAAGTGTGCTGCGAAGTGAAAAAGGTTGCGGAGCACTGGTTTAGATGTCAGTATTTGTCTCATGCTGTTAAATGTAGCTTTAGCCATTCATAATCTTTACTAATGTCAAATCATTTCTGGAAATATCTTGTTAACAATAAAATGATACGTGGTGGGAGCCGCGCTGGTGTAATGGTTACCACACTGCGCTGGCAATCGGGTGATCCAGGTTCAAGCCCGGGCGAGGTCATTTGAACGAGTGTCGTCGACCGGGACTTGGACTGGATTAATTCAAGCCCTGGAGAAGACATTTGAAGGCGTGTCGTCGACCAGGGACTGGTGGCTCCTGAGCCAACCCAGCTCTAATGGGTACCCTCCGAAGACGGCGAGTATCTGCCTGAATGGCAAGTGGACACCTGTCAGTGTACAGGGAAAAAAGGGATACTCACGTAAAAATCAGTCTCAGGTTAGATATACTAACTGGAGATTCTCACCTCGAGTAATAGCTGGCGTACGTTAAAAAAAAAAATGATACGTGGTGAAATTTGTTTATCATGTGATCACTATGAAACAGACTCTAACATTGATATTAACAATAATCTATTTTTCTTGTCCTTGTTGCCTGTTTGTAACTGTGGCTGACGAAGGGTGAAACCCGAAATGTCCCTTGTTTCTGTATACCGTTAATTTGTAAAACTGATTCAATATGTGTGTGTATGTATATATATGTATATAGTAACAAATTGTGCAGAATTGTACAACATTATTTGCAATAAATCAAAACTTTGATAAGATATCAGAAATCAGATCTGAAAAAAAAAATGATATAATACAATAGAAAGTTTCTGTGCCAAATCTCATGTTAACTGATTAATAAATAAACAAGACATATGATAATTAATAACATAAAACAAGGTTATGAGAAACTAACGATCTTCATCACAAGGAAAGTACAATTTAAAAAAAATTAAAATACTATTTGCAAAGTCAAAATATGCCTGCTCTGATCGTATACTGATAACTGATTTTGACATACTGTAGATTCAAGAGATTATAAATTATCACAACACAGAATAATGCATATTTTAATTTTTTTTAAATTTTTAAATTTGACTTAATATGCTGTGATGCTTCTTTCCATAATAAGATTCTACCCATGGTATACTGAGAAGCAAGCTTAACACCAAGTATACGACTGTATCAATTATTTAACAAGATGTCAAAGTTGGAACAATTTTAACAGCAATATATCAGAGTTTGAGCAATTTTAACACTACTGCAACAAATCAAAATTATTTTAACATCAAAGCTGAAACTATTTTGAGTGTTAGCTTTCTCTGCTCAATTATTATTATTTGTCCAGAACTGCTCAGTTGGAGCAACCAAGAGGACACGCAAACCATCACAGCTGGCAGACGCTGGAGTTGGGTTGGCCACGTTATCAGAGACCCCGATGGCATCACAAGAACACCTATGCTATGTACCAGTGAAAGAAAGTGAAAGACAGGCATTTCTCACATTCTCTATTCTTTGTTCTTGACTACCTTTTCATATTTATCATATTCTTTCTCCTCTGTTCTTGACTGCCCTTCCACATTTCTCACATTCTCTCTTCTGTTCTTCACTACATCTCCAATTTCTCACATTTGCTCCTCTTTTCATGAACGCCTCGCCACATTTCTCATATCCACTAATCTCAATTCATCTGGTACAGATAACTTTCAGTAAACTTTCTCTGTGACCATTCTCTAAGTCTGGCACCACAGCATATTTATTTTTCTTTGTGTCTGTTAACTTTCCCTGGTCTGGTGAAAAGAATTCTTTTCTCCAACTCCAGATGTGTCCCTGGGTAAAATAAGAACTAACGAACTATGATTATGGTGCTGCGCTTACCTTGCTGCAGGAGTATGGAGACCCAGGTTCACTTTTGACAATAACCCCTATGAGGAATAATAAAACATACGTATACAAACTGTAATATAAATATTTAGTATTATAAGTAAACAAGCCAATAACAATTGCCTCAACACTGTAATATTCTTCTTCTACGTACACTCTCAGACGTCTACGTGAATGTTTTCAAAGAAAGCAGTAATCAGATTGAGGCTGTTTGCATCTCCATAGAGCTTTTCCATGAATGATACTGGTGTCGTCCATGTGCGTTTTTTTTCTGTTCCATTTATGGTGGGCATCTTTGCAGCAGATGTTCAGCAGTTATTTTATCAGTGCCGACAGAATTTGTTGCACACACGTTTACACATTACTTCATATTTCAAAGTAGCTTTTTAAAGCCAAACAAATTATAGAATAAATAAAAATTAAACATCTACTACAAATCCCTGTAATAAGTAACATTCTAGATCCTAAATATTGATATGGCCATATCTTCTTCTTCTTCTTCCGTCCTTAGCCACCGACCGTCAAAGCAGTCAGTGGCCATTACGCCTAGTGGCATCTTAGGGCAACAGCAGATAGGTTTTCTTTGCCATTGTTTCCCATCACGCCTATTGGCGTCTTTAGGGCAACGGCAAATCAATCCATTTGCTGTTGTTTCCGTAATCGAAGTGACTGGCAAACGGGTGATCAGCACGTTGATATGGCCATATGGTGTAGAAAAAATAAGTCAGTAACAGAGAAGAGGTGGCAGAACATGGGAATAACTATTCTAAATACAGAGGTAATGCAGCCTTATACTCACCAGGTGAGACAAAGGGCAATAAAAAGGATGACAACTGTTCTTGTGGAACGTTCCAAAGAATTTCACCTTCTTGTTTAACTAAACGAAATAAAAGAATCTACTCTTATACCCTTACCTGGATCAAATACATCATCTTGTTCATTCTTGGGCACCATGAAGTCCAAGGAAAAATCAAAATCCTTAAAATCTGTGTCCTGAGTAACAAACAAATGGATAGTGAAAATGACTGAAAAAATTATGACATAAAATGTTAAGTTAACAAGTTAAGAAAGTACAAGGTAAAATTAATAACTAAGTCTGAGGTTGGGAACTTGTCATAGATATGTGCCAAGCATAAGTTCAGTGCAAACAAAATATATAAATGTATATACAAAATATGTGTTAGTGTAAATTTCCCCAGTGAGTGAGTGAGTCAGAGAGAGAGAGTTTATTGTTTGTGTGTGCATGCATGAGAGTGTGCATATGATGGTAAGTAAATCAACAAAATGTAATAACAAGAATTTTTTTCACAAATGGAGTTTGCAAATAAAAATCTTTGACACATAACTATGACTCCACTGACCACAAAAGTCATTTTAGCTTAAGTTTTTTTTCGTCATCTGATTAAAACCATGAATATATCTGTGATCTGGGGCTACAGAAATAACGTATTGGCATTCTGGGAAACTCAGATATTGGTATTGCAAGAAACGACTCTCAGAGATACTTGCAATAGTTAAAAATTACTAATACAGAAAAAAATGGAGAAAAGATAAGTGTGGCACACGTAAGTACGTCTGAAATAGAAAAAAACTCTGAGACAACAAGGCTTAATGTCCAGCTCATTTTAAGGAATAAAATGCTGATTACTTCAAAGATGGGCTAAATGTTCTGATTCACATGATCACTGGCATTGGTCCTTGCTTATTTCTGTTGAATTTTATAAGCTGGGCAGAGGTCACTTCAATAAAGTTACCCACACTTTTCTAGGTTATCCGATATAAAAGTTAGTTGCTTATCCTTTACAGGACGTGGCAATCAACCCCAGCTTTTATTGGCTGTTTGTGATTTTTCTAGGCAATTTTTTTCATTCAGTAGTTTGCCATTGCTTTTTGAACGGTACGGCGCTTATACCATTGTTAAAAATCCACAGTTATGAAACTGCGTTCATATCCATTAGGCATCCGATATAAAGCTATCACAAATATAGGTTAATGACTGTTTTCACATGGAAAAATATTTGCCCACACGTTAAGTAAATCAATGCTAAAAGCGTTACTATGGCAATCTTCTTACACCAACATAATTTTTCAAGCAGACCCGTCCAAGCACTGGATTACAGCAAGTCAATTGCCTTTGCCGTTTAACTAAGCTCTGAAAAACTGGGTGTCATTAATTCTGAGCTCGTTTTGGGTGCAGTCACTAAAAATCAACATGTTCAAGAACTTGACATTAAGGCAAAGACATCAAGCTTCATCAAGAAAAAATACTGAGGACAATTCATGTTTGTCTATTAGAAAATGACACTGCAATAGATGAATCATCAAGGACTGCTGGAATTTGGCATCAAACGTAAGACTAGCAGGGATGGACGTATGAGAGGTTGCATCCGCCGCGTATACAACCAGTGCGCAACAGGAACAATTAGCATTCATACCCTTCGACATTTGCTGAGGGAGACTGAGCACCTATGGGTTTGCCCAGAGTGCAATCTCTCAATCCTTTGGTATGATCTTGTGGCACCAGGCTGCCTGCTGGTCATATATGTGATCAAACTCTTAATACGACGGTAGTTCTATCGTATGTCTCCTCAGAAATCCCCAGGAGATATACAGGGCCAATATAATACATGTTGGTG
Organism: Oreohelix idahoensis; assembly: GCA_024509875.1. Classification (NCBI taxonomy): domain Eukaryota; kingdom Metazoa; phylum Mollusca; class Gastropoda; order Stylommatophora; family Oreohelicidae; genus Oreohelix; species Oreohelix idahoensis. The sequence goes on along the minus strand of JAMPIV010012624.1, from coordinate 125,736 downwards.
TTGTACAGTCTGTAAATATCTCAGTTCTGGAACCTTTCCTGTTTGTCCATGTGTGACGGATGAAATTCAGCTGTCCCTAAATTGACGGATGATAACAAGAGTACCCTCGAATAGCATCGAGGCCCTTGAATTTGTGTGTAGTTAAATCGTCAACGTGGAATTCTACCACGTGTGCAAATTAGTATGCATCATTTCCACGTGGATTTTTACCCACGTTGGATGATTAATATGTAAACAGTCATCATGCAAGGATCCAGGAGTTTCGTTTAGTTAGCCACACCTACTGCCTATATCTAGAGTGATGAAAAGCAAGCATTTCCCTACCTTTTTCTGTCATCCCGTCTAGAAGGGCATTGCCAAAGAGGAGACATAAGCGGTCAGTATCAAAAGACTGTGGTGGTCCCAGAAGAACGAAGCAGTTTTCACATTTACAGTTTACACGTTCATGCGAACCGGCTAAGACGGGGGGAAATCGCTGGCGGACCAAGAGACGAACGGGGAAGGCTAGAGCTGGCAGACGCGGCTTGAAACGAGAAAAGTTCCCTGCTTCAAATAAGGCGTGAATCTTCGCAGGTCGCTGTTAACTTGCATTTCATTAACTATACATTGGCATCGCCAAAAATGCAGTTTATCATTCGTGCCCAGACAGTTGAAGAAGTAACTAGCTTATATGAGAATCTTACAAGATTTCTTTAGAGTTCTTATATATTGGAGAAGGGGAACGACTAAGTAAGTAAGCTACGATAAAATATTAGTCTTGAGTGATTTAGTCGTTTAGTTTCTTCATCTATTTCACTGGATTTCTGTGTTAATTTCAACCTATTAAATAAACCCATCACAAAGTTTTCCAGATGTAAATTGAATAATATAACTATCCGTTATTTCCCGAGATAATAGATGTGCAACATAATCTTAAACGCTAGGCGAGCGAAATTGGTTATTAACCTTATAATTCTATTTCATCTTGCGTAAATTTTAAGTAATTAACTGTTCATAGCTAGTGGTAATTAAATCGATACATTGGCTAGTCACTCGTGAAATTTCTTAAAATTAAATAATTAAATACCAGAGTGATTATTTTCAGGTCTTACCGTATAACGCGGGTGTTAGAATTAATTACAGTAGTATTACCTGTTTTATATTTTCTCTTTTATACAGATGGTCTTACCTTGCGATCCAACGGTTTTTTTATTTATAGAGATATAGAAAGTCACGTCCAGATGGCTTACGGCATCCCAAAGTACATGTTTCAAACCTACAAACATTGACTATAGAGCGGTTAGATAACCAAACCCACGTCAAATGAAAAATTGTGGTTCATGTTAAATGTTAAACTGGAACGGACTATGCCAGAAGATTTTTCTATATATATATATATATATATATATATATATATATATATATATATATATATTATATATATATATATATATATATATATATATATATATATATATATATATATATATATATTCTATAAAGTTCTCTTGTCTGATGAGGCAGAACGGACAGCATGAGTTTATTTAATTAAACCCAGAGGACAGTAAACACTTCCTACCACCAACTTCTCCAGAGAACATTTAAGGCTAGTTTGTCCAAGAACAGCCTGTGATTAACATTCTACTTTTGAGAGATTTCCCAGTCATTACGACAGACTCCTAGAAACAAACTTAGTCCCTATAATCATCCCTGCAATGTGACGAAGAATCCTTGCCAGGAAAATTATAATCAACACGCCATCTCAGCGAAATCTCCGAGCAAAATTAGCAGTGGCTATACGGAGCTTTCTGGGGCTGGACTGGACAAAAATAATAAGACATACGAGGCGTGTTCAAATGAAACCCGCCCGTGCTGCGCGAAGTGGACATTTGTAGGAGGAGCATGATGACGTCACATCTGACGTAATAAGCACATACGAATGTACAAGGTGTAAGTGTTCATTCTCCTAGTATTCATTATTTGTGCTGCAGACCGTTAAAATAATGGCCGGTGTGATATGGAATCCATCCAAGGTCGATCAGCGAGTGGTGATCCAGTTCCTAACAGCCGAAGGATGTCGACCAGCCGACATTCATCGCCGAATGAAAGCAGTGTATGGTGACAAAAGTGTGTCTAAGACTACAGTGAAAGACTGGGCACGAATGTTTCAAGAAGGACGTCAGTTAACGAAAGATCTTCCGCGGCCAGGTCAGGTGCATATTGATGCAGCAGAAGAAGCCATCGGCATAATGAAGAACGCATGGAGTGGAGTTTGAACCACCTGCTGCGTTACGAAGAGGAGGGTGATGCATTTATGTTGCGCATAGTGGCAGGCGATGAGTCGTGGTGCCACCACTTTGAGCCGTGCAGCAAAACAGCGAGCATGCAATGGAAACATCCCGGATCACCAAAACCCAAAAAATTCAAGTCACAGATTTCCGCCGGTAAGGTTATGCTGACCGCATTTTTTGACCATGAAGGGCTTCTATTGGTTGACTTTAAAGAGCCTGGCTTGAACATCACTGCCATCCGCTACAAAGACACACTAGACAACCTGCATACAGCCATCAAGAATAAACGACCCGGCATGCTTTCGCGTGGTGTGATTCTGTTGCACGACAATGCTCGGCCACATGTTGCGAACATTGTGCAGGAAGTGTTAGCAAGGAAAAGGGGGGAAGTTCTGCCCCACCCAGCCTACAGCCCCGGTCTGTCACCATGTGACTTTCATTTGTTCCGACACTTAAAAAAATATCTAAAGGGACAACGATTCGACTCCGATGCAGACGTCAGGGCCTCGGTGACCAAATGGTTCAATAAGCAACCAAAGTCATTTTTCTCGGACGGCATCCACCGTCTACCCATGCAGTGGGATGCGTGTCTGAATGCCTATGGTGACTATTTCTAAAGAACCCCAGTGAGTACTTGCTTCGTAACAATTGCTGTATTTAATTCTACTACTCCTGCTGATGTACCTTACATATATTTGTTATAAAGCCACTGGGATGAGTTTCATTTAAATACGCCTCGTATATAATAGTCTTAAGAACTGTGTGTGATTAATTCTATGGACATATGCAGCCGGCAGAGGGGGTAAGTGTGAATGAAAGCGAGCTCGCTGAATGAATGCGAGAAGGGAAAACGGAATGAAAGAAGTTAGTTTCTAAATGTTTACTACTAATATAACACCTTCCTTTTATCTATTCTCTCACTAAGGCTGAAGGCCCACAGAAAAGTTAAATCAAGGACAAATCCTATATACCCGTCCCGTCTACCCCACTCCCATTGGTCAATCAATTGTTTGATCTGTTGGGTAAACACACCTCGGGTGGGATCATTTTCCTAGTCTTTCCATGTTCCAGGGTCTATGAGAATATATATTGTTTATTTATTTTCCCTTTATGTAACTATGATTTCACCTGATGACATGATAACGATGTATTAACTGTTGTAATCTATTTTCTCTTTTCTAAAGATATATAATAAATTTTATAACCTTTCAGCTATTAGTTTTGGTCAAAACCCTTCCCTGATATATATATTATATGTGCCCATAGTTACCTGTTCGTTTCTACGTATGTACGTATTTATGTCACAAAATTGTTTGTGTGTGCGTACGAGAGGATAGTGTATTAGAATCAGTATCTAGTGAAATAATACTTCTTCATTTAAGTGTGTCGTGCTATATAGGTGAGTTGAGCAATCACTCAACCCAAGACAGTATTTTTCTTACACTCTGTATTCCCCGTAAACAGGACTATTTCTCACCACCTTTCTCTCACATAGCTTTTCACTATCTCACCCCTGCTTGATCGGGACCATAAAATAAAGCCTATATAAAACTCACGACAATAATGTGTAGCTCGCTGGGATTTTGAGCAGCAACAATAAAGTGTTGCTCGCTGGATTTTGAGCCAGGTCTAGTAATTGACTAGAGTGATTTTCAGTTAGATAGAGTGTGTTGTGTGATTGTCTTGTGAGATAAGGAAATAATAAAAAAATTAATTCCCCTAGACAGACGATCTTAGACAAAGTGTTTTGACCAAACAAAATTTTAGGTTGTTTTTTCCACATCATTAGAGAATTGTTTACAACTTGTTTATAATAACATCTGTCAAATATATGGTATATGAAAAGATTTTGTGCAAAACCGTTGGATCGCGTGACTGGATAAACAGTCACTAAAGGTTGAAGTTAGCAGAGTTGAGCTAAGCAAAGGACGGCTATTCTGATTTTTAAAAATCTTGTTATCATTCCTTCTCTAATTGACTTTAGCGGGTGGGGCTTTGTGGTGGAGATATATTTTTAAGGAAAAAAATTTTTTTCTCCTTAAATTAAAAAAAATAAATAAATATAATACATTTTTTTATATATTTTTTCTCTACCGATAGTAATAGTAGATTCTTTCTAGTTGTTTGACCTACCATTTTTTGTGGCATAGTCGCCTGCATTAAGAGTCTTAATTGACAGATAATAGCAGCGATAGGTTAGCAAATTAATAACGGTTGGAAGTATCTCAGGTAACTTATATTTTGTGTTTTTCTCGTAAGCGGTTTAGAGTTTTTCCCCTTCTTTTCTTCTTTTTATTCTCTCGTCGTAGTAGCATCCAGTTCTTTGACATGGCAGAAAGAGTTAAACTTAGATCCATGTTGAGAGATGAGGCGAAGGAGACAGGACTGCAGGGAGATGAAGCGACCGCGTTTGTCAAGAGGGAACTTGACAGATATGACGAGAAGGAAGCACAAGAGAAGGCAGAGAGGAAGGAAGAGAAAGAGAGAGCAGAGAGGAAAGAAGCACAAGATAAAGCAGAGAAGAAAGAAGCGGATGATCGTCAATTGGAGCAGAAGAAAATTGAGGCAGAGATGGAAGTCCGCAGGGCAAATGAGAGAGAGAGGGAGAGACAGCATGAATTGGCACTTAAGACTTTAGAAGTCCAAAGTCGGAATGCTTCTACTTCCAATAATGGAGAGCCGTCTTCACCCCAGTCTCAGTTAACTGATCCCTCTAGTAGCCAATCTTCCCAACTAGCAGCGATGTCTTTTGTCTTAGAGTCTTTCCCTAGCCCTAACGAGAAAATTGACACCTTCCAAGAGAAATTCGAGAAAATGGCGAATCTGTATGGGTTAGAGAGTTCCCAGTGGTGCCTTAAACTTGCACAGGCCCTAAAAGGTTCCGCTTATGATGTTTACATGAAGCTGGGAAGCAACCAAGATGACTATGACACGTTAAAGAAGGCCTTGCTAGAGCGTTCTGAGATGACCGCTCGCAAATATCTGCAAATGTTCAGAAACAGCCGAAAGGAGACCATGGAGTCATTTCCCCAGTTCTCTTCACTTTTAACGGGCTATTTGACAAAGTGCCTGGAATTATCAGAATTACCTCTTACATATGAGGGAATTCTGGAACTTGTTCTTGTAGAACAGATAAAATCAACTTTGTCGAACGAAACCCGTAGATTTCTGGCTGAGCAGGGCGCAGTCAAGCTTGAGGACATCCTCAATAAGGCGGAACGCTATGCAAATGCAATGGCCGAACTTCCCAGCACAAAACGCAAACCAACAGATGAGCCATCTCGAAAACAAAATCTAGAACAGTCATCCTATTCTTCTAATTCCTCTCAGCACTATAACCAACGAGAAACTAATACCCAGAGACCTCCCCAAGAAATATCAAAATTCTACAAAACACGATATCCCACCAACAACAACAATCCTGATCAACCCACAAAGCCTGCATGGCAGCGCGGCCACCAAGGTCAAGGCAAGGGAAAGACCCCTACAGCAGGGACGTCTGATCAGGGCAAGCACACCGGGCCAAATCGCATCGGATGCTTGCATACAGCCTCGCAAATAAGAGTCAATGTCAGTGATTCTCAACCTGAGGGGGGGGGGGGCCCTCAACACGAGGAACTGTAATTTTGAACAGTACATAAATAACTTGTCTTTTTGACACTGGATTATCTTTTGACTGTATTGTCGCCAGGCACCTAGTCAAACACGGTCAGGAGAAAGAGGGCACCATCAAACTATGTGGAGTTTTTAAGAGTGACGCACCCAGGACGCTTCCTATCGCACTGGTAGAAAACACTCTGATTTTGTCAGAGGTGTTATTAAAGCAGCCATAATGGATGATCCTATCTACCAGGTTATCCTAGGATGTAGATATGTGTTTGTTGGGAAACCAAAAGAGCCGATTGTGGCAGCGGTAACCACAAGAGGGCAAACCAAGAAGGAGAGGGAGCCTGTGACAAATTTGTTGCTGAATGAACTGAAGGAGGCGGAACAAAAGGATCCTACTCTGTAGCACTGCTTTAGAAAACTGCCCATGGCTAAGGACCCCAGACACCACGGAGATATCTTTTCAAAGGATGGCATATTGTATCGTAGAACGTGCGACCCTGATACAGGGAATAACCAGCTCCTAGTACCGACGCAGTACAGAAGCCAGATCTTAGAAATGGGGCACTCTCTTCCCTTTAGCGGACATATGGGACAAAACGCCACTATTCAGCGAATAAAAACTCACTATTGGTGGCCAGGAATGAACTCTGAGATTATCAGGTACGTGAAATCCTGCACCCAGTGCCAACATGTGGCACCCAAGCACTTGACACCCCCAGTCCCTATGGGGCAAATGCCATTCGATTCGAACGGGTTGCTGTCGACATCATTGGACCCTTAGAAAGGACTAAAAGAAGGAACAGGTTCATTCTGACCTTAGTCGACACTTGCACTATGTGGGCCGAAGCTATACCGCTAACATGCACGGATTCCAAGCATGTCGCAGAAGCCCTCGTGCAAATTTTTACACGGTTGGGATTTCCTCAACAAGTTTTGACGGATAATGGATCCCAATTCCGTAGCCTGTTAATGGAGGAGATCTTTAAGATCTTGAGGGTCAAACACATCCACACAAGTCCCTACCACCCGGCCGGAAATGGGCTCATGGAGCGTTTTAACGGCAGCCTCACCATGATGTTACGTAAGCTGGCTCAAGAGAAACCTGAAGAGTGGGACCTTTATATATCTGCAGCTTTATTCGCCTACAGAGAAGTTCCTCAGGCATCTACAGGATTTCTGCCAGCTACACTTTTATTTGGCAGACCTATTAAGGGGCCACTAGAAGCCTTACTTCGGTCCCTGACAGACCAAAAGGCTGACGAGACAGTCGTCTCAGCAAGCAAATATGTATCAGAGCTCAAGGAAAGGTTACAGCTAGGATGGGATCTAGCTACAACTAACCTTAAGAAAGCACGTGCAAAACACGCTCAAAGATACAATAAAGCTGCAAAAGAGAGAGAACTCCAACCAGGGGAGAAAGTTTTGTTGCTACTTCCAACCGGAAACAACAAACTTCGCATCGGATGGCAAGGGCCGTTTACCGTCTGTCGTAAATTTATTTTGAGAGAAAGAGTCTTAGAAATAGTAGTCGGGTTTAGAGTGTAGAATGATGGTGAAAAGCTCAGTGATAGAAATGTAGAGAGTAAATAGTTGCTTCACAGAGTGCTGGAGGAGAGTAAAGACAGACTTATTTACGACAAATCGTTTCTCTCAATCTACTCTTCAGGCTCATACTGGTCAAACAATTATTTGCCAGTTTCCAGACACACACCTGCTCTCACACCGATTTGGTGCTTCAAACACACAGACGACGTGGATACAACTATCTTAAACAAATAGGGGAAATTTTGGGCTTCTATCCCACTTAAAGGAACAATGCCGGGGATACAGAAAATGTATTACCCGGTAAGCAAGTTAACAAATGGGTTACAAAAAAAGATTAAATTTCCTGTCATTCATACACATGCTAGTAAAGACCTTCACTCATCTTGCTCTCACTTACCGATTGTGAAAAAATCTGGCACTCCATAGAATAACACAACAGCAGTTACACCTCAAACTAAATGTATGAGTGTTAGTTCAAGTTCCAGCCCCAGATTAGCGGGTAGGCGGTCAGCACATAAAAAGGATCCCGTAATTGCTGGAAAATGAATCTGTATTTGTGTCTCTTTTCTTAATAACAGTTTCTATGGGAGGGCACGGTCTCTGATACCGGGGTGAGGATGGTGTGGTCTATTTGACTTTGCCGCTGATAATAAAAACTCTTACGCGTGCTGATACACTTTATCCGTGAGGTATGGTTTAAGTCCAGGGAGAAAACTAGTCACATCACTGTTCAGGTAAATATGTATTCTCTCTCTGTGTCAGTAAACTAACAAAAGCTCGGGCCAGTGTTCTTCTTCCCGTTACAACTTAGTTTGCTTGATGGTGTGTTAAATTTGTCTTTGGGTGTGCTTTCTTTGCTATAAGTTAGATAGCGGAATTCCAAACACAGAATCGCCTCAAAGATTAAAAATTTACACAGTCTCAACAAGTTCTGAGTCAGGGAGACTCTACACACTGTTTATGCTTTGCTTTGCTTAGATTGATTTGCTGGGTTGCAAAAGGGATCACTCTATATATGAAAAATAGAAAACATGTAATTCATATCGAGAAATCCAATAACATTCTAACGCGCGATAAATTTCCCGTTAAGACTGTTTTATATACGCTCGCGTATTTAATTATGTATTTAATAAACACTGCGCGAGTTTTAGTGGTTAAAACACACATCTATAAATATAGGACTTAACTAAATTTATTAATTATAAATTCCTTCGCGACTTTAAAAGTTAATTAAAGCATTTCAGCCTCTATTATCTTTTGGAAATAATATAGCAGGTATATCATTACATTTACAACTTGAACTATTGAGATGGTTTAATTTAATAGATTTAAATTAACACAAAATCCAGTGAAATAGAATGAATGAACTAGAACACTGATCACTTTACACAATATATATTTTACCGTTTTGCACAGAAATAGAATTCACTGCAAATATGTATAAAAATCCATGGGATAATCTAGCACGATTTCAAATATAGCTAGTGCTTCTGTAAAGGTCTGGCCAACGAGTGATGAAGTGTATTTATACGTCATCTGTATATATCTAGAATGAAATGAAAGATGAGTGGGACATGAGAAACTTGACACCTTTTTAGATCTCAGGACACTTTTGGGGATCTGACCGCCAGACTAAACAAAGATGCCGCCCCTGGATTTCGTATCTCCGTTCGCTGCTGCGATCGGTTCTGTGTTTAACACCTAGATGCGAAATACCGGCAGGGAACTTGCTTCGCTCGTCAGGGACCACTACTGTCTTTGTTCGTGGCGCTCAGTGACCATGGGCATGATATGACGACGAAGCTGCCCTGACAGTAGCTTTAGGATGATTGGTATCTTCAACTTCCTCCTCTTCCTCCGTAGTCCAGTTTCTACTCAGGAAATCCGCCCCGACATTCTGTCTTCCCGGAATGTATTCCACTTTGAAAGAATAAACGCTTAAAAGAAGAGCCCAACGCATGATCCTTGCGTTAAATTCTTTATTGGCACCACGAAATGCTAACGGAGCGTGGTCTGTTTGCACTGTGAAAGATGTACCATAGAGAAACTCATGATGGCGTCTGATACCGTCAATCAGAGCGAGGAATTCTCTTTCGACTACGCTGTAGTTCCGTTCAGCTTTATTTAATTTCCGACTGCCATAGGCAACTGGAAATAGCATGTTTGGGTCACTGTCATCGGCTTGAAGCAGTGTTGACCCGATGCCCTGACCTGACGCGTCGACCCGTAATACAAAAGGTTTCTTGAGGTCAGGCAACCTCAAAATGGGGTATGCAGACAACTGTCCTTTCAAAGTGCTGTATGCGTGTTCGCACTTTTGATCCCACATGACCTTATCCGGACACCCTTTCTTAGTGAGGTCAGTCAGAGGTGCTGTCAGTCCGTTGAAATTCTGGATGTATTTCGGATAATATGCACATAGTGATATGAAGGAACGTACGTCTTTCTTCGTTCGGGGTCTTTTTGCTGCCACTATTTTCTCCACGTTCTTCTTAATAGGCCAACTGCATCCGTGAGAAATAGTATGCCCCAGGAAGTCTAACTGTTCAAACCCGATGAGACATTTGCTAGGTCTGGCTGTGAGACCAGTTTCCTGTAGTCTCCTGAGGAGCATAGCAACCGTAGCAATATGTTCTTCGTAGGTTTCCGATGCAATTAATATGTCATCCATAAAATTATGGATATGGGGACTTTGCAAAGGTTCTAGAAGATTCCTCATCATCCTGGTGAACACTCCTGGTGCGTTATGCAAACCGAATGGCATCACATTAAATGTGTAATGTCCTTCACTAGTGCTGAAAGCTAACAAGGATTTAACTTCCTCTTTGACTGGTATTTGATAGTAACCTTTACTGAGGTCAATCTTGGAGAAAATCTTTGCCTTGCTAAGCTTGGTGAACAACTCAGAAACAGTTTGGAGAGGTTCGGGCTGGAACTCCGTTACAGCGTTTAGCAGCCGGTAATCTATACACAGCTGAACTTCCTTATTGGGCTTCTGCAACAGCACTACACTGGAACTGTAAGGAGATGTAGACTCACTGATAATTCCTGCCTGGCGCAGCTTGTCTATTTCTCTGCGAAGTGCATCAGCTTTAGCGTACGGTATGGGGTAAACTCTGGTTCGAACAGGGGTCTCGTTTGTTAATTTCATATCAAATTCGATGAGATTTGTTCGACCAGGTACATCCGTTAAGACTGAACTGTACTGTTTTAGTAGCGCCCTGGTTTCTGTTGTTCTGGTGAGAGACTGTCGCCAAACTTGACATCTTTAAAGGATTCTGTGGGTTGCAATGGATACTCCATGCAACCATCATCATCTTCCTCGTCTTCCGTTGCTATGGCGACAGCCAGGAGATGCTCGGAGGATGGCACCGGTCTTTCCAAATATTTCTTAAGCAGATTTATGTGGAAGACCTTCTCCTTTCCTTTTATGGAGATCTTGTAATTGGTACGTGAGATCTTTTTAAGGACGGTAAACGGCCCTTGCCATCCGATGCGGAGTTTATTGCTTCCGGTTGGAAGTAGCAACAAAACTTTCTTCCCTGGTTGTAGTTCTCTCTCTGTTGCAGCTTTGTTGTATCTTTTAGCATGTTTAGCGCAGGCTTTCTTAAGGTTGGTCGTAGCTAGATCCCATCCTAGCTTTAGCCTTTCCTTGAGCTCAGATACATACTTGCTTGCAGAGACGACTGTCTCGTCAGCCTTTTGGTCTGTCAGGGACCGAAGTAAGGCTTCTAGTGGCCCCTTTATAGGTCTGCCAAATAAAAGTGTAGCTGGCGCGAATCCCGTAGATGCTTGGGGTACCTCTCGGTAGGCGAATAAGGCAGCCGATATATATAGGTTCCAATCTTCCGGTTTCTCCTGACCCAGCTTACGTAACATGGTGGTGAGGGTGCCGTTAAAACGTTCCATGAGCCCCTTTCCGGCCGGATGGTAGGGACTTGTATGGATATGTTTGGCCCTCAAGATCTTAAAGATCTCCTCCATTAACAGGCTACAGAATTGGGATCCATTGTCCATCAAAACTTGTTGAGGGAATCCCAACCGTGTAAAGATTGCACGAGGGCTTCTGCGACATGCTTGGAATCTATGCATGGTAGCGGTACAGCTTCGGCCAACATTGTGCAAGTGTCGACTAAGGTCAGGATGAACCTGTTCCTTCTTTTGGTCCTTTCCAGGGGTCCAATGATGTCGACAGCAACCCGTTCAAATGGAGTCCCTACTATTGGCATTTGCCCCATGGGATCTCGGGGTGTCAAGTGCTTGGGTGCTACCCGTTGGCACTGGGCACAGGATTTCACATACCTGATAATGTCAGAGTTCATTCCTGGCCACCAATAGTGGGTTTTTATTCGCTGAATAGTGGCGTTTTGTCCCATATGTCCGCTAAAGGGAAGAGAGTGCCCCATTTCTAAGATCTGGCTTCGGTACTAGGAGCTGGTTATTCCTCGTATCCGGGTTGCCCGTTCTACGATACAATACGCCGTCCTTAGAAAAGATGTCTCCGTTGTGTCTGGGGTCCTTAGCCATGGGCAGTTTTCTAAAGCAGGGCTCCAGAGTAGTGTCCTTTTGTTGCGCCTCCTTCAGTTCATTCGGCAACAAATTAGCGCAGGCTCCCTCTCCTTCTTGGCTTGCCCTCTTGTGGTTACCGCTGCCACAATCGGCTCCTTTGGTCTCCCAATAAACACATATCTACATCCCAGGATAACTGGGTAGATAGGATCATCCATATTGGCCGCTTTAATAACTCCTCTGACAAAGTCAGAGTGTATTTCTACCAGTGCGATAGGAAGCGTCCTGGGTGCATCACTCTTGAAAACTCCACTAAGTTTGACGGTTTCCTCTGTCTCCTGACCGGGTTTGACTAGGTGCCTAGCGACAATACAACTAAAGCTTAGTCCAGTGTCAAAGAGACAAGTAGTTGAGGTACCATTCAAAATTACAGTTCCTCGAGTTGAGGGTTGGTCCCCCTCAGGTTGAGAATCACTGACATTGACTCTACCTTTCGAGGCTGTATGCAAACATCCGACGCGGTTTGGACCGGTTTGTTTGCCCTGATCAGACGTTCCTGGTGTAGGGGTCTTCCCTTTTCCTTGACCTTGGTGGCCGCGCTGCCACGTAGGCTTGGTGGGTTGATCAGAATTGTTGTTAGGGGGGTATCGGGTTTTGTAGAATTTCGATTTTTCCTGGGGAGGTCTCTGAGTATTATTTTCTCGTTGGCTATAGTTCTGAGAGGAATTAGAGGAATAGGATGACTGCTCTAGATTTTGTTTACGAGATGGCTCATCTGTGGGTTTACGTTTAGTGCTGGGAAGTTCGGCCATTGCATTGGTATAGCGTTCTGCCTTATTGAGTATGTCCTCAAGCCTGACTGCGCCCTGTTCAGCCAAAAATCTATGGGTTTCGTTTGACAAAGTTGACTTTATCTGTTCCACAAGAACAAGTTCAAGTAGTCCCTCATATGTAAGAGGTAGGTCAGATAATTCAATGCACTTTGTCAAATAGCCCGTGAGACGTGTAGAGAACTGCGGGAATGTTTCCGTGCTCTCTTTCCGGCTGTTTCTGAACATTTGCATAAATTTTCGGGTGGTCATCTCAAACCGCTCTAGCAAGGCTTTCTTCAGCATGTCGTAATCATGTTGGTTGGTTCCCAGCTTTGTATATACGTCATAAGCAGTACTTTTTAATGCCATTGAGAGTTTAAGTGCCCAACCGGAACTCTCTAACCCATACAGATTTGCAAGCCTCTCAAATTTCTCTAGGAAGGTGTCAATTTTTTCATTGGGGCTGGGAAAAGACTCTAAAGCAAAAGACATCGCAGTTAATTGGGCAGACTGAGTACTGGAGAGATCCATTGACTGAGACTGGGACAAAGACGGCTCTCCGTTAATCAAAGTAGAGGCACTGCGACTCTCTAAAGCCTTAAGCGCCAGTTCATGCTGTCTTTCCCTCTCTCTCTCTCTGTCCCTGCGAGCTTCCATCTCTGCCTCAATTTTCTTCTGCTCCAATTGATGATCGTCCGCTTCTTTCTTCCTAGCTTCTGCCCTCTCTTCCGCTTCCTTTTTCTCTTTTTCCCTGCGGGCTTCCATCTCTGCCTCAATTTTCTTGTGCTCCAATTGACGATCATCCGCTTCTTTCTTCATAGCTTCTTCTCTCTGTTGGTCCGCGTCATATCTTTCAAGTTCTTTGTTGATAAACAGGGTCGCAGCTTCTGCGTCTAGTCCTGCCTCTTTCGCTTCCAGCCTCAGGATGGATCTCATCTTTATCCTCTCTGCCATTGTCAAAGAATAAGATGTAGTATGACTAGAGAATAGTACGAAAGAACAATAAGGGGAAAAACTCAAAGCCGCTACGAGGAAAAAAAAACACAAAGTATAAATCTACTTGTGTTACCTCCTATTTAAAATGTGCAAACTTATCGTTGCTATTATTGTCACTTAAGACTCTTAACGCAAGCGACTATGCCACTAAACTGGTAAGTTACACTAGAAAAGAATTTACTCTTACTAACAGTAGAGAAAAATTTATATTAAAACAATTTAAAAGGAAAAAAAAAAATGTTTCCCTAAAATTTTAATTCTCCGTCACAATACTCGCCCCTGAAGTCAATTATTGAGATGAGACGTTGTTAACTTAATTTTAAAAATCAGAACAATCCGTCTTTAGCTAAGCTCAACTCTTTTTAACTTCAAAAACCTTTAGTGACTGTAAAACCAATCACGCAAACCCAGCAAATCTTATAAAGAAAAAAATTAATTTTCTCTGCCAGAGGATAATTTAGCTAACCAAATTTATGATTATCCGTACTTTCTACTGCTGTGGAAAGAAAACAACCTGTAAATATGCTGTGTGGACGACCCAAATACTAAAAGGCGTTGTCTAGGGGTGTAATTAATTATTTATTTATTTCCCTAAATCACAAAGACAGATCACTCACACTCTATCTAGTTAGACCCAGACTTAATCAGACTCAAAAATATCTTTATCCTGGCGAGCCAGCCAAATATTGTCGTAAATTTATTTTGAGAGAAAGAGTCTTAGAAATAGTAGTCGGGTTTAGAGTGTAGAATGATGGTGAAAAGCTCAGTGATAGAAATGTAGAGAGTAAATAGTTGCTTCACAGAGTGCTGGAGGAGAGTAAAGACAGACTTATTTACGACAAATCGTTTCTCTCAATCTACTCTTCAGGCTCATACTGGTCAAACAATTATTTGCCAGTTTCCAGACACACACCTGCTCTCACACCGATTTGGTGCTTCAAACACACAGACGACGTGGATACAACTATCTTAAACAAATAGGGGAAATTTTGGGCTTTGGGTAGTCCAACACAATAACGATTAAGTTTATGTTGTTTATTAAAGTTAAAAAAACAATCGCTACAATAATCATGTGTTTACAGCAAGAATTATCAAAATTACAGAAAAATGCAAATAACAAGGTAGGGAGTGGGTGAAGAAGATTGGCATCGACTAAGCCCGTCCCGCTTATTAGACAACGACAAACCCAGTCCAAAGATAGATAGTTATCCGGAACGTAGGTAAGTTAACCTAACAGTGAAGTTAATTACTCTGAAAGAGGTGTTTCAAAATTAGGTATAGGTGATAGAAAAAAATCCTGTTCTTCCCAATTGTTCTTCCCTTTACTAAGCAAAAGAAAAGGAGGGGGGTTTAAAACAGAGTTTATCAAAAAACTATCCCACTTAAAGGAACAATGCCGGGGATACAGAAAATGTATTACCCGGTAAGCAAGTTAACAAATGGGTTACAAAAAAAGATTAAATTTCCTGTCATTCATACACGTGCTAGTAAAGGCCTTCACTCATCTTGCTCTCACTTACCGATTGTGAAAAAATCTGGCACTCCATAGAATAACACAACAGCAGTTACACCTCAAACTAAATGTATGAGTGTTAGTTCAAGTTCCAGCCCCAGATTAGCGGGTAGGTGGTCAGCACATGAAAAGGATCCCGTAACCGCTGGAAAATGAATCTGTATTTGTGCCTCTTTTCTTAATAACAGTTTCTATGGGAGGGCACGGTCTCTGATGCCGGGGTGAGGATGGTGTGGTCTATTTGACTTTGTCGCTGATAATAAAAATTCTTACGCGTGCTGATACACTTTATCCGTGAGGTATGGTTTAAGTCCAGGGAGAAAACTAGTCACATCACTGTTCAGGTAAATATGTATTCTCTCTCTGTGTCAGTAAACTAACAAAAGCTCGGGCCAGTGTTCTTCTTCCTGTTACAACTTAGTTTGCTTGATGGTGTGTTAAATTTGTCTTTGGGTGTGCTTTCTTTGCTATAAGTTAGATAGCGGAATTCCAAACATAGAATCGCCTCAAAGATTAAAAATTTACACAGTCTCAACAAGTTCTGAGTCAGGGAGACTCTACACACTGTTTATGCTTTGCTGGGTTGCAAAAGGGATCACTCTATATATGAAAAATAGAAAACATGTAATTCATATCGAGAAATCCAATAACATTCTAACGCGCGATAAATTTCCTGTTAAGACTATTTTATATACGCTCGCGTATTTAATTATGTATTTAATAAACACTGCGCGAGTTTTAGTGGTTACAACACACATCTATAAATATAGGACTTAACTAAATTTATTAATTATAAATTCCTTCGCGACTTTAAAAGTTAATTAAAGCATTTCAGCCTCTATTATCTTTTGGAAATAATATAGCAGGTATATCATTACATTTACAACTTGAACTATTGAGATGGTTTAATTTAATAGATTTAAATTAACACAAAATCCAGTGAAATAGAATGAATGAACTAGACCACTGATCACTTTACACAATATATATTTTACCGTTTTGCACAGAAATAGAATTCACTGCAAATATGTATAAAAATCCATGGGATAATCTAGCACGATTTCAAATATAGCTAGTGCTTCTGTAAAGGTCTGGCCAACGAGTGATGAAGTGTATTTATACGTCATCTGTATATATCTAGAATGAAATGAAAGATGAGTGGGACATGAGAAACTTGACACCTTTTTAGATCTCAGGACACTTTTGGGGATCTGACCGCCAGACTAAAGAAAGATGCCGCCCCTGGATTTCGTATCTCCGCTCGCTGCTGCGATCGGTTCTGTGTTTAACACCTAGATGCGAAATACCGGCAGGGAACTTGCTTCGCTCGTCAGGGACCACTACTGTCTTTGATCGTGGCGCTAGTCTTTCCTGAGATCCCCCCAGTCTGTGTCTTTGATCGTGGTCGCTGCTATCTGTTTGATTCTGGCGCCGCCCCCTCTGGGCCAAGTTAATGAAAATACTGCATATGATTGCTCAAGAGATGACCATGGGCGTGATTTAATCTCTCCTTAAATCACTGCGATGACCAGAATGAACGGTAGATAAACTGTCCACATATCAATCAGCAAAGGTGTTGCCAATCTGCGTGGAAAGGTTGCATAGCTAATGAGTCCAGGTGAAAAGAAAAATCCCGTTTGACGAAAGGTTACAATATTTCGGGGGCACTGATGTTATCCAAGGGGTCGTTACGAAGAGTCGTATCATATCATTCAGGGTCGGCTGCGTTTGTCTGTCACACCGTCCTTAAAAAGATCTCACGCACTAATTACAAGATCTCCATTAAAGGAAAGGAGAAGGTCTTTCACGTAAATCTGCTTAAGAAATATTTGGAAAGACCAGTACCGTCCTCCGAGCATCTTCTGGCGGTCGCCATAGCAACGGAAGACAAGGAAGATGATGATAGTTGCATGGAGTATCCATTGAAACAAACAGAATCCTTTAAAGATGTCAAATTCGGCAACAATCTCTGAGAAGAACAACAGATAGAAACCAGGGCGCTACTGAAACAGTACGCTGCAGTCTTAACGGATGTACCTGGTCGAACAAATCTCATAGAATTTGATATGAAACTAACAAACGAGACTCCTGTTCAAACCAGAGTTTACCCCATTCCGTATGCTAAAGCTGATGCACTTCGCAGAGAAATAGACAAGCTGCATCAGGCAGAAATTATCAGGGAGTCTACATCTCCTTACAGTTCGAGTGTAGTACTGTTGCAGAAGCCCAATAAGGAAGTTCGGCTGTGCATAGATTACTGGTTACTAAACGCTGTAACGGAATTCCAGCCCAAACCTCTACAGACTGTTTCTGAGTTGTTCACTAAGCTTAGCAAGGCAAGAATTTTCTCCAAGATTGACCTGAGTAAAGGTTATTACCAAATACCAGTCAAGGAGGAAGTTAAACCCTTGTTAGCTTTAGCACTAGTGAAGGACATTACACATTTAATGTTATGCTGTTCGGACTGCACAACGCACCAGGAGTGTTCACCGGGATGATGAGGAAGCTTTTAGAACCTTTGCACAGTCCCCATATCCATAATTTCATGGATGATATCTTAATTGCATCGGAAAACTACGACGAACATATTGCTACGGTTGCTATGCTCCTCAGGAGACTACAGGAAACTGGTCTCACAGCCAGACCTAGCAAATGTCTCATCGGGTTTGAAAAGCTAGACTTCCTGGGGCACACTATTTCTCATGGCTGAATATGGCCTGTTAGGAAGAATGTTGAGAAAATAGTTGCAGCTAAAAGGCCCCGAACGAAGAAAGACACCCGTTCTTTCCTATCACTATGTGCGTATTATCAGAAATACATCCGGAATTTCAACGGGCTAACAGCACCCCTGACTGACCTTACAAAAAAAGGACGACCTGACCGGGTTATTTGGGATTCCAAGTGCGAAGAAGCTTACAGCACTTTAATAGAACAGTTGTCCGGATACCCCATTTTGAGGCTACCTGACCTCAAAAAAACCTTTTGTATTGCGGGTCGACACTTCGGGTCAAGGCATCAACCCTGCTTCAAGCAGATGACACCGATCCGAATCTGTTATTCCCAGTTGCGTATGGCAGTCGTAAACTGAATACGGCTGAACGTAACTATTCCACAGTTGAAAGAGAATGTCTGGCACTAATTCATGGGATAAGACGTCATCATGAATTTCTTTAAGGTACATCTTTTACGGTGCAAACAGACCACGCTCCCATAGCTTTTCTTGTCGCATATAAGGAATTTAATGCAAGGATCATGCGTTGGGCCTCGCTATTAAGCGTGTACTCCTTCAAAGTGGAATATATTCCGGGTAAACAGAATGTCGGGGCTGATTTTATGAGTCGAAATTGGACCACGGAAGAAGAGGAGGAAACCAAACATACCAATCATCCTAAAGCTACCGATCAGGGCAGCTTCATTGTCATAAATGAAACATGAAAAATGGTTTCATGTCTCAAAGGGGGGACGATTGTGATGGATGAAATTCAGTTGTCCCTGAATTGACGGATGATAACAAGAGTACCCTCGAATAGCATCGAGGCCCTTGAATTTGTGTGTAGTTAAATCGTCAACGTGGAATTCTACCACGCGTGCAAATTAGTATGCATCATTTCCATGTGGATTTTTTACCGATGTTGGATGATTAATATATATTAATGTTCTTCTGATATTCAGAAGAGGACCCATAATCACAACACTGATATTCAGAAGAGGTCCACAGAAGTTCGGCCGACTTTTGGGCGATGTTTGGGTGACTTGTGCTACTTTTTGGGTGCTTTGGGCGATTTTTGAGCTACTTAGGGTGATATTTGGGCTACTTTGGGTGAAATCCGAAAACCGGAAAAATCTGATTTCCGAAACATGGCTGTCCCCAAGCATTTCAGATTTTGGGTTACCAACCTGCAATACAATCATAACTTGTTTTGTGGGCAATTAGAATGCGCAGCAAATTTGTCTGATACAACATACTGGGTGTTCCAAAACTTTCACACAGATAACAGAAACCCTGCCAGCCATATTTTAATAACTGTACTAATCGTATGCATGTTCATCTTGCATAACAAAGCAAACTGAAGTATAGCACTAACTGTGTTATTTAGTATAATGTCTCTGAATAAAGCAGCAAGCTGGGTATTCCCAAAAATCATTGCACATCATTAAAAAGAAATATAATCAAAAATTAGAAAAATTGTTTAGTGAATATTTTGTTGAATTTGAGGCAATCACTATCTTGACCTTAACAAGAAACTGTATGGTCATTAAAAAAGTTGTATGGCGAACATTCAGATATTTTCACCATCTTTGAATGCTGTGAGTTTACATCATGAAGGAACAAGTTAACAAAACCTTAAACAACGAATTTGATGCAACGTCAGATCAATCATCCCAATATGTTTAACTTCAATGAAACAAATATTATTTCCAGGCATAAATATTTTTCTGAGTCTGGTAGGACTTAATTAGAACAAAAGATGCAATCAGCCTTACAAACAAATGTTAACTGTGACCTCTAGGACGACTGCAAACTGCTACTTGAAATCATGAATACTAAGCTTTCAGTGATAAAATAATTTTCATTCAAGCACCAGCTGACACCTCTGAATATCCCAGTCAGCAGATGTACATCATATTGCCCTCATGTCTCAAATAAAAGGTTGCACTAACATCAAACACCAGCATATAAGCAAAGAATTAATTTGAATATGTATACGGGCAGCTGTTTAGCATAATTTGTCGCCTATATTATTTTCCTATCACATTATCTATTACATGCAACACTTGGCACATGTTTTAAATAACAATGACCCTGGCTCAGTCATTAACTTCAGTCAGCTGGGGGTTGTACAAGACTTATGAAGCTTCAGTCACTAGGTTTAATCAAATGTTGCAGAGCTGATTCTCCTCTGCTCCTTCTTTTACCCTACATTCTGAGCTATCAACAAACAGACCTGGTAGAAAATGTCCAGATATCAGTGACTGTTTGAACAAGACCTGTGAAGAAATATAGAGAAAGACAAGGGATAAGTATTTGGACCAATCAGTACTTGCAAAAAAGGGAGGAGAATGTGAACAAGAAGATAATGAAGTCACATACTTTGAGAAAAAGAGAGCTATCCAGACTATCAGAAGAGAACAGAACCAACCCAAAGACGACTATCACACTCTCGACCGGCAGGGACAGATAACTATTTTTTGACTCAGGACAGGGCATAACAAACTGAATAAACACATGCACAAGCTACGATTGTCTGCTTCACCACTGTGCACATGTGGATTAAACGAACAAACTGCTGAGCATGTTCTACAGGACTGTCCTCTGTATGACCAGTTAAGAAAGATATACTGGCCCAATGACTCAACACTAAACTCAAAGCTATATGGAGTTAAAGAGGAACTTCAAACAACAGTCGAATTCATCATGAGAACTCGTCTGACGGTGTAATCATCAAAGATGCGATCGCAAGAATAAGAAGAAGGACCAATCAGCAAGGAGCACCATCATATAACTGTCAAATGAGGCAGTTGGGGGGAAAAAAAGCTTACTCTGGAAAAGACAGATCAAGGGGGCAGCAGACATCACAGAGATGTTGACAACACACCAAGTCACTGTGTGAATCGGACTGGACACCCAGTGGAGCACAAAAAAGGGGGTGGAGGGGTGTGAGGCTATCTACCCCAGGTGACAGCCAGAAGGGTGGTGCCCATTAGGCACTATGATGATAATACTGTACTATTTAAAAACCCACTTGCAAGTTTAATATACATTTCCGTGTGTTTTATTGGGTGGGTGCAAAAGGAAGGAGCACCCTAGGTGTCAAATACTTTAAGTATGCCCCCGCAGACACCTTTATTAAGAAATCTTTGCATTGCTTCACGTCATAACCAGCAGAAGAAAGCATTCTCTCCAGTACATGTCTATTTCTCATTGTCCCAGAAGGCCCTTCTCCAATATCCTAATACATTTTCGTAACTTGGCACTGTTGCTATCCTCCATGTCTTTAAGTCACAATATTTTTGCAGGCATGATTATGTTTTCAATATGGCATGATTAGTGTTTTCTATATGGTACGATTAGTGTTTTCTATATGGTACGATTAGTGTTTTCTATATGGTACGATTAGTGTTTTCTATATGGTACAATTAGTGTTTTCTATATGGTACGATTAGTGTTTTCTATATGGTACAATTAGTGTTTTCTATATGGTACGATCAGTGTTTTCTATATGGTACGATTAGTGTTTTCTATATGGTACGATTAGTGTTTTCTATATGGTACGATTAGTGTTTTTCTACATGGCACGATTAGTGTTTTTCTACATGGCATGATTAGTATTTTTCTACATGACACGATTAGTGTTTTCCTATGTGGCACGATTAGTGTTTTACACATGGCACGACTAGTGCTTTCCATATGGTACGATTAGCGCTTTCCATATGGCACGATTAGCGTTTCCCATATGGCACGATTAGCGTTCTCCATTAGGCACGATTAGCATTTTCCACATGGCATGATTAGTGTTTTCTATATTGTATGATTAGACTTTTCTATATGGCATGATTAGTATTTTCTAAATGGCATAAATAGCGTTTTTTATATGCTATGGTTCGTGTTTTCTATATGGCGTGATTAGTGTTTTTCTACATGGCATGATTAGTGTTTTTCTACGTGGCACGATTAGTGTTTTTCACATGGCACGATTAGTGTTCTCCATTAGGCACGATTAGCATTTTCTACATGGCATGATTAGCATTTTCCATATGGCACGATTAGTGTTTTTCATATGGCATGATTAGTGTTTTTTATATTGTACAATTAGTATTTTCTAAATGGCATAAATAGTGTTTTCTATATGCTATAGTTTGTGTTTTCTATATGGTGTGATTAGTGTTTTCTATGTAGCACAATTAGTGTTTTCTATATGGCACGATTAGTGTTTTCTATATGGTACAATTAGTGTTTTCTATATGGTACGATTAGTGTTTTCTATATGGTACAATTAGTGTTTTTTATAAGTATGATTAGTGTTTTCTATATGGTACGATTAGTGTTTTCTATATGGTACGATTAGTGTTTTCTAAATGGCACAATTAGTGTTTTCTATATGGCACAATTAGTGTTTTCTATATGGCATGATTAGTGTTTTCTATATAGTACAATTAGTGTTTTCTATATGGTACGATTAGTGTTCTAATTCTTGGCATGATTAGTGTTTTTCTACATGGCATGATTGATGTTTTTCTACATGGCATGATTAGCATTTTTCTACGTGGCACAATTAGTGTTTTTATACGTGGCATGATTTGTGTTTTTTATATGGCAGGATTAGTGTTTTCCAAATGGCATGATTAGTGTTTTCTACATGGCACGATTAATGTTTTCCCACATGGCATGATTAGTGTTTTCCACAAGGCACGATTAGTGTTTTCCACAAGGCACGACTAGTGTTTTCCACATGGCACAACAAGTGCTTTCCATATGGCATGATTAGCGCTTTCCATATGGCACGATTGGCATTTCCCATATGGCACAATTAGCATTTTCCACATGGCACAGTTAGCATTTTTCATATGGCACGATTAGTGTTTTCCATACAGCATGATAAGTGTTTTCCATATGGCATGATTAATGTTTTCTACATGGCATTAGTGTTTTCTATATGGTACGATTAGTGTTTTCTATATGGTACGATTAGTGTTTTCTATATGGCATGGTTAGTGTTTTTCTACATGGCACGATTAGTGTTTTTCTACATGGTACGATTAGTGTTTTTCTACATGGCACGATGCAGGATTAGTGTTTTCTACATGGCAAGATTAGTGTTTTCTACATGGCAGGATTAGTGTTTTCCACACAGCATGACTAGCGCTTTCCACATGTGCCACATGGATTAGCATTTTCTATTAGGCATGATTAGCGTTTTCCATTAGGCACGATTAGCATTTTCCATACATTATTGTTTTCCATACGGCATGATTAGTGTTTTCCATATGGCACAATTAGCATTTTCCATTCAGCACGATTAGTGTTTTCCATAAGGCACGATTAGTGTTTTCCATATGACATGATTAGTGTTTTCTTTATGGCATGATTAGTGTTTTCTATATGGTTATTTCTTATGAAATTCAGTATCAACCATGGTATGAGAATAGCAGCTGAAGTACCCAAAACATTAAAAAAATGTAAGGGATCTCATGGTTAAGTAAAAAAAAGTTGTCCCACAGTAGCTACTGCCATAGGGCAGGGAAATGTTAGAGACTTCAATATACTAGGTCCAGCATTGAGGTAACTAGTTCCCTTCATCACTGCTTTTTCCTTCCCTAACTCAACAGCAAAGTCAGCTAGATAGACTGGAGCATGCCGGTACCGTGATTCAAACCAGGTACCTTTGCCGCAAGAGACCAGAGAGGATAAGAAAGGAGAAGCATAATGGGGAAAATCAATCATGGCCTTGGGCTTCAAAGGTCTTTGAAAAAGAGTAACTGGAAGGCAGCAGCTGGTGATTTCAGTCTCTGGTATCTGAATGTGACGCTGCAGTCGGGACAGGCGAAGAGTTGAAACATCCTGCAGGATGAGTGTTAACACATTAACTACCGCAAGCCGCTGTCAGCGGCTTACGAAATAAACACATTTGGACCGCAAGCCGCTCAGGGCGCCAATCTAATTTTAGTAATAAAACGAATGAAAAATGTACTGAAACACTTTCTGATCTGGTTCGAGGTTTTAAGTTGCCACCGGAAAACAAATTCCCAAAGCATGGTTGTTGTAGAACACTGGAAAATTGATATTTTGTTCATATTTTTCAGCGTTTTGGGGTTAGTTACCAAATCCTGCAAAACTGTTTACCGTGGCAACTAGTGATAGGACTACAAAAAATGCGTGTACATCTCGTCTAACGGCTGAATAGGATAGAAACGTGTTTCAACAATTGACTGATAGATCTAGCGACGAGGACAAGAGTGAAAACGGTGTGCACATTGATTGAAATTGTGATTTTGATAGAGATGGGGCGCAAGCAGTTATAATTGTGAAAATATTGCAAGTCCTCGGCAATCGGAGGGCCGTTAAATAGCAACAACCTCTATTAGAGTTACAAACGGTGCTTATTGTAATAGTACAATTCATTTATCTTTAAAATGACGTGTAATTCATAAAAATCTGTAAACAATTACGAACACTACAGCTTACTTTGTGCAAACACCTACAGGATGAAAATGGGAAAAAAATTAATTCGGCCACAGTGTGTTTTTCAATTCGGTAGTTAATGTGTTAAGGAGCAGAGAGTGCAACAGACAAACAAATCTCAGATCAACCCACAATATTGTCTGCCTCAGCTCTCATTCTTAAAAATTCAGTGCCACTCTTTTCTTCATGTCTGAAGGCTTTTATCACAGACAGAGTTCTATTCTCTATTTCTCAGATCATGTTGTCATAAAATTCTAAAAAATAAAAAAATTTTAATAGCTTTTTTAGTTAACAAATTATATATCTATATATAATTTGTTAACTAAAAAAAAAATATATATATATATATATATCATCAGCATGATTCTTCTGTCTTTCTTTCCATAATCAATTATTACTGGCGATGACCACAAATATATTATTGGTGAGCTCATTATCAGGTTTAGTATAATACATATATAGAGCCACAGAGGTCATGACACTCAATGTGGGCAAACCGAGCGCATAACAATAAGGAACCAGAAGCTGCAACAGACAGACACATTTACATACCTAGGATGCATAGTAACATCAGATGGCGGAACAAGAAACACATTAACAACAGAATGAATAAAACGAGAACAACCTTTGCTAGTCTAAACAACATCTTGAAGTCCTCTCAGTACAGCACAAACATCAAATTAAGATTATATCAGAGCTGTGTACTTTCTGTGCTTCTCTATGGTGCAGAATGTTGGAGAGTAACAGAGAAGGAAATGTTGAAATTCTCCTCTTTCCATACAATCTGCCTAAGTAAAATTCTCTGAATCTTTTGGCCAAATACATCACCAATCAAATACTGCGTACTTGAAGCAACCAAGAGGATATGCACACCATCATAGCTGGCAGACGCTGGAGTTGGGTTGGCCACGTCCTCAGAAAAGACCCTGATGCCATCACAAAAACAGCTATACTATGGACCCCTGAAGGAAAGTCTCTCGGCCGGCCAAAAAAACAACTTGCACCGAATGCAAAGAATGAACCAGCCACCGACCACCCGACCAAGCAAAGTGGAAGCAGTTTGTTGCTGCTCTACAAAACGCCACCGGGCGTGATGGCCACTGGCTGTTCTGATAGTCGGCAGCTAAGGATCAAAGAAGAAGATATATAGAGCCAATCTGGACCACATCTCTGTTCTGATGAAGCTATGTTAAATATCAATCATATCAATGCAAATATTCAAAATGCAGTTCAGTTTTACTTCACTCATGTATCATGAATAACAAAAATGTTAAAAACTACATGTCTTATGCTGCTTGCTTGACAGAAATGATATTGGTGCTGTCAGTCATGACAAAGCTCAGCAGCACATAACTTTTTGTAAACTATCTAGATACACAAGGCTGAATATGTTTTCTCTGAACCAAAAGATCTTTCAAACAGCTTACCTCTCGCCTATCCAGTCATGTGACTTCCGTTCCTTCAGCCATTCACATTACAACTTTTACATTATATAATAGTTATTCGTTCATATATTCTCACCTCGCATACATCCCATACTTTCCATTCTAAGCACAACTATTGTACAATAAATGCATAACATCAAACTTACAGAGGAAAACAAAATACTGTTCTTAGCTCAGATACACCAAACTTTACCTCCCTTCTTTCATGCTTAAATTATATTCAATGAAAAGCTGTAAAAACTGATACATTATTTTACCCCTTTTTTCTAAAATCATATTTCAATCATGCAAAAACAAAATGTTTTCCTACTTGTGACCATCCACCTTATTGTCCTTCGCCCCTAGTGATCATGTACTCTCTGAGATTGTATACCTCTTATTTTACGTGTACACAAATATTAGAAACTATAGCATTGTGAAAGCTAGACTGTCTTTAACTAACCTTTATGAAATACAGAGATGCAACAGATGTTATTGCCCCATTTAGTACTTGGGGGTCTCTGAGGAGACAACAAAAAGAATCAGACTACTGCTCACTCACCAACGGGCTGATCACCCGTTTGCCAGTCACTTCGATTACGGAAACAACAGCAAATGGATTGATTTGCCGTTGCCCTAAAGACGCCAATAGGCGTGATGGGAAACAATGGCAAAGAAAACCTATCTGCTGTTGCCCTAAGACGCCACTAGGCGTAATGGCCACTGACTGCTTTGACGGTCGGTGGCTAAGGACGGAAGAAGAAGAAGACTGCTCACTCAGGCATGTCGTACAAGGCGACTAGTATGAGGTTGTGCATTTCCGTGATGAAGACTCTTCTGTGACAAAAATTGATTTTACTGAATTCTCTTGATGTCAAATTTAGCTCTGCACTTATGTGTGCTATTTTAAAAATTTCTAGTGATTTAAATCTTTCTTATTTTACTGTCATGCACTGTTATCTAAGTAAAATTACACCTTCTTAAAGATAAAGTGACAAATGTCGAGGTGTTGTCATGTGCTGGCATTCAAAGCAAGTATACGCTGCTTAGACAGCGAAGACTACGCTGGCTTGGCCATGTCCGCCGCATGGAAGATGGTCGCATCCCGAAAGATATCTTCTACGGACAACTGGCAGATGGCAAAAGAACAGTTGGGCAACCGCAGCTGAGATTCAAAGATGTGTGCAAGAGAGACATGAAGGCACTGGACATAAATCCAGCAACCTGGAACGATGATGCAGCCGATTGCACAAAGTGGCGATGCTCTCTACAGTGCCACCTCAGATTGGGCGAAAAAAAGCTCACACAACAAGCAGAAGAGAGGAGAAAACATCAAAGGAACACCGGGAAAATAAGCAGCTGAGGGTTGTCACCTCAGGGGCGCATTCCCATAGTCAGTTATGACTGAAGGGGCTTTTATTCTTAATATTACACCTTCTTAAACAATCTGCCTATAAATGGGTGTCCACATATGAAAGACAGCACGTGAAGGACTTTCTAAGATGGACTGTCTCTATATGAAACTCTTTGTGCCTTTAAAGGGCTGTAGGTTCACAATGGATTTTCAGCTAATGCATGATGTTCTGCCAATGACAAAATGGCAAGAACCTTCCCTATTCAAGCAACACTTACCAAAAAACTGTTGAGATCAGTGACATTGGCCACATCCTGGAAATCATCTAGAGTAGATATCCCAGAATCTGAAGATGAGGCACCCTTGTACAGTGTGTGATCTGTGAGAGCATCTTTGCACTGAGGTAGATCTGTGAGGTACAGCTCTTTAGGACCTGCAAAGCAAACAAGCAACTAATAACCAATCACTTAATATCTCCCCAGGTAACATACCATTACTGATTTTTCACCGCCAAATAACCAGAGTCTGCCAAGAAAATAAAGAAAACAAAGCCACTCTCTAACCTTTGTACTACGTCCAATAGCAACTTCATCATACGCTGTGCCAACTGGCTTAAACAAGTATGTCTCTTCGCAAACTTCTGGTCATCCCTAGTAGTAGTGTTTTTGAATTTTGCAGCTGACTTTCTTTCATGCCTTTCATAAACTGTTCAGTGTCTTCCCTCTTTGTTGTTCCTCTGTTTCTCTTTTCCATTGTGCTTGTTCTCAAATCGTGTTCTAAATCAGGTCTCTTTATAATATGCCCACGAAAAGCCAACTCTTTTTCTGATGTACACAATATGTTGCTTTGCATACTGCTCACTTTTCAGGACACCCATAGTTAGCTGTCCATTGAGCTTTTAATAGTGCTCTGTTAAACCATACCTTTGTGGCTGCTGATGTTAATTAACTCATAGAGAAGTACCAAATATTACTCCTCATAATTAATATAGCTAACAACAAATTCTTCTATAATACATACTCCATGCATGCAACATAATAACAACAATAAAGTAAGTACCTACATCAAAATACGTTAAAACAGTCATGGCACTTTCTGAAACAACTTCAGAAATGAAAATGACGTCCTGAACCCAGGAAAATTTACAGCAGTGTCACAAAGTGGATTTAAGTTTTAGAGTTTGTCTGAGTGTATAGACAAGACACTAGTATGAGGAAGACTGAGAAGATAGATTTTTGTATGAGAAATGACAGTGACTGTGGAAAGATGAGACTTATAGCTTCGAGGGTGAGAACCTAGATTGACTCTCCCTCGCCACTTCGCGACTTATTTAAGAGCTAAAGACTCACCACCTCTGACTACCATAAAGGAGATAAGGTTTCGCGTAAACATCCACAGACAAAACTATACAGACAAGCATATACGTACAGTATAGTATAGAGAAACTGATCCAGTATACAGTTTATAGTTTATTTACACAACAAAATAAATAACACATCAAAAATAAATAACGTGCGATGTCGCACACATGAAAATAACCAAAACAATTAAAACGACAGACAATATACCCCAACCCTTTCACCCACTCTTTCAACCTGCATGGGGAAAAGACTTAAGAAGTAAACACACTATACTTGGTGGGGGTCTCTAAGTACGAGCCACCACTCCCAACTATCATATTATTAATTACTAAAAACACTAACACCACTGTCCGGCTGCAGACGTAACTACCTGTCTACACAAAATCTGAATAAATTATCTAATGTCCTACAAAGCTAAATCACAAGCACTGATCCCCTAACGGATGTATTTAGTGCAACTCCGAGGCTGTTCCCTGCTCTGACTATCTGACTCTATAAATTCTGTTCAGTGTCTCTCTGACACTACCGTCTTCAGCTGAAAGGCATCACCATTACGCCCCTCCTCTCAATAGCATTCGGAAAAGGAATGTTGACCCTCTCTCCTGATCCTGACTACTGCAAATGATGACTTTGGTACCAAGCACGAGGTACTTGAATTGGGATGTATAGGTTTCACTGCTGCTGACAATTCTTTAGCGGACGCTTTAATCCTCTTAGGTTTTAAGGACAAACGGTATTATTATGGCCGTATATATATATATATATATATATATATATATATATATATATATATATATATATATATATATATATATATATATATATATATACTATATATACTATATACTATATATATATATATATATATATATATATATATATATATATATATATATATCACCCGTGTGTTACCGGGGCCCGAAAGGGGAGCAAAGAATAGTAACACTGCACCCTACCACGCATGTCGTAAAAAGCGACTAAGGAGGGTATGGGCATGGGGCTGTTTACCCCATCCCGTAAAAACTTCGCACAGTGGGCTGATCACCTGCTTGCCAACCAATCTGATTACGGAAACAATGATAGATTGTTTGGTCTGTTTTTGTTCCACAAAGACGCCACCAGGCGTGGTGGAAACAGCGATAGATTGATCAATTTGTTGTTGCCCTAAGACGCCACTAGGCGTACTGGCCACATACTGCTTTGCCGGTTGATGGCTAAGGATGGAAGAAGAAGAAGATATATATATATATATATATATATATATATATATATATATATATATATATATATATATATATATATATATATATATATATATATATATAAACCAAACCTCCAGGCCACGCGCCTCTGTGGAGTGGTATAACGATCTAAGAGCTCCAGATTTTAAAAAAGATGCCCCCGTTCCCGCTGAAGCATGGGGCTTCACTGCATGAGAACTGCAATCTTTTGCTAGTGCAGACGTACTTGGCGCCGGTAACTACCGCGTCACCAATTTCTTGTTCACCTCTAGCGATACCTCGACCCTTCTACTCCCGAGAAGGCCGAATATCTTGGCAAGCTGTAAGGCAAATTTTGCACCCCTCCCTGTGTGCCGTGAAAAAAATGCTGTTAAAAAAAAAAAAAATAACGAATGTACAACAATTCGACATATACGCGTTCCTGACATATAACCAACTAAATAAATGCCTCTCCCCTAAATCAATACAGCTTCCCTACACAACTACGCCTATTTCCCGTCTTGCCCCACCCAAACTATGCATAGCGATAAACACTTATTTCTGCCCAAAGGTCAGCCTACCATACACTCGCACCTCTCTCTTCCCCTGAATATCGGTCTGGTATGTGAACTCCCAGACACAGGCTGACCTAATCTATTATGCTAGTCTAGCCTCAGGCGTCAAAACAATTCATTCACTGAGGGAAATCCTCTGTACTAATTTCTAGGCCCTACTTTTTATGACTAACCCGGGATGTTTATCAAATTTCCATAATATAAACACACAGTTGCTACACCAACTCAGTAATATAAATTACACCCCTGTCTTCTGACTACACAACAATTAATACCCAATTAATTAAAATTACACAAATACGCTTGTGTATGTACACTTGTAATTTATCAAAAATCGCATTGCGATTTTCACAGACTTACTATTTACCATGACAGAGCGCCCGCATATCTAAGCGCGTTTCCTCACACAGTTAATATCTCAAAAGCCTTGACACAAATCACAGATACTGCTAGCTTATCACACAAAAATTTTTCTGCACAACTTACATTTATATTATTTCTATAAGATAGCAATTGATGGCACTTCTGTCTAATACCTTGTAAATTTAAATAAACTCCCAGAAGAAACTTTACTCTATCGTGCTAAAATATATTGGGAAACGAACTATCTACTCCGCTAATTAAGATGTACACATACCCAATTATCAAATTTCTCACAAAGAGCAGACGAATATGACGTTGATTCACGGCAGTAAAATTTTGAAACCAGAGAGACCGCTAATGGCTACAACGCTGGTATATATCATAGAAAAACGACGCTATAACCCACGCCATACGTCATCGCGTGGCGTCCCTCTGGGGCCATCCTAAACCAATAATATTGCCGCAATTTGTTAATAACTGACCCCGGCCAATCATAACGTAAACTAATTCATGACTCATGTTTATTCTGCTCCCGCGCATCCTTATTGCGTCATGTTAGATAAGGTTACTACCGTTCGCGTGGGCAGAATCAATTTTGATTCGTTCTAGCATCAGTTCTACGTACCTGGGTCGAGGTTCTACACCCACCCCTCGTTTAAACATAGAAAGTACGGGAATACAGAATTTTCTCCTACCGTAAGGAGAATTTGCCCAGCCAAATAATAACTACGCGCTCATCTGCCTAATAAAATAAAATGAACGCAATTACTACAGAGAAAAGAAGACTGGTGCGGATATTAAAATTAACTTTTTTAAAACTTTTTTTTTTTTACTTAGTCGTTCCCCTTCTACCGTGAGGTATTAAAATTAAACCTACAGTAATTCCTTATAGAAACCGCAAATAATTACCTAGAGAAAAAGACTGGGGCGAGTTGAAAATAAAACTACAGTTAAGCATCACAAGCAGAAAAAACCCAGCTTAATACCTACACTAAGTGTTTCTCAAACTGTCACAGTCATGGACCCTTTGCCAACTTGGTAACAAAATTAACGCAATACCTAATGTTATCAACTGAATTCGTTTTTCTTTAAATTACTGTTTGTACCATAGGCGCAGGGTGACTACAGCGCTGGTCTCTCGCTGTTGTTTGAATCACGGTATCATCTTGCCCCAGTCTACCCAGCTGTACATGGGTACCTAACTCTGCTCTTGAGTAAGGGAAGGAAAAGGCAGCGAGGAAGGGAACTGGTCACATCCCCTTTCAATGCTGGACCTAGTAAAGTGGTCTCTAACATTTCACTCCCTTATGGCAGTATGTGTATGGGACTACCTTTTACCATAAGCGTAGCAAGCAGGGTTTCACCATCATTACTCTCAACCTCCCTCAGGAGCATAGACCTTCAACACACTCACACCAAGCCTTTCTATCCTGTGCCATCCACACCCTTCCATGTCTTCTTCATCTCTTTTGTGTTTGTAAGTTCAGTCCTCTCTACATGTTCTTTGGGCTCCTTCTACCTCTCTTTCCCTGGGGTTTCCAGAACAAGGACTGCCTTGTAAAGCTATCAAAAGGCTTCTTCAATGTGTGTCCTATCCAACTGCAGCGTCTTCTTTTCCAGCTTCGTTTCACTGGCAATTCTTGCTTGTCGTTTATTGTTGTTCTCCATGTTCCAGGGGGCTTAGTTATGTACATTTTCAAGAAGCCTGCGGCTGATGATATTGAATTCATCGTCTCATGCACCATATACTTATCATGACCTACTTAAACAAAGTGAATATGCTAGACTTTGAAGTGATCAATCTAAACCAGGGCTGTGGAGTCGAGGAATCAGTCGTTTTTTAGTGGAGTCAGTAACAAAATGTCCAAACTCCGAATTTTATGCTATACGACTAGTAAAAAACTGAATCAGGAGTCGGAGTTCTAAAATTTAAGTAGTCGGAAATTTTTTTTGGCCAACTCCACAACCCTGCTCTAAACCCCAAGATCACTAAAACGTACAATGTTGCCCTGTCGCAAGGAACTTGGCTGTTGCAAATAAAA
The DNA here is from genome assembly GCA_024509875.1 of Oreohelix idahoensis. Classification (NCBI taxonomy): domain Eukaryota; kingdom Metazoa; phylum Mollusca; class Gastropoda; order Stylommatophora; family Oreohelicidae; genus Oreohelix; species Oreohelix idahoensis. The sequence continues at coordinate 92,962 of JAMPIV010012624.1, read as the reverse complement.
ACCCCCATTAGTATGTAACAACAGTGTTTAAAACTAACGCTACACGTTTTCTAGCGAGAAGTTGCATTTAGCAATTTCGCATTAGGTACAATATTTGCATATATCTGATTTGACACCCATCAGTGTAGAGCACCTGTTAAAGCAATTATCAGAGGCAACAATAAATTCAGTGCATAATTAAAGTAGGGTGCGGCTTTTGACAAAGCACACATAACGCGCGAATTTGGTACAACTACAATTCTATAACACACAAGGAAGGGAAACCCGAGGCCTGCAAACAGTAAATAAACATTAGACAAACATAAATGTATATTTTCAGGCACTCGTAAGAAATAAAGAAGTAGAACACTAGACAACAGAAAAAAACAGACGTGAGTGGCTTACCCAGGACTCGAACCCAGGACCCTCCGTGCGACAACCCTGCCTAGCTATGCAAGGGAATAACACTATCCTCAAAAATTTCCGGTGTTATGTCTTGCCGGGCGCCGACATTTATTATAACTTTTAAAAACAAATAATAATAGCCCCTTCAGTCATAACTGACTATAGGAATAAGCCCCTGAGGTGACAGCCCCCAGCTGCTTTTATTTCCTATTGCTCCTTTCGACGTGTTCTTTTCTCTTCTGCTTGTTGTGACAGCTTCTTGTCGCCCAATCTGAGGTGGCGCCGTAGTGAACATCGCCCTTTGGGTCGATCAGCAGCTTCATCCTCCCAAATTTGCTGGATTTATGTCTAGTGCCCTCATGTCTCTCTTGCACACATCTTTGAACCTCAGCTTCGGTCGCCCAACTGTTAATTTTGTCATCTGCCAGTTGCCCATAGAAGATATCTGTCGCGAAGCGACCATCTTCCATGCGGCGACACATGGCCAAGCCAGCGTAGTCTGTGCTGTCTAAGCTGTATAAACATGCTTTGGAGGCCAGCACATGATAACGCTTCGACATTTGTCACTTTGTTCTTCAACGATATGCCAAGGGTTACTTTTTTTAAAAAAAAGGAATATTAAAAAAAAGCATTACAATTTTTAAAAGAACATGAAAAATTAAACAAAATTTCAACAACAAAATAAATAAATTTTTTTCCTTATATGTAACTGATCGTTTTCCAATATGTATATATTATTCGTGTTTCACAAAAAAAATCGCACTGAGCGCCCATCTGCAATTCAACACCAATAAAGAAATAAATTACCCATCATAAGACATTACAAACACAAGAGTATTATAATACAGCGAACATCACAGTGTAATCCAACTCAGTAGTATGAAATTGAGTCTCGTAAGAGTACAGCTCAGCACGGAAGTACAGTACACCTCGCGCCACCTGTATGTAAGTATATATATTTTGTGTGTGTTTGCACGAATGCGTGTATGGACGTGCTGAAATATGTTATAAACGAGAATCTCAGCTGGACTGTTAATGACAAGTTCATCCACACATGCTTACGCAGTACGCACATACATACCACCGTACGCACATACATACAGCCGTACACTCCACACATTCATTTGTTGCCCTTCAGTTCTTTGATGGACCAAAATCCTTCGAAAAACTCCTGCCCTGTGACTAAAGTTCATGGTCGTTCTATGTTTTCTTATCCCTTTCATTTATGTTTCGTTCTCTTCTCCCTTTCTGTTCATCGGTCCACTTCTGCTTCTTTGGCCCCGAGGATCCGGTATATTTCTCACAAAAATTTACCCGAGTGACAAGAACGTTTTCCATATTAGGTTTGCACCATTTTCTATAATGTACTTAGTTTAGTTCTCACAGGCATTTATTTCTCTGGTTTTTTTTTTTTAGTTTGTCTGAGGCGAAGACTGTGTGGCTTTAGCGTAGACCTATAGTAGGTGCACTGGCTATGGACAAGGGGGAGATACTGAGGACAGTTAATGTTCGCTTATTAGAAAATGACACTGAAATGATGAATCACCACGGCTAAGATTGCTGGAGTTTGGTATCAGGCGCAAGACTGGCAGGATGAACGTTTCAGAGGATGGCATCCAGCGTATATACAACCAGCGCGCAACCGGAACAATTAGCATTCATACCCTTCGACGTTTGCTGAGGGAAACTGAGCACCTATAGGTTTACCCGGAGTGCAGTGATGTCAGTTCTTAACAACAATAACGTAGACAATTTCTTTGCCCTTTGATATAGTAAAATATTCATTACTTATTTTTACATTCGTAGATGACTACAAAACTGCACGACTGAATTCAGCAGTTTGGTGCCTTGCAATTCTCAGATACGTTTGTTAACGTCAGCCATTGTGTTTTTTAAATAACAATCATCAGCGAGCAACAGAAAAAAAAAAGTCAAAATTGTTAGTTATTTTGTTCATACAAAATACACTACAACAAATTTTCCGCCGTTTTTTTGGCAGAACACCATCACCAACCAAGACCTGGCTTAACTGAAGTGATAAAGAAGATATGTTTGGTTTGGTTTTAAGGACATTGCACACGGACAACTCCATCAGTGCTCCGATCTCCTCCCTTAGATCACACAAGGAGGATATCAGCACAGTGCACGAACTCCGTAGCACCGGCGAGAATCCCAATGTGTAGATAGGAATCACACATTCAATAAATATTTTTGTAGATGGTAGGTTTCTAATTTTTAAATTTTGCTAGGGCCTTACAGCATACTCTTTACGATTCACAAAATACGTGGGATTTTTAACGTGCGCAACTTGCACACGGGACCTCCTATTTTTTTTTTTTTCGAGAAGGCTAGACACCCAATCTCACTACTCATGAGACCAGGGAAGAGAGTATGACTTCATTAGAACCAATGGTTCTGAAAAAAAAAAATATCCATAAATTATATTCCCTCAACTGGGAATCGAACCTGGTACCTCTAGAATTCGAGGTGGGCGACATAACTCTCAGCCACTCCGACCAAGAAGATATGTACACACAGTTATAACAAGGAGACGCACAAAAAGTTTCAAAATGTAATGATAAACATTGTGTTCAAATTTGGTATTAATAGCTTAATAAATAAAAAAAGCCTTAGCAAATTGAAATAGAACATAATCCAATATGGCCGCCGTTTCTATGGCAACCAGTGGTGCAGTGCCATCAAACTCTTCATTTTGCGTATCTAGTACTGATATAGGTTAAAGTCTGTGCATTTTCATTGAAATCCAGCAATTAATAACGAAAATTGCATTTCAGTGTAGCTCCTCCCCTGAACTGGCTTGGCCATGTCCTTCGAGAATACTCATCTTCTTTCTGGTACACTCTCAAACGTTTACTTGAACATTTGTCAAAGAAAGCGGTGGTCAGCTTTAGGCTATCTGCATCTCCACTGAGAAGACCCTGAGATCACCAGCAGAACTGCCTTGCTATGGAACCCTCCGAAAAAAGGCGAAAGAGAGGTCAACTAAATATAACTGGGCGGAGAACTGTGGTCTATTCTAACTTTACGTGCAGTGTTGGATCGAGTAATGTAACTTTCGAAGTGAAAACAGGAGTACGACAGGGATGCCCCTTATCAACAACATTATTTTTGACAGTCATAGATTGGGTGATGCGCCAGACAACAGAGGGCAGTCCAAGAGGAATTAGATGGACAACGCTTTCTACACTGGAAGATTTGGAATATGCAGATGACATTGCACTACTCGCGCATTCACACCAACACATTCAAGACAAAACCGATAGACTGAATAAGTATGGCCAGCAGGTTGGCCTGAACATCAATTTGAAGAAGACAGAGGTCATGACACTAAATGTGGGCAATCCTGAGCCAATAACAGTAAGGAACCAGAAGTTAGAACAGACAGACACATTGACTTACCTAGGAAGCATAGTAACACCTGACGGCGGAACAAGCAAGGACATTAACAACAGAATGAATAAAGCGAGAACAGCCTTTGCTGTTCTCAACAACATTTGGAAGTCTTCCCAGTACAGCACAAACACCAAATTAAGACTGTATGAGAGCTGTGTACTTTCTGTGCTTCTCTATGGTGCGGAATGTTGGAGAGTAACAGAGAAGGAAATGTCGAAACTGTCCTCCTTCCACACAATCTGCCAAAGGAAAATTCTCCGAATGTTTTGGCCAAACACCATCAGCAAACAAGAACTACTTATTCGGAGTAACCAGGAAGACATGCACACCATCATAGCTGGCAGATGCTGGAGTTGGGTTGGCCATGTCCTCAGAAGGGACCCTGATACCATCGCAAGAACAGCTATGCTATGGACCCCCGAGGGAAAGCGAAAGAGAGGCCGACTAAAAATAACTTGGCGGAGAACTGTGGAAGCTGAGATGCAAAGAATGAACCACAGTTGGGGCACTGTACGAAGGATGGCCGCCGACCGAGCAAAGTGGAATCAATTTGTTGCTGCCCTACAAGACGCCACCAGGCGTGATGGCCACTGACTGCTTTGACGGTTGGCGGTTATGGATCAAAGAAGAAGAAGGAGAACTGTGGAGGATTTTATGAAAATGATGAACGAAAATCATTGACAGCTGGAGCACGGTACGAAGGATGGCCACGGACCAAACAAAGTGGACAGAGTCTATTGCTGCCCTACAGCGTCTTCAGCCAGAGGCTAAGGGCGCAAGAGAGGGGAAGACGTGTTCAGCTGAAGTGTGTCCCTAAGTCCGTCAGCCTGTATGTCTACATCTCTGGAACTTTTCACTTTCTTGTTTCAATTCAGTCCCATGTAGTTTCCGGGGGGGGGGGGGAAGGGGGGGTGGTCTGAAGAGACAAAGAAGGAATAAGCCTACTGCACATTCAGGAATGTCGTACAAGGCGATCAATATGAGGCTGAGCACTCACAAATTAAAACTGAGAATCATAAAATGTTATATATATATATTCTGCACTACTGTATGGTGTAGAAACATGGACAATAAATAAGCAATTGGAAGAAAGAATTGAGGCTCTTGAGATGTGGATATATAGAATAATGGGGCGCATCTCATGGAAAGAGAAGAAAACAAATAAGGAGGTCCTAGAAAATCTAGGTATGAAAAGAGAACTAATGAGGGAGGTCAAAGTTCGGCAGCTAAAATACTTTGGCCACATAAAAGGCATAACACCTTGCAGAAGACCATAACAGAAGGGAGAGTTGAAGGCAAACGTGCAAGGGGAAGACAGCGCTATAAGTGGGAAGATAACATCAAGAGATGGACAAGAAAGAGTCTATCAGAGTGTACCACCAAGACAAGAGACAGAAGACGTTGGAGATCCATTACAGCCAACCTTCGTTGTGGAGATGGCAGCTGATGATGATGATGATGATGTGCACGGTGCTGGCAATCTCATCATGTAAAACAGATGGCCAAAAAAAAAAAAAACCCACCGCTAATAGAGCACGTGAATGTTTTGTGCAGGCTTTCTGCAACGGAGCCAGCTGCAATAGTGGCTCCGTGCTCCATAGGGTGTGAAAAGGAAAACAAATTATGATGTTTCTATGTGACACATCTACCCGTGATGGTGCCACGATTGAAAACACCCCCCCCCCCTTTTCCCCATACACACACACATATACACATGCAGGTACATAAGTACACATAAACACAACACGTACTCATGACTGACAAGAGATCCATCATAATTATGCATTCGTTGGAGTTATCCATGGACCTTCACAACTCTGGCCAGCACGAGTCGATCTTAGAATCTTACACAGCGTGTAAGTAATAGCATTTCAGCTCCGTGACAGCATCAAACGGCGTATGGAAGAACACAAATACGCCCAGCGTTCATTAAGACAATCAAAATCAATTGCCATACATCAATTCACAGACGAAACGTTTTCTCACTTGGGTTTTCTTAGAATGACTGAAGACACTCTGCTTAAAATAAAAATCCGATAATGACGTCATTGTAATTTGCTAAGATACGCCAGCGCAACAAACACTACAAGAAAGTAACGCAACTTTACCACTGCAGCATAAAACGTGTTGTGTTTTCCTCTACTTGCTTTATAGATTTTTTAATGCAGTTATAGTAGATTCCGGAAAGTGGTGTTACTAGTTTTATAATTTTAAGTCATAATTGAATTTAGGTTGTTTTAGAATGGTTGTCACTTCTGCTCATTAAAACTCACTTCAACTCTGAAGACAATGTCCTTTGATAAGTTTAACATCGTAATGAAACGCTGACAAGAAATTTGGTAAATACTTTAATAATAATAGTCCCTTCAGTCATAACTGACTATGGGAAAGCGTCCCAGAGGTGACAGCCCTCAGCTGCTTTTTTCGACGTTTTCTCCTCTCTTCTGCTTGCCGTGAGAGTTTCTTTTTGCCCAATATGAGGTGGCACCATAGAGAGTATCGCCTCTTGGTGCGATCGGCAGCTTCATCCTCCCAGGTTGCTGCATTTATATCCAGTGCCCTCATGTCTCTCTTGTACACATCTTTGAACCTCAGCTGTGGTCGCCCAACTGTTCTTTTGTCATCTGCCAATTGTCCGTAGAATATATCTTTCGGGATGCGACCATCTTCCATGCGGCGGACATGGCCAAGCCAGCGTAATCTGCGCTGTCTAAGCAGTGTATACGTGCTTTGAAGGCCAGTACGTGACAACTCCTCGACATTTTGTCACTTTGTTCTTCCACGAAATACCGAGGATGTGGCGTATACACCGTAGATGTAAGGTACTGAACCTCCTTTCTTGCTTAACATAGATTGTCCATGTCTCGCTGCCATATAGAAGTGTGCTAATGACTCAGGCGTTATATACCGCAGCTTTAGTGTTCGTTGTGAGTTTCCCCAAACACGCGTTGTGAGGCGGGCAAAGGTGACTGCAGCTTTGCCAATGTGGCTGTCAATTTCTGTGTCCAGAGAGAGTTTGTCGTTGCTGGAATAACCCCAGGTATGTGAAGTGATGCACCACTGCCAATTCATAGTTATCGATATAACTAATGTTAATCAGAATCGACGTCACTGCACTTCGGGCAAACCCATAGGTGCTCAGTCTCCCTCAGCAAATGTCGAAGGGTATGAATGCTAATTGTTCCTGTTGCGCACTGGTTGTATACACGGTGGATGCGTCCTCTCATACGTCCAACCCTGCTGGTCTTACGTTTGATCCCAAATTCCAGCAGTCTTAGCCTTGATGATTCATCGATTGCAGTGTAATTCTCTAATAGACGAATATGAATTGCTCTCAGTATTTCTTCCTTATCCATGGCCAATGCACCTTTTATGTATGCTCTTGAAGCTAGTCTGTCAGCTCTTTCATTGCCACGTACCCCAGCATGACCAGGACAGTAGATCCATATCAGTTCTTGAAGATTCGATGCTTCTATGGAGGTTTTCCATTCATGTCGGAGCCATCCATTTTGGACCTTTCGAAGCATGGACTGTGAGTCTGATACAATAACTGCCTTTGTTAATAAAGTCTCAGACATCCATCTTAAGGCAGCAGTAACTGCCTCTATCTCCATTCTCATGCTAGAAGTTGTTATCATGTAAGCTCCGCTATGTTCTGCCCTTTACTCTAGCAGAGAAGCCCCACCCTGATTTATTACCACAGATTACAGACCCATCAGTGTACACAATGGCATCATCATCCCTAGCATTATCATTTATAAGCTGATCAATTTCCAGCTCTGCTCTCCCATTAACCCATGTTCTGCATTCTCTACCAAGACTGATGATGACTTGCTGGTAGTTCATCCAGCTCTCATCTGACTTACTCCACTCTTCTCCCTTGAATATATTTTCTACTGGGGTCACCTGTCTAATTGTCTCCTCTAACTGCGCCATCCATGACATCCCCTCTTTATTCTCGCTCCTTTGATGTCAGCTATGTTCCCTTGCAGGGGATGCCGTTTGTCTGTGGTTACACGCATTTACGCTTTTACCTGGGCCATCGTATATCTGGATCTAACTGACAGCAATCCAAGCATGTGCCGCATCATCACAATAGGGGTATCTCGCGTGCAGCCCAAGACTATACGCATCCCTTCGTTTTGATAACGATAGTGATAACTCGGTGCAACATCCACATCCTGACCAAGCACATTTGTTTTCTGTAGACTTCGTGTGAGGCCAAATTCCTTGCATGCATGGGTGAAGCGATTCATCAAGCTCTGAAGTCCCTGTTGACTTTGAGTGACGATCGCAGCATCATCAGCGAATAACAAGTCTCTTGTAGGGACCCTTCTGATTTTTGTTGTTGCCTTAAGCCTTGCGAGGTTAAACAGTCGGGCATCTGACCTAGCTTACTTACTTACTTAGTCGTTCCTCTTCTACCGTGAGGTGTAGAGGTTTGGAAGAGAGAGCGCCAGACTATCCTATCGGCTGTCTTCTTCCTGGCCTGGTTCCATTCTAGTCCTCGGTCCTTCAAAGATTGTCTAATATTGTCCTCCCAGCGGACTCTGGGTCGTCCTGGAGGTCTGGATCCCTGGCTCTTTGTTTCCCATGCTTGTCGTGGTAGCCGATCTTCTCCCATTCTGCAGACATGGCCAAACCATCTTAGTTGGGACTGTTCTATTTGGGTTTGCAGCGGGTGGGATTTTAGGCCTTGACGTATCGTCTGGTTGCGGACCATGTCTCTTCTTGTTACTTCAACCACCTTCCTCAGATACCTCATTTCTGAGGTTTGAATCTGGCTTTTGTGGGTTGTAGTCATTGCCCATGACTCGCATCCATATGTCAAGACTGGGACATAGGTGGAGCGGTATACAGCCATCTTCGTTTTCTTACCAACCTCTTTCTTGCTGAGGAATCCTCGATTTATGGCCTGATAAAGTCTCCCAGCCGCTGCTTTTCGAGTGGCCAACTCTTCTTTGATGCCCCCCTTTCGGTCTATAATAGCTCCGAGATATTTAAAGTGGTCGACTTGCTCCAGGACCTGTTCTCCCAACTTAATCTGATGTTTTCTTTCTTCTCGTGATATCACCATGGATTTTGTTTTAGAGCTGCTTATGACCATCCCTCTCTTCTCCAGCTCTTCCTTCCAGACTTGCAGGTTGGATTCATCTGACCTAGCATGAAGACATATTCCTTCAGTTGCATCTACTAGAGCTGTGTTAAATACAACAGTCACTGACCCGGTTGTTTGAAAAAACACATTGATTGAATGGGCACGTCACCATTCAGCATCCAATGCCCGCCCCTTCAGTCACGAAAAACAAGCAATTTTCGCAAATCATTATTTGCCTTAATTTAATGGGGTTATTTCCACATTACTTTACATTTTTTTAGTTGTATAAAATTGGCCGGGTCAAAGTACGGTAGGTCAAAACACGAAAGACTTAAATGTACCAAGAAAGGTCTCTGCATGAACAGTTCCCGCACTCTAAGATGAGTGGATTTACAAAGATCTAAAACACCGACAAACATAACAATGCGATTTTGATCGGAAGTTAAAAGTGGTTAATAAATAGGTTTGTTCAGAGCTTTAACGCCCTGCCACCACTCCATTACACGGCTAATGAAAGAAGGCCGGCTTCTTAGCTAAACAGCACAGCGCAAGACAAAAACACTCGTCTTTGAACGCCACTAAACGTGACATCACTCCACGCTATAAATAAAGCGCTTTCAATGGTCTCCTTTCTGAAACATCTCTCACAACAAAACGACTGCACATCATGGATTTACAAACGCTCGGAGCAAAGTTTAGCATCACATCTTAACGGACAATTTCACCAATGGCAGCCATGTTTACAATGACGGGTCATTACAGTACAGTGAACGACCCCCCCCCCCCCCCCCAAAAAAAAGGTGGGGAGAAAGCAGAATAAGATATTGACCGCTCCAACCCAAACCCAACAATATCTACCAAGGACGTGTTCTGATAAACCAGGTGGGTATACGTACATCAATAACATCACTCACTCACACACATGCACGCGCGCACGCACACACGCGAAGAATTAAAAAAAAAGCATCTGTTACACAGAAAGACGACAGCCTTAATGACGCCCTTCCCAAAAAATATATATATATATATAAATCAAGTTGTCTGCTGATTTCATATTGTCCTTATTAAACCAAATTAAAATCAATTCTCCCGTATTAGTGAAAAAGTCTCAGCACATTCTATTTATTCACGTCGGCTATAGTTCACTTTCTCCATCAGCGCATTTTCCCCCAAAATTTATGGACCGCAGTTAAAAAAAACAAATTAAAGTTGACGAAGTACACCTTACCTGTATTCTTTCTTCTTAGTCTCTTAGTCCCGTGCCTTTACAGAGTCCTTGGGTAAGGGGGAGGGAGGGGAGAGACTACCGTATGATGTACAAAGTAAACTGTTGATTTGGTGTCAATATCTGTCTTCCTAACTTTGCTTTGGTTGTTGCCTTCTTGTGGCGAGGCACGTTCCTTTCAACCTATTTGGTTTTATCAGAGCGCATTTGCCATTCAAAAATAAGTGAACTCTGTTAACTGAAGCCCGGTCAGCGTTGATAGATACTAAGTCCTGAAAAGGACTAACATTATCCACCTGCTAGCATAAAGCCCTGAAAAGGACTTGCCCTTCCTCAGTTGTCAGTGAAACACCGGTTGCATGTGAACTCTTGTGCAATCCAACCAGATTGCTAGTCCTTCCAGCGTCGATAGATACTAAGTCCTGAAAAGGACCGGGACCCAAAGATGCAGCAATAGTGAATGCAGTCAGCGACCCATAGCTTGACTGCTTGCATCAGGACCAGCGAACCAGAGCTGGTCAAGACCGTACTCCACCTCCACGTGGTGGTCCTGGAAACAGTCGGCAGCAGTGCAGTCTGGCTGAGCGAGTACGGATCGAAATGGGAAGGCAAACCCGGTCCCTAAAAAATGCCGTGCTGAAGTCGGATGTGTCGACCGAAAGGTGCAGATATCACAGCTACGGCGTAAACAGACACAATGCAGCCACCGTCCTTTTCAGGGCGAACGAGGAAGAAGAAGAAAAGGACTAACCTTATCCATCTGCTAGCATGAAGCCCCGAGAAGGACTTGCCCTGAAAAGGACTCGCCAGCTACACCAACGTCTTCCTAACAGGATGAGCTGGTCCCTTTACCAGGCGCGTCTACCTGGCAGCGGCTGGTAGAACATCTTCACCACTGCTCTTCAACTGTGCAAGCAGCATACGCCTTCAACACACTCACACCAAGTCTGCTCACGTCTTCGTCATCCCTTTCATTTCTGTCTCCAGTTCTCTTCTCCATATGTTTTTTCGGTCTACCCCGACCTCCCTTACTCTGAGAATTCCAGAAAAAGGACTACCTTCTAATACTATTAACAGCTTTTTTCACCCGTGTTTTACCGGGGTCCAAAAGAGGAGTGTGACAGTGTTATGTAAATAGATTACATGAATCCGCACGTCTTTGCTCCTCACCTGGTTTCACACCTTTGCTTTCTTATTAGTATTCACGTTTTGTTAACGCAGAACCCAGGCACTTCGATATCTGTCTAACTCATATTTTAGCCACGCCTATTTTCTTTTTTTCTCTATGTCTTTCAGGCACTAAGTAGTATTTACAAACAAACCCATTAGCTAGTCCACGAGCGGACAGGTAACAGCCAGCGAGTAAGAGCCGTTAACTGAATTATCACGCGAGCGATTGGGCAATCGTTGAACAGTGACAGGAACGCGCGTAGAGAAAGAACGGGTCGTCTATTTGTAGAATCAAGGGCGATAAGACAATAGACGTACCTTTCATGGTTACATTTTCTCAGGGGGACTTAAGTGAATGAAGAAAAGAAAGGGGCGATAACCAGGTACCGACCTCATCCGTTTGTTCGTGATCCCAGGGAACGTAATTAGCCACAGAGCTGAGACGAAATCAAAAGACAGTCTGCGCGTTAGCGAACGTCTATGTTGTCGGCATAAGTGAGAAATAAAGCTTTCATTCGGGAATCGAACCGCAGATTTTCCCAAAATACGGGCTAAGGCGCGACATCTCGCACTAGCTAGCGAATTTATACCAATTTTATATAAATACCCCATCCTTTAAAATCATTTATCTAGTTGCCTCAGAATTTTCGGAATATCTAGCGGGAATCCTAGACCCATTGTACAAGTGAAATTACTTTGTATTTCGTGGAGAGATTTCATTTTCTGTGTTGCGTACGGATCACAAACCAAACCTACCATCGGCCTAAATCTGAGAAAAGGGGTCTAAGTCTAAGTCAAATAGTACCAAAAACCATTCTTGTGTAATATCGGGTCTTCGAGGTTGACCTGTTCGGCCCTCTTGTTTCACCCAGAGAGAGAGAGAGAGAGAGAGAGAGAGAGAGAGAGAGAGAGTACAATCATTTGACACTAAGAATAAATATAACTGGACATATAGCTACCCAGATTCTTTTCCATTTTCATTTACATTCAGCCCGCTGTGACGAAAATATCAAACTTAACACTACCCGACTACCGACCACTGTGTTGTGGCGAGGATTTATCCAGAGAGATTTACCTACCTGACATTCTCTTTAACTATCGGAAATTACAAGCTACTGTACACTGTGAACACTAGATATCGTAATTATTTTCCTACCTGGACTAATTGATGCGACATAAACAGATCCAATTATCAGTACCAAAGTAAGCGTTCCCCTTCTTCTTCTTCTCCTTCTTCTGCGTTCGGTTTGTAGTCATGCTAAATCTGCAGGCCTGTTGCCAGGACGAAGTCCACAGTCTTTTCCAGGTCGGCGCGGCAGCCCCATAGCTTCTGCTGGAGCTCACCACCTTTTGGCCAGGTCGCACGTCGCAATTTATCATGGGTTGGACAGTTCTGGAGAATGTGTTCTGGAGTCTGGATATCAGTTCCACATGGGCATTCATTCGTGTGGGATATCTTGAGGCGATAGAGATGTCCAAGTAATCTGCAGTGACCAGTTCTCAGGCGGAAAATTGTCGTCTGTTGGTGTCTGTTTAGGTGGTGGATTGGGTCATCTCTGCTGTATATATCCCCTTCCTCCTTCCACTGATTTTTGTACTTGTTGTGGATGATGGTTTTTGCTTCCCGATAGGGCAATGGGTGGCTGTATTGTTCCATTTTACTGCCACTTCTTGATAGAGCATCTGCTTTCTCATTACCAGCGATTCCACAATGGGCAGGTAACCACTGAAGGGCAATGGTTGATGACCTTTGGATGATGTTAAGCTCAGATCTGATCTCATTCATCATGTTATCATTTCTGGTGTTTTGTATTGATTCAAGTAATGATCTGCAGTCAGTGAAGATTACTATCTTAGCTTGTGGCTGCTGTTCAGGTCTGGTGAGGATCTTCAGGGCTTGCAGTAGTGCCGTAGCTTCTGCCCTAAAATTGGAGATCTTTCCAGTTGGGAAGGCCTTTCGGATGATCTTTCCATTTAGGAATCTTATAAAAATGCCTCCTCCACCGTTCTTTACTGCCCCCTCAGCAGATCCATCCGTGTATGCACGTGCCCACTCCCCCGGGTTGCACCCCTCTTCAATCACCTCCTGAGCCAAAGTCCCCAGTTGTTGAGGGGTCAGGTGGCCTTCCCCCTCCATCTCAGGGACCTCTGTGACGACAGATACACTTCCATGGCAGTCGTCCGGCTCCTCGCAATCAATCAACACCTCAATCTCAGTAGATCGATTTGGGAGGAGGTCTTCATGGCATCGATGCAGATGTTTGGAGATGTTTAGGAAGCTGGTTCTTTTCAGCCTGTTCTTTGTCACACTATGGAGTTTGGCATGCATTGGATGACTTGGCATTCGTAGAAGCTTCTCACTGTGAGTGAATACCCTTTCCTCACGTCTGTCATCAAGAGAGCGGATGTTGGTGTATCGCTCCATTGCCTGGATTGGAGGAGTCCTCATCCCTCCAGTGATTAGTCTAAGGCCTGAATTTTGCACTCTCCCTAGACATTCTGTGTTTGTTTTAGATGCTGTGGCCCAGGCCGACATGCCACACTCAAGTACAGGTCTGACTGTGCCTGTATAGACTTTTTTTAAGTATGTTGGTATTTGCCCCCCAACTTGTGCCAGCCAGTTTCTTCCTAATAGAGAGCTTTCCCATTGCTCTCTGTTCTACTGCCCCTATGTGCGGCTTCCAGGTGAGTCTCTTATCCAACGTGACTCCTAGGTATGTTGGGTTTTCCTCGATTGGAAGTACACTTCCATTTAGATGCAGTTTGATCGTTTCTCGGCGATTTGACAGAGAGAAGCAGGTTGCTACTGTCTTGGAGAGGTTTATCTGTACTCCCCAATCTGATGCCCATTTACCGATGGTATTTAGCGCTGCTTGCATCCTGTACTTCGCAGTAGGCAAATGTTCAGCAGCACACCAGGCAGCAAAATCATCAGCATGAAGAGCCCTGGAGATATGCCCGGACAGTTTCTCTGCAATATCATTTATATATATGATAAAAAGTGTGGGGGAGATAACTCCTCCTTGTGGCACACCCTGTTGTAGAGTGACGCGATGGCTCAGTTTCCTGTCAAGTTCCACTCCTGCTGTGCGGCATCGAAGAAAGTCCCGTATCCAGTCGAACATTCTCCCTTCAATTTTGCTGTTGAGCATCTTAAGGAGGAGTCCTTCCCTCCATACCCCATCAAAGGCCTTTGTCAAGTCCACAAAAACAGCCAGTACTTTCCCTTTCTCCTGAAAGGCATTTTCCACCTCCTGGGCTAGATATACCAGTCGGTCTTCGGTGCTGCGATTTTTCCTAAATGCTGACTGTGTGTTATCAAGAAGTGTTCCCCAATAGGAGGATTAATCAGTCTTGGAGGAACTGGGGCTTATTTTGCCAAAACCCAACACTGGATTTGTTACTTGTATCATGGAGATATGTTCCAGATGTTGTTGAACAACTATTAGGTAAGCGAGACTGAATGTGCCACAGGTTTGTCAGAAGCGAGAGAAAGAAGGAGTGAATAGTTCTTCTGTTATATAATCATTGTACTCACTTTGTTGTTCTTCCTTTTGTTTGTTAATACTGTTATTTTCAGGATAGATTAATTAGGAACTCTGTTCTTTACAGTATAGACTAATTCTATCCCATAGCGCAAATCTTTTGACCTTTTGGGGTTATTAACTTCTTCTTGTGGGATCTTGTCTCAACAGAGGGGATTGCATTTATGTGTTTATTTTTTTAAAAATTTTCTGTAACCTATGATTTTCTATTGCTATTGATATATTGTATGTTGTGAAGTTTTTTATGATAATAAACTTTAACAAAAACGTAATTACCTGTGTTGGTCAGCTCAGCCCAATATCCATACCCCATTTACTATAGTTTCACGTTTGTGCGTCTATTTGTCGTCACTTGCCTGTGTGTGTGTATGTGAGTGGTTAATAGTGTATATGTTAATATATACGGGAAGGAGAATTGTCTGATAGACAAATTACAGTCGTAAAGATAGGCTGGACTAGAGTATCTTCTCAATCCAGGGACAGATTCTACCTTTAACCTATTCACTCGTGAAATCTATTTCTTTACGTTATCTCTCACTGAGTTACCACCTTTTCAGTTCTATTCAGACGGGACCAGAATCTATCTTAAATACCTATCCAAATATACGACAGAATGGGTTGGCTCGTTTCCGGGATTTGAGCTAGATCTGGAACAAGTACCACAGAAAGGGTGCGAAGTCCTGAGTTTTTTTTGTATCTAGTACGTCAGATTGAGTTTGTTTCCAAATATGGATCTAGTCTGTATCTAGATAATTGACTAAAGTCTGATATTAAATCTTTTTTTATAGTCTAGATAGAGCAGAGTGTGGTTGTCTCGTGAGTTAAGTATCACTAATAATAATTATCCCCTAGACAAACGTTCTGTTTATTGGCTTGCTGACCACACAAATATATCAATTGTTTTTTCCCCACAGCATTTTAGAGTTACATAAGTTAGATTTAGAGGGTGATCTTTTGTCGGAGAGATGTTATGTAATGATTTTGTACTACAAGGCCGCTGGTAGCGTGTGATTGTCTGACAATCACCAGGTTTTTATGAAGCAGCGGTGTTTGAGCTAAGCTAAGGAGTGCATTCTGACTACATGTCAAGTCAATAGCCTCCCTTATCCTAACTGACTTCAGGTGTGGACTTGTAGGTGGACTTAAATTAAGGGAAATTTTTTTTTCTCCTTAAATTTTTGAAATAAATTTTTTTCCCATTGTAGTAACGTAGTTTTTTTTCCAGTTGTTAGCCTGATCTACCATTTATATGGTTTAAGTCGTCTGTATTAGGAACCTAGTTGCCAGATAATACCAGCGATAGATTAGATAACTGATAACAAGGAGGACGTATCTCAGTTAAAGAACACAATATTTTTTGTGTATTTTTCTCGTAATTGGTAGGGAACCAGTGTATCCTTTTTCTTCTTTCTTTCTCGGGTAAGTCACAGTCAGTTATTTGCCATGGCTGAGCGTGCAAAACTTAGAGCAATGCTAAGAGAGGAAGCAAGGGAAGAGGGATTACAAGGAGAAGAAGCAAAAGCGTTTGTCAATGAAGAACTTGACAGATATGATGCGGAGAAGAAAGAAGATGAAGCTAGGAGGAAGAAAAAAGCAGACGAAGCTAGGGAGCAGAAGAAGATTGAGGAGGAAATGGAAATTCGCAGGGCGAACGAACGAGAGGAGAGACAGCATGAGGAAAGAGAGGAGAGACAGCATGAGGAAAGAGGGAAAGAGAGACAGCATGAACTGGCGCTTAAGACCCTAGAGGTCCAAAGCCGTGGGGCTGCCTCTACCTCCAACAACAGAGACTCTCTACCTCAGTCACAGTCAACTGATCTTTCCAACACTCAACCTCCTCAACTAGCAGCTATGTCTTTTGCCCTGGAATCCTTCCCAAGCCCCAATGAGAAAATTGACTGCTATCTAGAAAAATTTGAGAGAATTTGGCAAATCTGTATGGTTTAGAAAGGTCGCGTTGGTGTTTGAAGCTTTCTCAGACTTTAAAAAGCACTGCATATGATGCGTACGCAAAACTGGGAAGCAGCCACCAAGACGATTACGACATGTTGAAGAAGGCTTTACTTGAGCGTTTCGAAATGAACGCTCGCAAATTTTTGCAACTGTTCCATAACAGCAGAAAGGAAAGCACTGAGACTTTTCAGCAGTTCTCTTCTCGTCTGAAGGGATACTTGACAAAGTGCCTGGAGCTTTCTGAGCTTCCCTCCACCTATGAAGGTCTTGAGGAGTTCGTAGTAACCGAACAAATAAAGAACACTTTGTCAAGTGACACCCGTAGATTTCTGGCTGAACAAGGCGCAGTAAAGCTGGAAGACATTTTGAGTAAGTCTGAGCGATATAACAATGCGATGGCCGAACTGCCAGGTGCAAAACGCAAACCGACAGAGGATCCTTCTCAGAAAAATAATCTAGAGCAGTCTTCCCATTCTTCTTTCCACCATAACCACAGAGAAACTGTACCCCAGAATTCCCCTCCAGAAAAATCTAAATACTATAAAAACAGGTACCCCACCAACAACAAAAATTCTGATCAGCCTAATCGTCCTACATGGCAGCGCGGCCAGAAAGGACAGGGTGACAAAGGGAAAACCCCTGCGCACGGGACATCTGATCAAGGCAAGCACACCGGGCCTAATCGCATCGGATGCTTGCAAACCGAATTAATGTCAGTGATTCTCAACCTGAGGGGGAGAGGCCCTCAACGCGAGGAACTGTTATTTTGAACGGGACTTCAACATATTGTTTAATTAATACAGGGTTGTCCTTTGATTGCATTGTCGCAAGACACTTGGTCAAACCAGGTCAAGAGACAGAAGAAAGCGTCAAACTATGTGGAGTTTTCAAAGGAGATGCACCCATGACGCTTCCCATCGCATTGGTGGAGATACACTCTGATTTTGTCAGAGGTGTGATAAAAGCGGCTATTATGGATGACCCGATCTACCCAGTCATACTTGGCTGTAGATATGTGTTTATTGGGAGACCGAAAGAGCCAATTGTGGCAGCATTAACCACATGAGGGCAAACCAAGAAGGAACGGGAGCCAGCGACAAATTTGTTACCAATGGAACTAAAAGAGGCGCAACAAAAAGACCCTACCTTGGAGCCCTGCTTTAGAAAACTGCCCATGGCCAAGGACCCCAGACACAACGGAGACATCTTTTCTAAGTCTGGAGTATTGTATCGTAGAACGGGCAACCCTGAACAAGGGCATAATCAACTCCTAGTACCGACGCAGTACATAGACCAAATCTTAGAAATGGGGCACTCTCTTCCCTTTAGTGGACATATGGGACAAAACGCCACTAATCAGCGAATATCGACTCACTATTGGTGGCCAGGAATGAACACTGATATTATCAGATACGTGAAATCCTGCGCCAAGTGCCAACGTGTGGCACCCAAGCATTGGACACCCCCAGTTCCCATGGGTGAAATGCCAATAGTGGGGACACCATTTGAACGGGTTGTAATCGACATTTTAGGACCCCTAGAAAGGACTAAAAGAAGGCACAGGTTTATACTGACCTTAGTCGACACATGCACTTTGTGGGCAGAAGCTATACCGCTAACATGCACGGATTCCAAGCATGTCGCAGAAGCCCTAGTGCAGATATTTACACGGTTGGGATTCCCTCAACAAGTTTTGACGGATAACGGATCCCAATACCGTAGCCTGTTAATGGAGGAGATCTTTACGATCTTGAGGAACAAGCACATCTACACAAGCCCCTATAATCCGGCCGGAAGTGGGCTAGTAGAACGTGTTAACGGAAGCCTCACCATGATGTTATGTAAGCTGGGACAAGAGAAACCTGAAGATTGAGACCTTTTCATTCCTGCAACTAGGATGGGATCTAGCAACAACCAACCTTAAGAAAGCACGCGCAAAGCTTGCTAAACGATATAATAAAGCAGCGAAAGAGAGAGAACTACAACCAGGGAAGAAAGTTTTGTTGTTACTGCCAACCGGAAGCAGCAAACTACGCATCGGAAGGCAAGAGCCGTTTACCGACTTAAAAAGATCTCAAGAACGAACTTCCAGATCTCTATTAAAGGAAAGGAGAAGGTCTACCATGTAAATCTGTTAAAGAAATACTTGGAAAGACCAGTGCCGTCCTCCGAACATCTCCTGGCGGTCGCCATAGCTACCGAAGATGATGAAGATGGCGATAGTTGCATGGAATATCCATTGCAACAAACTGAATCTTTCAAAGATGTAAAATTCGGTGACACTCTCTCTGAAGCACAACAGACAGAAACGAGGTCGCTACTGAAACAGTACACAGCAGTTTTAACGGATGTACCTGGGCGAACACGATCGTGTAGAGCTTGATATGAAATTGACAAACGAGACACCTGTTCGAACCAGAGTTTACCCTATTCCGTATGCTAAAGCTGATACGCTACAGGAAGAGATAGTGTCGTAGATTTTTGATAGGAGAATTAAGACTAGGGTTGGTCCCTTCTGAATAGGTTGGAATGAGGGATAGTCACAGTGAGAGATAGAAATACAAAATAGATTTCCACGTGTGAGGTGGTAGAATAGTGATAGAGGCTGTCTCTGAGAGCGGAAAATCTTCTCTCTCTCTCTCTCTCTCTCTCTCACCTATCTTCTACGACAGATCTAAAGTAGTCAGACAGTCTAACACATATACATCAAACATATATATGTATCCACTCACGTGCATGCACATTCAAGTGACGACAGGTAGACACACAGACGTGGGAAACTATAACAAACGATTATATAGATATTTAGAACGAGCTGACCAACAGGCTGATTAATTTATTGTTAAGTTTATTTATCATTTGTAAACTTACGTCACAACATATAAAATTACATCAAAAAAGGCATATACACAAAGTCATAAGCAAATCAAGGAATGCTACAAGAACTGGTAGACCCACAGTGATAATCTTCCCTCAATGGAAAGCCCACAGTCCCGTTAGGAGAAAGATGATAACCCAAAGAGTCCCCGATACATGTGATTAAGTCTAAGAGTTTTCCCTGTTTAAGGTATGAACAGACCTGATACTATAACTAGTTTAAGGAAAAATATTGTTAGCAACACAACCTTGCATGAAGAAAGTTATGACAGCAAATAGGTGTCAAAATACAGCGGTGAAATAACACTCAGACTTGCGTTCCCTCTTATTCATTCAACCGTGGCCACGTGTACACATTTATACTTACAGCTTTGATCGCTGCCTCTGGGAACATAATAAATTCTAGGACCTTCACTTCTTCTTCTTCCGTCCTTAGCCAACGACCGGCAAAGCAGTCAGCAGTGGCCATTACGCCTAGTGGCGTCTGAAGGGCAACAGCGAATAGATTTTCTTTGCCGTTGTTCCCATCACGCCTAATGGCGTCTTTAGGGCAATAGGACCTTCACACAGACCCGTAAATGCAGCCTCGACCAAGAAATCCCCAGTTCCAACAAGACGTACTGAATTCTCTGTCTCAGGGAACGATTCCTTGGGTGTTCTTATTTTTCGGATGTCTGTTTAGTCACATAAAATTTGTCCAGGCACGGAAGTTAGCAGAGCACAATGTCACTAGCTTTGGTTTCTAGAATTAAGGAATGTCAGATCGGTGTCTACTTTCAGGAAGGTACTATATTTGGTCACCACAATACTAGTCAAAAACTCTGTCGGAATGTTACTGATATTTTGCTTGCCACAACGGGCTGAACTGTACTAAAGTGTCATTCTGGAAGAATTAATTCTGGCGCGATAGGCCTCTTACTTCATTTAACTGTTAAAGCTTATGTAATGAAAGTGATTAGTTTCTTCACAAATAATGTTCACGTACTGGAACGCTGGCAAAGTTTGGTACCACAGTTTCACTATATAAAAATGGAAAGAACACATATCAAATAATTTACATATATGTACTCAATATAACTTACATTTTTAAACTGCAAGCGTACCGCTTGACTTATCATTTAAATTTCCGTGACGTAAGTTATATTTAAAAATCAACAATCCTCATGAATTAGGAACACGTGCGTATTCCGTCGCCATTCATGAGGCTTCTAGCATTTATACGTTAGTTTAGAAAATTTTGTTCTCGACTGATTATTTAGCAGTAAAATTAACTTCATTATAGCTACATTGTTGTTTAAGCTAGAAATTATAATTTATTCTGCTCTCCAATGCAACACGTCACAAGAAAATAATACAGACTATATAAATTTGGCACTCTGCACAAAATCTAACTAGTGAAATATGAAATAAGCGACTTAACACTTTAAACACTTCACAAAATACTAGAATATAATATATAATATTTTACCTCACACAGAACTACAGGTAGTCGCACAACTTAAGAATTATATGCTTATATTTATGGAAGTCTAGAAGTTCGACAAATTGTCGAAACAAACTGAGAACTTCGCTATACAGCTTATACTGTTCCGAGCAACCTGTCTACTGCGAATCTAGAGGACTGAATGAAAATAAAGTTTAACATTCTGGTTATATCTATTACCAGACAAAGAGGTAATCGTTTAATTTCACTAAACGAAATAATCCCCCTTTCCGTCTATATCACTTACGTAACTGTCATAAACTGCCACTTTCTGACCGAGAGGGCGCGTGTCAGTTGCGAATCTCAGACAACTTGTCTGCAATGCAGGGGCAGTTTTTGCACCTACGTTTAACAAACTGACCGAGAAACGTGCGTGTCAATTGCAAAGGTAGACAACTTGTCTGAAATGCAGGGGCAGTTTTCACACTTCAAGCTGACCATGGCCCACCATGAGTGTTGTGGCGGGTGAAAATGCAGACAAATTTGTCGCCTATATGTCTGGCGAAACGAATATACACGGTGTATTTCGTCAATCTCACGCCAAGTCGTCTGGTCCTACGTTCTCGTCAAACTGCGCGAATGACATCTACGTAATCAAGTTTCTCGTTTCGTCAGCAATGAAATGCGTTACTAAATGAGCAACGAAACTAGCGAAAGTGAGAATGGCAAAATAGTAATGTATTATAGTGGCAAACGAACGAATGCGAAAAAACACAGGAAAAAGGATAAGAGCGACAATAATTAGAGAACACGGGTGGAAGAAAAGAGGAGGAAAATATAGAAAATTCAATGAACATAACTCTCCGTGACAGATAGACAAGCTACGTCAAGCAGGAATTATTGGTGAGTCTACATCTCCTTATAGTGCGAGCTTAGTGCTGTTGCAGAAGCCCA
This sequence comes from Oreohelix idahoensis, assembly GCA_024509875.1. Classification (NCBI taxonomy): domain Eukaryota; kingdom Metazoa; phylum Mollusca; class Gastropoda; order Stylommatophora; family Oreohelicidae; genus Oreohelix; species Oreohelix idahoensis. Next base: position 70,919 of record JAMPIV010012624.1, on the reverse strand, counting down.
AAAAGGAAGTTCGGCTGTGCATCGATTACCGTCTACTTAACACTTTAACGGAATTCCAGCCGGAACCTCTTCAGAGCGCTTCTGAGCTATTCACCAAGCTAAGCAAGGCACGAATTTTCTCCAAGATTGACCTGAGTAAAGGTTATCAAATACCAGTCAAGGAGGAAACTAAGCCTTTGCTAGCTTTCAGCACCAGTGAAGGACACTATACGTTCAACGTGATGCCATTCGGGTTACACAACGCATCAGGAGTCTTCACAATGATGATGAAAAAGCTTTTAGAACCATTGCACAGTCCGCATATCCACAATTTCATGGACGATATACTAGTTGCAACGGATACCTACGAAGAACATATTGCTACGGTTGCTATGCTCCTCAGGAGACTACAGGAAACTGGTCTCACAGCTAGACCTAGCAAATGTTTAATCGGCTTCGAAAAGCTTGACTTCCTGGGGCATACCATTTCTCACAGTTCCATGTGGCCAGTTGCTAAGAACGTAGTGAAAATACGTGCAGTGAAAAGGCCAAGAACGAAGAGAGAAACACGGTCGTTCCTATCACTGTGTGCATATTACCAGAAATTTATTAAAAACGTCACCCTTTACTGACCTTACAAAGAAGGGGCGACCTGAGAAAGTTATCTGGGATTCTAAGTGCGAAAACGCTTACGTCACGCTCAAGGAACAGCTGTCAGAATATCCAATTTTACGGTTACCTGACATTACCAAACCCTTTATATTGCGGGTCGATGCATCGGGTCAACTCTGCTCCAAACAGGCGACGATGATCCAAACCAGCTATTCCCAGTGGCATACGGCAGCCGTAAACTGAATAAAGCAGAACGAAACTATTCCACAGTGGAGAGAGAATGTCTGGCACTGGTTCATGGGATAAGGAGACACCATGAATATCTGTACGGAGTATCATTCACGGTGCAGACCGATCATGCTCCACTGGCGTTTCTTGGAGCGAATAAGGAATTCAATGCGAAGATAATGCGCTGGACTTTGTTGCTAAGCGTATATTTTTAAAAAGTAGAATACATACCAGGAAAAGAAAACGTAGGAGCAGACTTTATGAGTTGGAATTGGAGCACGAAGGAGGAGGGGGATGAGATTGAAGAAAAGTCACCCGGAAGCTACGGATATAGGTAACTCTATTTTCATAAAGTAGATATACGTCTGTGGTTTACAGACAGGGTTTTATATGAGTACATACCTATTTCCAGCCAGTGTTATTCGATTAAGAAGATAGTTATAGATTATGTGGTTCACAGAAAGTGTATTTCAAAAGGAGATAAGTGATTATGCTGTATTGTAAGTATTTTTTTTTTTTTTTTTTTTTTTTTCGTTCGCCCGCTAATACTCGAGGCGAAATCTCAGGTTATTATTTTATGTCTAGCCTGACATTGATTTTACGTGAGTATCCCTTTATTTCTTGTACAGAGACAGGTGTCCCTCGCCATTCAGGCAAATACTCGCCGATTTCGGAGGTACCCATTGCAGCTGGGTCGGCTCAGGAGCCGCCAGTCCCTGGTCGACGACACTTCTTCAAATGTTATCGCCAGGTCTCGAGTTAATCCAGTCCAAATCCCGGTCGACGAAAAATCCTCAAATGCCGTCGCCCGGGTTTGATCCTGTATCACCCGGTCGCCAGAGCGGTGTTGTAACCACTACGCTAGCGCGGCTCCCTGTAAGTATTGAATTGTGATTATATTTTGCACGAGGTAGAATTTTGTTTACAGGAGAGTTTTGCAGAAGCACGATTTTGACAAGTCGCTATGAGCACTTTATGACTATGTGTCAAGAAACAGATGGTTATGAATATATTACGACTATTTATGAAGGACAACAGATGGTTATGAATATAAGAAGGAAACTATGTATATCATTGAGGAGCCACGTTAAGTAAAGTTTGATCTATCAAGAAATAGATACGACTTTTAAGCAACAGTGAGTGTCAACTTTTATATGAGAACTGCATTTTTGCTCTCTCATGTAAGTATCTGACTGTGAAATATATATATATATATATATATATATATATATATATATATATATATATATATATATATATATATATATATATATGTATATATATATATATATACTGTTCAAAAAAAGAAACGCATAGCTGTCCGAGGGCGCGTTTTTATGAGTTTGTAAGTAAAATTTGGTGCTTGAATATATAAACACCAGCCTCAAATGTTCTTTACAGTGTCAAATGCACGTGTTGACCTGAATTGCGTTCGTTTATGTAATCGTTACAACGCAGTGGTCAATAGTGTTTATGACCACAGATCATGTTCACGTGAAAGCAACCAAATTTGGGGTGAACACTATTCACTGACTACGCAACTGAAACCCTATAAAAGGATAACGCTACACACACAAAAAATTCAGTTCATTTTCAAGCAGACATTTATGGCGTCTCTATCGATAAATTTAAGGAACATTGCTATTGGCCGACTGCATGCAGGCGAAAGTCAAAGTCAGGTTGCCAGGCATCTAAACGTGCATCAGAGTACCATCAGTCGACTTTGGCACCGGTTCCAAGCCACTGGCTCAGTTGAAGACCGGCATCACAGTGGACGACCCAGAGTGACAACAGCAGCGGAGGATTGCTTTATTCGGCTTCGTCACCTCAGAGACAGGTTTACAACAGCTTCCTCAACTGCCCAGTCACTGCCTGCAGGACGTCATGTGTCTGATCAAACTGTCCGGAATAGACTGCATGACGCTGGACTTAAGGCACAACGACCTCACCAAGGACCTGTCCTTACGCCATCGCCAAAATCGACTTCTTTGGGCCAACCAGCATCGTCCCTGGGCAGCTGACAATCAATGGAGACGTGTCTGGTTTAGTGACAAATCTTTCTTTTTGTTGCAGCGTTATGATAGACGGCGTAGGGTCTACCATAGGCGAAATGAACGTTTTGCCCAAAATTGCATTGATGAAGCTCCGCCGCACGGGAATGATCAGTTACAACGGAAGGAGTCAATTGGTGCACATTGAAGGAGGCTTGAATGCGCAACGATACGTCAATGAAATTCTTCGACCCCACGTCCTTCCACTTTTGGCTGCCCAAAGGTCTGTGTTTCAACAGGACAACGCCAGACCCCATTGTGCACGGTTGACCATGCAGTTCCTGACTGCCAACAACATTCTCACCCTTCCCTGGTCATACCTGTCTCCAGACATGAGTCCGATTGAGCACCTGTGGGATGAGCTGCATAGACGTGTGTGTCGCCGAGACGTTGCTCCAGCCAATCGTCGTGATCTGTTCCAGGCACTCCAGGAACAGTGGGCAGCCATTCCACAGGCCCACATCAGACGTCTGATCGCATCCATGTCCAGGAGATGCCAGTCGCTGATCGATGTAAGAGGAGGCCACACACCACACTAACGGGAAAGCCGTTCGCCAAACAACTTTCGTGACCCAGATGCAAAACAACTGTCAATTGATTGGTTGAACCCTAAGGTATTCTTGTGTGCAATTTGAACAATTAACTCATTAAATTAAAAAAGTTATTGAATGTCAAAATTATGGCTATGTGTGTGCCTTCAGTAGATCTGCGTTTCTTTTTTTTTGAACAGTATAGATGAATTTTGTTTCTAGGAACGGTTATAGAGATAGGTCTGACCAGTTCAACAAGGAAAATATATAAGTATATAAAAAGTATGGAATGCTATTGAGGAGCATAGGTACCACGAGTATATAGTAGCAGATTTGAGATAACTAAGAAAGTCTACTGGAGATGATAATATGTTAAGGAGGAATATGTAAGTTCACGAGACATAGAGCTAATGTATGAAGTATCTCTGATATATAAAGACCCAGTTAATGACTATATGCGAGCTCTATCATTTGGATGACTCATCATTCGTGTTGTGTTATTATGGCATTAAACGTGTTATTATGGCATTAAACGTTTTGAAGGATAAGAATGAATTTGATTTCATCTTTGAGCGTTGCTGAATGTAGGCCATGTTTATCTATACTACCACTATATGAGAAATCACTACAACATCAAAGAAGGAACTGAACGAACCGGGAATAGGAAAGGAAAATAATATCATCCAAGAATCGACATCTCTGGCGGAGTTGGCCAGTAAAGATATATATAATCAATAACTTGGAAGATAGCAAGAGAACTTGTAAACTTAAATCACATCACTAGGCCTGCCATCTGCCACCTAGTGATATAACGCTGCCACATCACTACTAATTGATGCCGTAGCCAGGCCCCGGTGACACTTATTAGTATTCACGTTTTGTTAATGCAGAACCCAGGCACTTCGATATCTGTCTAACTCATATTTTAGCCACGCCTATTTTCTTTTTTTCTCTATGTCTTTCAGGCACTAGTCAGTATTTACAAACAGACCCATTAGCTAGTCCATGAGCGGACAGGTAACAGCCAGCGAGTAAGAGCCGTTAACTGAATTATCACGCGAGCGATTGGGCAATCGTTGAACAGTGACAGGAACGTGCGTAGAGAAAGAACGGGTCGTCTATTTGTAGAATCAAGGGCAATAAGACAATAGACGTACCTTTCATGGTTACATTTTCTCAGAGGGACTTAAGCGAATGAAGAAAAGAAAGGGGCGATAACCACAGTTACCGACCTCATCCATTTGTTCGTGATCCCGGGGAACGTAATTAGCTACAGAGCAGAGACGAAATCAAAAGACAGTCTGCGCGTTAGCGAACGTCTATGTTGTCGGCATAAGTGAGAAATAAAGCTTTCATTCGGGAATCAAACCGCAGATTTTCCCCCAAAAAACGGGCTAAGGCGCGACATCTCGCACTAGCTAGCGAATTTATACCAATTTTTATATAAATACCCCATCCTTTAAAATCATTTATCTAGTTGCCTCAGAATTTTCGGAATATATAGCGCGAATCCTAGACCCATTGTACAAGTGGAATTACTTTGTATTTCGTGGAGAGATTTCATTTTCTGTGTTGCGTACGGATCACAAACCAAACCTACCAGCGACCTAAATCTGAGAAAAGGTCTAAGTCAAATAGTACCAAAAACCATTCTTGTGTAATATCGGGTCTTCGAGGTTGACCTGTTCGGCCCTCTTGTTTCACCCAGAGAGAGAGAGAGAGAGAGAGAGAGAGAGAGAGAGAGAGAGAGAGAGAGAGAGAGAGAGAGAGAGAGTACAATCATTTGACACTAAGAATAAATATAACTGGACATATAGCTACTCAGATTCTTTTCCATTTTCATTTACATTCAGCCCGCTGTGGCGAAAATATCAAACTTAACACTACCCAACTACCGACCACTGTGTTGTGGCGAGGATTTATCCAGAGAGATTTACCTACCTGACATTCTCTTTAACTATCGGAAATTACAAGCTACTGTACACTGTGAACACTAGATCTCGTAATTATTTTCCTACCTGGACTAATTGATGTGACATAAACAGATCCAATTATCAGTAGCAAAGTAAACGTTCCCCATTAGGAGGATTAATCAGTCCTGGAGGAACTGGGGCTTATGTTGCCAAAACCCAACACTGGATTTGTTACTTGTATCATGGAGATATGTTCCAGATGTTGTTGAACAACTATTAGGTAAGCGAGACTGAATGTGGCCACATGTTTGTCAGAAGCAAGAGAAAGAAGGAGTAAATAGTTCTTCTGTTATATAATCACTGTACTCACTTTGTTGTTCTTCCTTTTGTTTGCTAATACTGTTATTTTCAGGATAGATTAATTAGGAATTCTGTTCTTTACAGTAGTCTAATTCTATACCATAGCGCAAATCTTTTGACCTCTTGGGGTTATTAACTTCTTCTTGTGGGATCTTGTCTCAACAGAGGGGATTGCACTTATGGGTTTATTTTTAAAAAATTTTTCTGTAACCTATGATTTTCTATTGCTATTGATATATTGGATGTTGTGAAGTTTTTTATGATAATAAACTTTAACAAAAAATTACCTGTGTTGGTCAGTTCAGCCCAATATCCATACCCCATTTACAATAGCTTCACGTTTGTGCGTCTATTTGTCGTCACTTATCTGTGTGTGTGTGTATGTGAGTGGTTAATAGTGTATATGTTAATATATACGGGAAGGAGAATTGTCTGATAGACAAATTACAGTCGTAAAGATAGGCTGGACTAGAGTATCTTCTCAATCTAGGGACAGATTCTACCTTTAACCTATTCACTCGTGAAATCTATTTCTTTACCTTATCTCTCACTGAGTTACCACCTCTTCAGTTCTATTCAGACGGTACCAGAATCTATCATAAATACCTATCCAAATCTACGACATGGAGTAATAATGTAATCTACCCTTTATCATCTATCGTGCATTTTTCATTCAAACGAATTCAACACCCCCTCCCCCATTGTGTTCACACAAAAATACAGCGTTTTCAATCACACAAATTTCCATAACAATATTTTTCTGTGTTCGATTTTCGTTTTTATGCGTGTGCATGCGCGCCTATTTTCTATTACAAATAATAACGTGCATATTTATGCTATACCAATCTGTAAAAAAAAAAGAAAAAAAAAAGCCAGTGTGTTAGCGAGGCTCGAAAGAGCAGCAAAGAACAAGCGACCGTAACCTTACAAAGCAATGTCGTAGTAGGCAACTAAGCAGGGTTGGACATGGAACCTCTTACCCCATCCTGGAGAAAACCACAGCTAAAAACACTCCAACAAATATGGACAAATCATCCAAAGTCAGTCATGAAGATAACCCACCTGTCACCCAAGTACGGAATAAGGGAATTAGACACATACTTAAAGGGGATAACGACGCTATGGAAAGACTATGAATGGATGACACTGGACATGTTTGGCGTACGTTATTTCAATGCCTATGCTCCACGGGGAGCTGAGAAGTAAGGAATGAAACAATCAAGAAATACCACTGACTCGCTTTTGACTGTTTCTGTAGCCATCTCCGATCTTGTAAAACGCTGTAGGTAATTTGTCGTATTTTCACTATTCCTGGGTTACTTTTTAAAATCACGCTCGGAAGTTAGGCAGTTGCCCCACGATTTTCCTCGAAATAAACTCATACCTTTGGCATCATAGGGGTGTTTTCCTTACCTTCAATAAAACTATACTCAGAGATATCTTGTTTCAAAGATCTAAAAATAATCAGAAGTATTGACTCATTTTATTAAGCATAGCCGTAGTGATTTTTCATAAAACATCATAACTAGGTTTATTTTGTACAAGGATCTGACTGAAACTTTTCAATTTGAATTCATTATATATAGCGTAGAGGTCATGACCTAAAATACATAAAAAATTCAATTGTATCCATTTTTAGGTCAGTCTGTAAGATTGATATATGACAACCAACTGTGTTAATTTTCTTGTCAATTTGAATGTACAGATAGATATCTTCAAAAGAAAAACAGAAAAAAGAACTTCTACTTTTCTACTGCATTAAAACTATAACTCTACTTTTTTGTGCAAACTTTTCAATATGTTGTTGTTTTGTCACATCTAAAGTGACGGTATTGCCTCCCCTGCTTTGCAGTAGTGGTCCAATAGTGACCAAAACTCTTACTTACTTAGTCATTCCCCTTCTACCGTGAGGTGTAGAGGTTTGGAAGAGAGAGCGCCAGACTATCTTATCGGCTGTCTTCCTCCTGGTCAGGTTCCATTCTAGTCCTCGGTCCTTCAAAGATTGTCTAATGTTGTTCTCCCAGTGGACTCTGGGTCGTCCTGGGGGGTCTGGATCCCCGGCTCTTTGTTTCCCATGCTTGTCGTGGTAGCCGATCTTCTCCCATTCTGCAGACATGGCCAAACCATCTTAGTTGAGACTGTTCTACTTGGGTCTGCAGGGGGTGAGATTTTAGGCCTTGACGTATAGTCTGGTTGCGGACCATGTCTCTTCTTATTACTTCAACCACCTTCCTCAGATACCTCAATTCTGAGGTTTGGATCTGGCTTTCGTGGGTTGTAGTCATTGCCCATGACTCGCATCCATATGTCAAGACTGGGACATAGGTGGAGCGGTATACAGCCATCTTCGTTTTCTTACCTAGTGGCCAAAACTCAAAGCGTATCTATTATAAGCTTCAATGGAGTCCATCTTTACGCACGATTACTCTTGGCAGAAATGTAAATAGAAGAGTAGTAAAGCTTCTATCACCTGGGAGTCTTCATAAGATATTCAGAAAAGCGAAAACAATGCTGGCTGTTGCTGATCACGTTAATTCTGTAATCTGCCGACACCTTTTATGAAGAATTTAAGCAATGGTTTATTCTAGCTCGTTAAGTCCCCACCGCTGAGTTAATCAGTGGAATTATTATTTTAATATAGCTATGTTTAGAGTGTGTGTTTAGTAACTTTGACTGAGACAAACATGTAGTACATTTTAAATTATTGAATCGAAGTTAAATTTGTATAATTACAAAAAAGAAAATTTAATAATCACGTTAAGTTTAACAGTTTAAAAGAAAGGAATAATAGTTAATTACAAAATAAGGTTTTCATCACTCGGATGATGGGTTTTGATAAGAAGTTAAAGTGGCAGCATATAGGTTAACTTAGCTGCCAATGATGATTCTAATCCTCCTTATGGGTTGGTTCTTTTCACTCTGCTCGCGCTCGTCTCTGGTCAAAGTTCAGGCGCCGCACGTTCCAAGAACGTCAAGGAGTAACGGCCAAGCTGGTTCTGCGTCTGTTTATAAGACCCTCTTATGATGGCATCTCGCACAACGTCAGTCCACTTCTACCTTCACTTGGTTCCAGAGATAGTACTTTCTGCTGGTACCACCAATAACTGATAATAGAAATAGAAACGAAACGCTATTCTGCGAATGGCATTTTCCGACACATAGTAATGTGCCCCCCTCTTCTATTCTTCCATCCCATGTCAGAATTTACCCTCGATGAGAATTAAATTTAATCCCTCGGGATAAAACTTTCTTTACATTTAAACTGAATAGCTTAAGCTTTACATTAGATTTCAATGAAAAGGTTAAATGTACAGATATAATATGTTTTACATTTACATCTCCACTGTTTGAAAAGTGTTCACAATATAAATTCATTTACGAGGCGTGTTCAAATGAAACCCGTCCCAGTGGCTTTATAACAAATATATGTAAGGTACATCAGCAGGAGTAGTAGAATTAAATACAGCAATTGTTATGAAGCAAGTACCAACTGGGGTTCTTTAGAAATAGTCACCATAGGCATTTAGACACGCATCCCACTGCTTGGGTAGACGGCGGATGCCGTCCGAGAAAAATGACTGGTTGCTTATTGAACCATGTGGTCACCGAGACCCTGACATCTGCATCGGAGTCGAATAGTTGTCACTTTAGAGAGTTTTTAAAGTGTCCGAACAAATGAAAGTCACATGGTGACAGATTGGGGCTGTAGGCTGGGTGTGGCAGAACTTCCCACCTTTTCCTTGCTAACACTTCCTGCACAATGTTCACAACATGTGGACGAGCATTGTCGTGCAACAGAATCACACCACGCGAAAGCATGCCGGGTCGTTTATTCTTGATGGCTGTATGCAGACTGTCTAGTGTGTCTTTGTAGCGGATGGCATTGATGTTCACGCCAGGCTCTTTAAAGTCTACCAATAGAAGCCCTTCATGGTCAAAAAATGCGGTCAGCATAACCTTACCGGCGGAAATCTGTGACTTGAATTTTTTGGGTTTCGGTGATCCGGGATGTTTCCATTGCATGCTCGCTGTTTTGCTGCACGGCTCAAAGTGGTGGCACCACGACTCATCGCCTGCCACTATGCGCAACAGAAATGCATCACCCTCCTCTTCGCACCGCAGCAGGTGGTTCAAACTCCACCCCATGCGTTCTTCCTTATGGTGATCGGTCAGCATCCTTGGACGGATTCCGTATCACACCGGCCATTATTTTAACGGTCTGCAGCACAACAAATGAATACTAGGAGAATGAACACTTACACACTTGTACATTCGTATGCGCTTATTACGTCAGATGTGACGTCATCATGCTCCTCCTACAAATGTTCACTTGGCGCAGCACGGTCGGGTTTCATTTGAACACGCCTCGTATGTTTCATTTACATTTACACATGTGGAAAAGTTTGAAACTTCTATTAATTTTAACATGAATATGTTTTTTCGTTTACATTAACACTGAGTGAAAAGCTTTGAAACTGTAAGTATTATTCTTAGAATGTACATCATTTCTTTCATCTTTCCCTCCCTGCTCCGTAGGGAATCTGGAACTACTTTGTGCTTTTTAGTTCTCTTTACGAAACTATCAATAAAGCAATCACCAGCCCGTGCAGTGGTGGTTCATGAATCATCATTCTATACGCTGAGGTTGCCAGCCTCAAATGACTTTAACATCCAATAGCGAGTTTCGCCCATTAAACTTCACATGGTAATATATTATTAAAATGTAGAGATTTCCTGTGCTTTGTAAGTTTTATTTGGTTCTCCAATAAAAGGTCCGGTTAAAAAAAGGAATTCTGAATCTAATCTTCACTCTGGCGAGGTCTAATGTTGTCTTGGCGAGCGTGAAATTAACAGTGAAATAAAACTGCGAAAAGGTCAGACTATATTCCTATCCTCCCAAGCGTTAATTGTTATGGAGTTAAATAAACGCTCCAATCATATTCATACAGGTACTTTCAAAATATTTCCGACATGGAACATTTTTGCAAAGGTCACGTCTCCCATAAATGGTAATATTATGACCGATGCCCCTTGTGTACAAACTTACAAACACACCTCTGTCCATCATAACATTGTGACCGTGTTTTTCTGGTGTAATGACTCAGGGATGGTCGCTAGTCACTTGTGTTTCGCCAGACAAACAAATCTGGTTCTATTCAGCACTCCTGCCCAACACAAGCTTGGATAAACAAGCACCGTAGCTTGAAAAGATGGTCAGACAGATTATGCGATAAAATATCGTCGCTGATCGTCTAATAACACGGCGTAACGTAACATGTCTTCGTGAAGCGTGAATGCAACACAATAAGATAAGAATTACTCTCGTAGCAAATACTGCCATAGTGGAGTGGCGTGTTAGAGACTTTCCCCATGCTATGTCCAGCATAAAGAGTAAAATGTATGAACGGGCAAAATGAAATGCCAAATAACAAGTGAATAATGAAGAAATATGAAGAAAAGAAGTTTACTGCCGGAGTGCTGAAGGTGTGAGAGATCACACAAAAGGACAGGGACAGACATTTCGTCACAGTTGTTAACTCTAAAGGTAACAGGTTCGATTCCCAACACAGGGAGTATAATTTATTGAAATGTTTATGGACATTTTTTAAGAACCAATGGTTCCTTATGATGCCATACCACCCCCTCCCCCTTTTCCTCATGGGTTATGAGATCGAATGCTTAGCCTTCTCGGATAAGCGAGCAAAAATAGCAGGTCCTGTATACAAGTTGTGCACGCTAAAAATCCCCCGGTAGTTGGAAATCGTAAAGAGTAGGTCATATCATCATCATCATCTCAACCCGTAACCCGTCATGGGTCGTAGGGGTGCCATGGTGGAAGCATCAGCAGACAGGGTCCTCCACTGCTCTCTATCCTCAACAATGCGTACAAGTGTGGAAAAACCGTGCCCTGTCCATTCTTTGATGTTATCAGCCCAGGATTTTCTTTGCCTTCCTCTTCTCCGTTTACCTTCGACTGTTCCCTGGAGGATCGTTTTCGAAAGGGAGTCATGACGAGTTACATGCCCAAACCAGGCGAGCTTTCTGACAAAAGTGGTTCTTGGTGGTCTGCATAGGTGTTTATTTTCTCTCTAACATAGACATTTGTTTTGTGCTCTTTATAGCAAATGCGCAAAATTCTTCTATAACATTTATACTCGAAAGCCTAAATCCTTCGCTCCGTTTCAGCCCTCACACCCATACAAGAGAATATATAATACAAGTGATTTGTATAATTTGATCTTCACAGGAAAACTGATGTTACTTTTCCAGATCAGATTCAGCCTTGTCATGGCAGCTGAGGACATCTCAAGTCTTGTCTTGATTTCTTTACTTGATCTTCCATCACTTCATATAGTGGACCCCAGATAATTAAAGGTGTTAACTTCTTCTAACGTTTGCCCATTTAACGTAATGTTGGTCGGAACATGTTTCTTATGTTCACCAATATCTTGCTTTTTTCTATATTAATTTCCATCCCATATGTTCTTGTTACTTTCTCCATTCTAGAGGTAAGGTCTAGAAGTTCTGATTATGTTCCAGCTATAAGATCGATATCATCAGCAAAACGTAGATTGCAAAGAGGTCGGCCTCCAATCGATATGGTTGTTTTATAATCGTAGAGAACCTCCTGCATAATATGTTCTAGATATATATTAAAGAGCACTGGGGACAGGATACATCCCTGCCGAACTCCTACAGTTGTTTTGAAAAATTCTCCAATGTCATTGCTTGCAAAAATAGCACTGCTTGCGTCCTTGTGTAGTGCTTCAATATCTATGATGTTGGTATCAACATTGAATTCTCTCATTATTTGCCATAAGCCTTCATTCCAGACTCGATCATATGGCATATGGCAAGCATTTAAAATAGGGAACATACCCACTAAAAAAGCGCCCGGTTGACAAAGTGGTTAGAGCGCTGGGCTCTCGCAGCAAAGGTGCCGCGTTCGATTCACAGTATTAACACGCTTCAGTCTACCCAGCTGTAAATGGGTACCTGACTATGCACTTCAGTCAGAGAAGGAAAAGGCGGCAAGGAAGGAAACTGGTCACCATACCTCTCAATGCTGGGACCTAGTGTAGTGAAGCCTTACTTACTTACTTAGTCGTTCCCCTTCTACCGTGAGGTGTAGAGGTTTGGAAGAGAGAGCACCAGACCATTCTATCAACTGTCTTCTTCCTGGCCTGGTTCCATTCTAGTCCTCGGTCCTTCAAAGATTGTCTAATGTTGTCCTCCCAGCGGACTCTGGGTCGTCCTGGAGGTCTGGATCCCTGGCTCTTTGTTTCCCATGCTTGTCATGGTAGCCGATCTTCTCCCATTCTTTCAGACATGGCCAAACCATCTTAGTTGGGACTGTTCTATTTGGGTCTGCAGCGGATGGGATTTTAGGCCTTGACGGATAGTCTGGTTGCGGACCATGTCTCTTCTTACTTCAACCACTTTCCTCAGATACCTCATTTCTGAGGTTTGGATCTGGCTTTTGTGGGTTGTAGTCATTGCCCACGACTCGCATCCATATGTCAAGACTGGGACATAGGTGGAGCGGTATACAGCCATCTTCGTTTTCTTACCAAACTCTTGCTTGCTGAGGAATCCTCAATTGATGGCCTGAAAAAGTCTCCCAGCTGCTGCTTTTCTAGTGGCCAACTCTTTCTTTGATGCCTCTTTTCGGTCTATAATAGCTCCGAGGTATTTAAAGTGGTTAACCTTCTCCAGAGCCTGTTCTCCCAGCTTAATCTGATGTTTTCTTTCTTCTCGTAATATCCCCATAGATTTTGTTTTAGAGCTGCTAATGACCATCCCTCTCTTCTCCAGCTCTTCATTCCAGACTTGCAGGTTGGATTGGAGATGTGCCTCTGATTTCGCAATCAGGGCAACATCATCAGCAAATGCCAGCTCCGAAATATAGACCTGTCTCATCTTCCAGTACCCCACTGAATACTTTCTTGTTCTCTCCTTACATGCCTTGATGACATCGTCCATAAGGAGTATGAAGAGGTAAGGTGATAGGATATCACCTTGTCTTACACCAGTGGTGGTCCTGAACTCTTCTGACTTATGGTTTGCTGTCCTCACATAATTTCTGCAAGACTTGTAGAAGCTCTGTATAGCATGAATCAGAGGTGCTGGAATAAGACCTTGCCAAACAGTCCCAAAGTTTGCTCCAGGGGACCCTGTCAAACGCCTTTTCCAGATCTATGAAACAAAGATGGATCTCACTCTTATACTCAAGGGCCTTTTCACTCAGCTGTCTGAGTGTGAAGATTAGGTCTTGAGTACTTCGGTTTGCTCGGAATCCGCACTGGACCTCATCCAATTGTGGCTCAGCTAGGCGTCGGAGTCTCTGCTCTAGGATTCTAGAGTAGATTTTACCAGGGACACTGAGAAGGGATATGCCTCTATGGTTTCCACATTGTCGATTGTCACCCTTTTTGAAAATTGATGTTATGATGGCAGTCTCCCAATCCTTTGGTATGGTCTTGTTGCACCATGCTGCCTGCAGGACCTTTAAGAGTAATAGGTCGCCTGATGCTCCCATGTACTTAACCATTTCTGGTGTTATACCATCATGCCCTGCTGCTTTGCCCATCTTGATTTTCTCTAGTGCTGCCCTCAGTTCTTCCATCTTTATGTCATCTTCACCATCATTGGTTTCCTCTTCTGTGTCAGTGGTTATCATTTCTGATGCTTCATCATGCTCACCATCCAGGAGTTCTGAGAAATATTCTTTCCATCTTTCCATTACTTCCTTCGGGGCAGTAAGCAATTTGCCTTGCTTGTCCTTTATAAATTTGAGAGGGCATTGTTTTTCTTTCCTCATGTTCTTTAGGGTCTTATAGAACAATTTCTGGTTTTGTTGTGCATCTTTTTCTAGCTTTTCTCCAAATTCTTCCCAGGACTTCTGTTTTGCTGCTAGCACTTTGTTCTTTGCTTCTGTTCTGAGTGTCACATATTCTCTATATTTTTCCATTTGTCCTGTTGTGTTTTTAGCTCCTAAGTATTGTTTCCATGCCATTTTCTTCTCTCTTATTTTCTCTTTGACTTCCTCTGTCCACCAAGGTGTCCTCTTTCTCTGGTTCCCAAGTCGGACTTCACCGCATGCTTCTGCAGCAGCTGTCTTTATGATATCCTTGAATTTATTCCAGAGGGTTTTCAAGTCATCAGGTCGTTCTTCTGTGTTGCTCACTGCTGTAGCAATAAGCCCCTGATATCTGGTCTTAATTTCTGGCTCTCTCAGCTTGTAGGTCCTAATGCTCATTTCTCCTGCTCGTTTACTTGGTTTCTTGCGTGATGTTGGGCAGTTCCTAGGCTGAGCAACTCTTTCAGTTGTTCGTTTGATTGTTAGCAGGTAGTGATCACTTCCAATCTCTGGCCCCCTCCAGACTCTTGCATCTCGGACATATCTGAATGAGTTTCTCCGAACAATGGCATAGTCGATCACTGACTTCTCATTCTTGGTTGGTTCACATCTAGTGTATGCATGTATGCGCTTATGGGGGAACTTTGTGTTTGTAATGATCAGATTCTGCTCACTGCAGAATCTAAGGAGTCGCTTTCCATTGTCATTGAGAGTATCTTCTCCATATCTTCCGATAACTCCACCCCATCTAGCATGGTCATTTCCAACTCTGGCATTAAAATCTCCGAGCATAATAACTTCATCTAGGCAGTCATCCACTGTCCTTTGAAGCAGCTCGAAGAATTCCTCCTTGACCTCTGCTCTCTCATCCTCATTTGGCCCATACACTATGACCAGGTTGACTATGGTTTCTCCTTCTTTTAGTTTTACAACCATAATGCGCTCCGAGACAAAGTTCCATCCCTTGATACTATCTTTTTGATTTTGGGCCACAATGCAACCCACGCCCCCTTTAGCCCTTTCAGATATGGGTACACCACTGTAGAGCAACATGTTGCCATCGAGATCCATGACTCCTTGTCCTTTTTTCTTCGTTTCCGTTATAGCCAGGATTTCTAGTTTTGCTTTCTTCATCTCTTCCACCAGCTCCTCTTCCTTCCCATTTATACTTCTTGTGTTCCAAGTTCCATAAGTCGTAGTCCGTAGTCCGTTCCAGTTCGTCGCCTTTAGAATCAGTCCGGTTTTCTCTCTTGTAGTTCGCGTAATCATGATTTAAAGCAAACAGGTGATTGGCCTGTTGTGCCTTTGCATGGTGGAGGGTAGTGAAGCCTCTAACACTTTATTCCCCTACGGCAGAATCTTCTATGGGACTACCTTTTTTTTACCCACTACATATTTATAGAATGTGTGATTTCTGTATACACACATTGGGAGCCTCGCGGATGCTACGGAGTTCGTGTACTTTGCTGAGACCCTCCTTGTGTGATCTGAGGGAGGAGATCGGAGCACCTATGGCGTTGTCCGTGTGCAATGAAGATAGTCCTTGAAATCCAATCCAACCCTATGTAGTGGATTTGATGGTATTGTATGATGGTGATATTACTAAGTGTGATGCATGAGGTCAGCTGTGAAGGCTCCTGAGATAAAATGTAACTGTGAATTGTCAGAAGGCCCTTCGTGCTACCACTACGACCTCACACCTATCTTTTTTTACTAATGAATGTGGCTACGTTAAATGTCTAGGGTAATGATATGTAATGTGTTGTGGTAGTTTACAGACACACACACAGATATTTACTAAGTCTAATAATATTAATAAATGTTATAATACACTGAACTAACTCAAGTGTGAAAAATGTGGATAGTAATTTTCTTACATTTATTTGTTCTGGACCAAGGTTTTATTTTGGCCAGAACATATGAAAGGTTTAGTAATTATGAAAGAAATGCATGAATATTACATAATAAATGCAAGGTGTGTACATATATATGTTACTAGACTAGTTAATATTATTAATGTTTATAGTAGTAATCTATTTTGGGAGAACATTTAATGGATGTGCTGTTGGGGTGGTCTCATCACTCCCTGTCTATGGCGACTACACATTGTCCAGTTATTTGATGGAATTTTTATGGGTGTGTTAGCAAATAAGTTGAGTTGGTGAATTCTCAGCAGATCAGGCGCTCACGTAGCTTGAAGGTGTAGCTCTGGTGCTGAGATCTGGTGGCCCCACCTCTCCGTGCTTGGGGGCAATATCAGAAGTCTGGTGGCCCCACCTCTCCGTGCTTGGGGGCAATATCAGAAATTTGGTGGCCCCACCTCTCCGTGCTTGGGGGCTATATCAGAAGTATGGTGGCCCCACCTCTCCGTGCTTGGGGGCTATAATAGGCTGCTCTGACCAAATGTTACTGCACGGGTCCACTCTGGTAAAATTCAACAACTCATTTGACACCGCATTGGTGCCAACTGAAACTCACAGCTCTGCAATCAAAGTATTAGTCATGTGTCAGAATTCCATCCTCTAACCATTTCTGGACACAACACTACACAACAACAACAACACATAGACGGGTCAGATCATTCTGACCAAACAACACATCTTACCAAGTTGGTTTCACATAGGATAAGTTCTCCCAGACTACGTATTCTGAAATATGTTCATTAGTTTCCTGCCATAGAATAGGATAGGTGATATGTTTCACTGATCTCAACACTTGATCTGTCCTTCCTAATCCTTGCTGGAGTTTATGTATTTTATTTGTCTCTAGACCCTGAACTGGGGCGGGGGGTCTAGAGCGAACCCTTACTTGTTGTAAGGAACAGATTATGCTATTGCAGTATCAAATCACTCGAAACCTTACACAAATATTAAAATGTACAAAGAAATAATTTCAGTCTTACCAGAAATATGAATATAGTACTCAGTTAAATAAATGCTAGCAAAACTCAGCTGAGCTGCTGGCCTTATGATGGCGTCCCTCTAAATACTTCAATAGCTTCTGGGAATTACACCACTTAATAATTCACTGTGTCTACCAGGACAACTTATACTGAATGGCACAAAATGCGCGTCTGAGCGCCGATAATATCTTCATCTAGGGCCAATCACTGCCTTTTCTTTTTCAAATTCAAATATCCTACCAATAAGTCATTTCAGTCATACCTCAGTCAAGTATGCCTTATTGTCTGTTGGTCCGTCCGTCTCTACTTGCGTTTCACAAAAAACACACTTGTTTTTTGAACCAACCCTGCTTTCCCCTACACAATTCTGCCTTTAAAGTTATTTTTAGCCACAATTCACCATCCCACCCCGTCTCTTCATTCCAACTAGATTTTAGCACTTGCGTCTTCAAGGCCACAATTTTTTGAAAATTAGTGACATGTTTTATCTCAATGCAGACGTTCGCTGATATGAACAACACAGTCTTTTGTCAATATCTTTCTTATTCTCTGTCCGTCTGTATAAATGAAAGCATATTATTTCACTGCTCAAGATGGGCCATCCGGCCAGCTAGGTTTTATATTCCTAACATTATTATTAAGAAAAGTCACTTTTCAAATATCTTCTAGAATCTTCTGGAATGCGTTCATCACTGCATTCAAATAAACGGACTAAGTTATAGCAAAAGCGTCCAAGAAATGACTGTGGCGTATAATATCCAAGGTCCCTTTTGTCGATTTCTTTACTTTATGTCAACTTGGGGAACGTGACTTTTTCCTCCTTTCCCCACCAATTTGCGTCCTTTTAGCCTCGCTAGTTTCAAGCACGCGTTCAGTCAGATTTTTCCTTTTGATCTCCGTTCTCATCCCGTTCCGTTTTGCCTTCAAGTCTAACAATTTAATTTCCATGGCGGGTGATGACCCGCGGCGTGGGCGATCATGTATTCTAGCAGCTTACGCATTAATTTTTATCCCTACGTTGTATCATTGGAGATATTTTAACGTTGTATCACGGTTAATTTTGTGACACCCTATGAGAATTGTTTACAGCACACGTCCTTAAGCCCCGTGTGTCTCTGAGCAGACAGAAGCTATGCTGGTACTGCTCACTTACGTATGGCTCGGGAGGGGGGGGGGGGAAAGGAGGACTAATGTGAGGCTGCCGCCTTCACGCATAATCTCCTATTAGTCACCTTTTACGACACACCAGAGGAAGCTGTAGTCGTATCTCCCCCGGGAACTACCCGTTATTACATTTATTTGCATATGCCCAAACCACGCTCGCTCCTCTAGACCAGGGTTCCCACCCTCGCTCCTCTAGACCAGGGGTCTCCACCCTTTTTTTTTTGGCTCATGCCCCCGTCCACCCCCCTTCTGAGCCTCATTTACTTCTGTTGCGCGCCCCTCCTCCGCCAATATTGGTTGTTAGCTGGTAAAAATGTACTTTACAATCTTAAGCGCCCGATTGACAGAGTGGTTAGAGCGCTGGCCTTTCGTGGCAAAGGTGCCGTGTTCGATTCACAGTATCGACACGCTTCAGTCTACCCAGCTGTAAATGGGTACTTGACTTTGTATCTGAGTTAAGGAAGGAACAGGCAAAGGGGAAGAGAACTGGTCACCCCCACCTCTCGATGCTGGAACTAATATAGTAAAGTCTCTAACACTTCACTCCCCTTCGGCAGTATTTGCTATGGGACTACCTTTAATCATCTTACTGTGGCTCCCAAGAAATACGGCATGGACCCTGGGGAGCATATAACTCACGTTGAGAGCCACAGCTATAGACCACTAATCCAGTTCTGTATTGTTCACATCCTTCTTAGGACGCCTTCTTGATCTTGTATCTTGTTTATGTAGACTTTCCTTTCTGCCGTTTCCGTTCATTCAACTTGCCCCAGCCATCTCGGCTTGCTCGATTTAAGAATAACGATTATCGATATGGGTGTGTGTGTGTGAGGGGGGGGGGGTGGTTAATGTTTGTATAATTCTCCCTATGTTCTTATTTCCTCCATTGACCGGTATTGATATAAGCAGCTGCCCAAGCAACCGTTGACGTATTGTTTTCTAAACGAGTTAAATGTGCTGTACTGAGGTTCAATGTGTTATGGATACCTAGTTCATTTAAGACTTGAGACGATTGGAAGTATCTCATTCTCCATCAATCTTTCCTGTTGCCATGATATATTCCAGCTTGTCTGTGCTCATAACAATAACATCATAACATGCAGACAGACTGCTTCTCCCTTTTTGACATGCGTAATAAACTTCCTTCGCGTACTGGTCTCTATCAGCAAGTTCTCGTTATTCGTTCTCGTTGTCCATGACTGGCTTTCTATGCAACAGTGAAGAACACTCTTATTTACTTTCACTGGCAAAAATCTGTTGCATAGAATGGTTTTTTTTTTTGTTTGGTTTTTTTTTTTTAAATTCTGTGGAATGCTTAGGTTCTACCCTTTATCTTTGAGATGCTTGTTCTATCTGATGAACCAATTTAGCTGAACATATGGACGTATTTCAAAGTCGTCCAATATACTATCATGGTGCTTTTGAGGAATCTCTTATTCTGAGATCATTGTTGCTTCCATCTTTGGCTATTTGGGTTGTGGCCATTAATTTTAATTTCCGTGACCATAGCACATCAATTATTTCCTACTGCTCTTTCTAACTTTTTGCTGTTAAGACTGGGTCACCAGCGGAATCCCAAACTGCCTATATTGTGTCCGGATACATAAATGACTGACATAACCTCTATGTATCTCATATTTGATACTGTACAGCCAGAACAGATCAGAAGAGAGCACACATCATTGTCGAACACGAAGCCATAAGTGCTAAACTTTCTAAATTGGTTGCCAATCCTTCTACCTGCTGTTTATTGCCAGCAAATGTTCTACTATTCACTGATAATAAGACCACCGCTGTACTGTCTGCAAATCAAAACCAATTCTACAGTAAAGAAATCGATGGTTACTGGGGTTCCAGAGGAATCACCGCGGCCGATAGAAAGCGTCATATGTTGTAGGTCAGGTGATACCCGACCGTCATCAAGCTACTGTATGAAATGGATTATAAACACCTTGACCGACATACGTTGGCAACAAACATGTATAAGGATTGGCAACTAAATCAAACACTTGGAATGTTAGGACACTTATGTAGGACGGAGAATAGATAATATCAGGAGGGAAATGAACAGAATAAAGTAGAAAGAGTTCAAAGAACACGCGGAGAACTGAACTGGGGACAGACATGAAAGGGGCGAGGAAGACATGGAAAAACCTTGAGCAGACAGCACGGGACAGGATGACTTGACATCCGTTTGTTGAAGGCCTATGCTTCTTGAGGAACGGAACTTCTGACTACGATAAAGGACAAAGAAATTGCCTAAGTTACTACCACAAGGTCTTCGCCAGGAACAAATTTAAAAAGGTAGAGAAAAAAGTGCGCACTAATCTGAATGCACCACCCTTCAGATCCCCAAACAGCATAGGCCAAGTCTTCGTGTATCGTGCCATCAGCTCAAGGTCTTTCCAGTTAACTGCAATTAAACAAACAACAACAAAAACACGATACAAGCCATCATGTGAAACCGCTGTTGTCACTGGTTAAACCCTGACAAGGCAGAACCACGTTCTCCTGTTGGAGATATACACATGATGACCGCTCCGCAATGAGATAATCAAGAGGCTGAAGTAGAAATAAATAACGACACAACAATGCAGAGCTGTTATAGTTCCTCTCAATACTATTATCCCCCCCCTTGATATCCCGCATACAATGCAAATCAATGCTTTCTCTGCAGCTAGGCAAAACTTTATCTCGTATTTACCAGATGTTGTCATGTAGATATGGATCAATACTATATAAGAGTTGCAGTACTACAATGACCACGTGCTTACTGTAGAACTTTTAAAACGTGATGATATACTTGCAGAGCCCGACTGAGCGTTGGGTATTTCGGGCACAGCCCGAGGGCCCACATAAGATGAGGGGTTCACGCTTCCGTAAATCCCATAACCTATTACTCTAGCCTCATCCATGTTATCTATAATCAGGGGCAAATCCCCCCCCCCCTTTTGTGCTCCGTTTATTGTCAGTCTGCCCCTGCCCATTTGACCAACGGCATAATTCAGTATCGAAGTACACGAGAGTATTCTAGTGGTGTCTAAATACATTAGTCTCGAGCTTTTACTATACATTACACCAGCGTTTCTCAAATGGGCTTCCGCGAAAGGTCGATAGGGGTTCCGCGAGAGGTCGATAGAAGTTCCGCGAGAGGTCGATAGGAGTTCCGCGAGAGATCGTGATTGAAAATAAAAAAGTGTTTTCAAAGTCTTGTATAACACTGTGTCTCAGGCTATATATTTTTTTATTCATAATTGCCTGGGCATATGGTTTTTAGTAGCGTTACTATACAACATTGCCAATAAATTGAGAATAACATTAATTAAAATTACCGTGAGCTAAAGATATAATAATTTGTATGCAGGGGTTTTGTGAGACATGAAAAATTATTTTAAGGGTTCCGCCAGGGATACAAGGCTGAAAAATGCTGCATTACACAAAGACGTATGGAACAGTTTCAGATACCGACGAAGGCAAAAAAGCAGACCTAGGTTTCTGCCGTTGTCTCTACAATACAGGGATTCTTAACCTGTGGCCCACGTACCCCTTGGGCGGCCCATGAATGGATTCTTGGGGGGTCTGTGTAAATAAGGTAACATTTTAAATGTAAAGTTTTTTTTAATTTAAATTACGCTTGTATGTACATTTTTTTTGTCTAAGGAGGGGGTCCAAGACAAACAAAAACAGAAAGAAAAGAGAGTGAGAACAAAGTCGAAAACATAAAAAATAAAAGCGAAAACACCGAATTAGGATCACATGGCTGGACTAAAATGGCCGCCGCTGCTACCGGAAGTAGAAAGGAAATGTATAAACAGAAATAATAAAAAAACACACACACACACACAAAACAAGGACCGGCAAAATAAGTGACGGGAAAGTATAAAACGAGACTTAAAAAAAGAGGGACAATCAAAAGGTTTATGGCCACACACAAAAAATGTTAAGAAACCCTGTTATAATGGTAGTCCCATATCAGATACTGCCGTGTGACGCTACCAGGTTTCGACCCCGCACAACCCGGTAACTGTGCTGCGAGAGGACAGTGCTTAAACCACTTAGCCAATCGTTCGCTCTTGTCTCTGTAATACCAACAACAACAAAAGTGAGAACTGAAAGGAGTTTGGGGGGCGGCGGAACACTTAATAAACCATACGCTCGTATATTGTAATAAATGTATGTTTCCTTTTATACAAGTTAAAACAGCGAAATTATTTATCGACATACCAGGTAGTGGCGTATTAATGGTGAGAGGATTCCTAGGGGCGGTACGCCCCGGATGACACTCATGAGGGAGGTATTACCTGACACTATTATGATAGTATTTACAGTTTAAAATGTACTTGCAAGTGTGGTTCTAATGGCCGGAAGGGGGGGGGGGGGGGGGGGGGGAAGAAGGGGGTGCCAGATAAAGTATCCGCCTCGGGTGCCAAAAAAGTATGTTTAAGTACGCCCCTGATACCAGAGGCAAATATTTACAACATATCAAGCCGTTTGGAGCCCCACGAAGTTTCCGGGGGTCTCTGAAGAGACAAAGAAAGAAGAGGCTTCCAAGCACGCCGTAAGAGATGATTAATATATGGGTGCGCATGAGAGCTGGCAGCTTCATCATCCTATATATAAAATCTCAGCTTTTTCTGTCAGTGCGTAACACTAAGGGATGCAACTTTGGTTGAAAGTTAGACATTAACTGTATTGTTTCCCTTAAATGTACTCTCCCGAAAATAGTAACACTTAACAAAGAAGAATGCGCAAATGACGGTGTGCACAAAAATATATTTATAGAATGTGTGATCACGTATGCACACATTGGGATCCTCGCTGCTGCTACGTAGTTCGTGTACTGTGGTGATCAGCGTGGCCACTCAAGTTCTAGAGATAAACCCAGATGTTCTTCTAAAAAAAAACCCAGAAATACCCAGATTATTTTATGCCTCAAATACACGGGATAGACGATGCTTACATAATCTTTTATGTGCATCTTTATCACAAATAATCTGTGTGCTACCAATTTTTATGTATTTCTTCATTTTTTTTTTTTTAATTACCAAAAATTCACAATTAAATAAAAATGATTTTAATAACACCCCAATATATGAACTCTTGAAAATGATATATTTTAACAGTAATATACTTACATTAGTTACATTAACAAAATGTTCCTCAAATTCAATATAAAATTTTAGTTTTAACTTGTTACTGTTGAAAAATGTCACTTGTCAGAGACTCGGCATCCATGTCGACAACTTCTCCTTCGTCAAGACCATATGCATGAATTGACAACGTGGAATCTTGATTGTGAAGTTCCAAAATCTTTGCATATCTCTGCCGACAACGTCCTTCAGGCACATCTTCAACCACGCTTTTACTAGGATTAAACTTATGACAAACTCCATCTTTGGCAACTGCTTGCTTGGCTAGTATTCGATTGGAAACTGTTTCACACAAAAGCTTGTTGGTTTGTTTAGTTTTAACTAAGTTAACCTTCGAAAACACTCTTTCGACGCATGCTGAGGAGTGAGGTAGTGCCATAAGCATGCACATGAGGTCAGCCAAAACATCAAATTTCTTCTGGTTATTAGCATCTGTTACTTGTTGCAGTCCCAGCCAGAATGCGGGCGGATCCTCATCCACTAGATGTCCAAGATCTTTTCGGTACGATGCAAGTTCTCGCCATTGATCAGACAGACGATCAAGGCTCTCTTCTGAAACAACTGTTAGGAACTGCGCTGCTAATGGAATGACAGGTTTGTTGATATCGAGAGCTTGCTTTGGATCCAACAGCTGCATTTGCGCCAGAACACTGTTTTGTTCAAGTGGGAACCTGCGTCGTATTTGAGTACAAAGTTCAATCAGGTATGCCAATGCATCCTTGCGAAACTGGACTTCTTTATCTCGTAATGGGTGTCGCATTAACTGCGCTTCACATCGTCCACCCAGCTCAATGTAATTCAGTTTCTTGTGCACCTGTACATCCGAAGGATCAATGTCGGCAAGAGTGCGATGCTCATGCTGCAATACTTCCTGCCTAATAAACATACTGAGAAGAAAACGATACTCTCTTGTTACACTCGTGTACACTTTGTGAAGACGGAAGTTCTCGGACTGGAATTCCATGTTCATGACGTTAACTTTACCCAGTATGTAGCCGACAAATAGAAGCATGTGCTTCGTGCCAACAGTGTTCATCGTCTGCAGGATTTGCCCCGCACCGTCGACGTTGTCCACTGAAGCTTCGGATTGAAAATACAAGTGCAGAGCATCCCATTGCTCAAGGATCCTCTCAATGTCTGCTTCACGGGACAGCCAGCGTGTTTTACACAGCTTCAACACTTTATGTTTCTGGGCCTGAACTACATCTTGTATTAACTGGAACTGAAGATTTTTTTTACTACTACGCGAAAAATAAAAGCAGACATTCTTTATGAAAATTTCAAGCCAAGATGGTTGGTGGTTGCTGGCAGCATTTGCACAAAGTGCAAATGAATGACAAACACAGCCGATAACAAAGGCATGTGGAATCTCTTTCTTCAGATGTGCCTGTAAACCACTTGCAGTCCCCATCATAGTGGCACAGTTGTCTGCAGCAAAACCAATGACGTTACTAAGCGGGATTTCATGCGTGCTCAACAATTTCTTAACAGCTGTAAACATGCCAAGACCAGTCCCATCCTTCACTTCAATGAAGTCTAACAGTGAATCAACTACTTTTCTTGTTTTTGTGTCACAGAATCGCACAACGACTGCCAACATCTGGTTCGTAGAAATATCAGTACTCTCATCAACGAGTATAGAAAATTTCTGATTTCTGCAAATGTTTATAACTTCAAGCCGCTCAAAATGAGCAATGCCATACTGCATCACATAGGCAGCCTTGGTGCGCTTCAGTGACATTTTTTGAGCAATTGTGCTGTCTGGAAATATCTGCTTGCAACATTCAATCAAATGATCAGCTTGCGAAAACGGAGTATTATGTTCTGCCATGAAAGCCGACAACACTATCTCCGCTTTAGCAATTTTGTCTTGGAGACAGGGCTCTTTTGGTTTGATGAAAAATTTGTTAATGTTCAGAGTTTTGCTTTTGGCTTCGAAGTTTTTCATGTGCTTCTGTGTGATTTTATGTGTCAATAAAACTGTTTTGTTGGCATTAGTTAATGTACAGGAACAGACCGTACAAATCGCAGCATAGCGATTACCAGAGTCCGGCTTTATCCAATCCTTCAGTTCGCTGTCTGTTAGCCATTCCGCACAAAAAGCCTGCTGATACCATGGCTTTTACGCGGTGGCGTGTGTGTCGTCATGCTACCACAACTACCTAGCGTACCTTCATCATCGCTCATTTTATAATCTTATAATAACCAAAAAAAAAAATATGTTGTTTATCTGCTTAAGTCTAAAATGTAAAAAGAAGACTTTATAAAACATCGCAAAAATGACTGAGTATTGCAGATGACAGCCATTAACAGAATAACAGGAAATAGATAGCTGATGTAAACGAGTAAAAAAACAACGTCATTGATGTGGTTAAAAACAAGAATTAAATTTAAGTGGAATAAAAAATATATAGCACATAATGTTTGACATTTAATTATAATATACATATAATGTATAATGCTCAGTGCACAGAATATACATACATTGTAAATGCAGATTGTCAAATATACCCAGATTAATAATGCAGATTTTGAAAAAAATTACCCAGATACCCAGACGGAAGCCCAAAAACCCAGATCTAGTAAGAAATACCCAGCTGTGGCATCACTTGTGGTGATGCACAGTGGTTTTAAAAAAATACTTTTGAATAAGTAAAATTGCCGTTAGGTATTGGTGCTTTTCAATTTAATTCTCGCCTTATGACGGGCTTTTACATTAGTGTGAAATAAACCGCTCGAGAAACCACAACTGCAAGAGCGCAAGGATTGCTTTAATGCTGCCCCCCCCCTCCCCCCCAAGGGGACCAGCTGCAGTGTTAGCTTTATGCTCGATACAAGTAGAAAAGGTAAAAGACCAAAAAAAAAAAAAAAAACCGTTGGGAAGAACTGAAAAATGCAAGTGAGACAAAGAGAACTCTGAAGAGACAAACAACAAAAACGCTTGAATCCAATATAAGGAAGGAAAACCCGAGGCCTGTAAACAGTAAATAAATATTAGACAACCATAAAAAAACATAAGGATAGTGTGATTCGCTTGTATAGCTAGGCGGTGTTGTCGTACGGAAGGTCCGGGGTTCAAATCCTGGGTAAGCCACCCAAGTCTGTTGTTTTTCAGTTGTCTAGTGTTCTACTTCTTTATTTCTTACGAGTGCCCGAAAACATACTTTTATGTTTGTCTAATATTTATTTATTGAATCCATTATTAATTTCAAAGCCAGTAGATCACAAACTGAGGAAAGAACAAGCAAGATTTAGAAAGAACAGGAGATGTGTAGATCATATATTCACTCTCAGGAACATTATAGAGCAGTCCTCAGAATGGCAAAGACAGCTTTACATTAATTTCGTTGATTTTGAAAAGGCTTTTGACAGCATACATAGGGACAGTTTATGGAAAATACTGAGGGCTTATGGAATTCCAAGCTGCATAGTGTCAATCATAAAAAGCCTCTATGCAAACTTTACGTGCAGTGTTGAGCAGAGCAACCTAACCTTTGAGGTGAAGACAGGAGTACGACAGGGATGCCCCTTTTCAACCACTCTATTTTTAACAGTCATAGACTGGGTGATGCGCCAGACAACAGAGGGCAGTCCAAGAGGAATAAGATAGACAACATTTTCTACACTGGAAGATCTGGAATATGCAGATGACATTGCACTACTAGCACATTCACATCAACACATCCAGGAAAAAACGGATAGACTTAATAAGTTTAGCCAGCAGGTGGGCTTGAACATCAATTTAAAGAAGTCTGAGGTCATGACGCTCAATGCGAGCAACCCTGAGCCCATATCAATAAGGAATAAGCAATTGGTACGGACAGATACCTTCACATACCTAGGAAGCATAGTAACACCAGATGGCGGGGCAGGCAAAGACATCAACATCAGAATGAATAAGGCAAGAACAGCCTTCTTTAGCCTAAACAACATCTGGAAGTCCTCCCAATACAGCACAAGCACAACATTAAGATTATATCAGAGCTGTGTGCTTTCTGTGCTTCTCTGTGGTGCGGAATGCTGGAGAGTTACAGAGAAGGAAATGTCGAAATTGTCCTCTTTTCACACAACATGCCTAAGAAAAATTCACCGAATTTTTTGGCCGAATACCATCACTAACCAAGATCTGCTTACTCGTAGCAAGCAAGAGGACATGCACACACCATCATAGCTGGCACACGCTGGAACTGGGTTGGTCATGTCCTCAGAAGAGAACCCGATGCCATCACAAGAACAGCTATGCTTTGGACCCCTGAAGGAAAACGAAAGAGAGGCCGACCAAAAACAACCTGGCGGAGGATTGCGGAGGCTGAGATGCAAAGAATGAACCAGAGTTGGGGCACTGTACGAAGGATGGCCACCGACCGAGCAAAGTGGAATCAATTTGTTGTTGCCCTACAAGACGCCACTAGGAGTGATGGCCACTGACTGCTTTGACGGTCGACGGCTAAGGATCAAAGAAGAAGAAGAATCCATTATGGTTCCTAAACACTACGGATTTTTTTATCTAGTAACATTCAGTTATAATCAGCTCTCGCTCTCTCCCTCCTCCACCCATCCATAAACAAGTTAATTATATTCTTTGGTAATTTCCAGTGCAAGAACCGGGGTAAATAAAAAAAAATAAAAAAAGATGCAACAATAAACACGGTATGCCAGTGAAGCTATCTTGAACCTAATTATTTACCCACTATGCTTGTGAGTCTGTCTTCCATCCAATTATTGTGTGTGTGTTCGTTATCTGTCCGCGTGTCTGCCTGTGACTATAATTCCTCAGTAAGACACCACAACGTTTCAGGCGGTTGAAGACTATTACTGTTACAAGCTTTCGTGTTGCGACGCAGTTTAAATTGTGTGATCATTAACCGCGACTTACGTCCTAGAAGACGGCGCTTAGTTCTAAGTGGTCTGTACTGTTAATCAAAGCTAAATGAAAATCGTTATTATTGTTTTTTGCAGCGGCAACAAACATGATTACCGGGAACCTTTCAACATTTCTAGCCCCAGGGAAAATGCCGTACTGGGGGATGATCTGCTGATATATAGACATATAATAGATCTCATTCGTTTTACAAATAAGTTGTAGGCCCTTCAGTCATATCTGACTATGGGAATGCACCACTGCGGTGATAGCCCTCTGCTGTCCCCCCTGGTGTTCCTTTCGGCGTGTTATTGCCTTTTCCGCTTGTTGTGATAGATTCTTTTCCCCCAATCTGAGGTGATATATTACATATAAGACACCGCCAGCTAGTTACACATCTGTGGATTAAGTGGTGGTGGTGGGTTGGGAAGCAAGGCTGTAGAAGGATTGACAAAGACAGTAACAAGAGTACCTAATGCAGAGACTGATTGCTATTATTACAGAAGAAAGACCAGTCTATTTCAGTCAGTAATCAACGTACATTGCAGTCCACTTAAGTCGATTTTCACTTATCTCCTCGAAACAGTTCTGCAGGTCCTGGCCAACTGTCTTCTTTAGCTTTGGTTAAAAAAAAAAAAAAAAAATTACAACAACTCAGGTTACGTCGATTTCTGTTAAACTGAATTTTCGGACAAGTCGAGATAATTTTTTCAGATCCAACTCAAATTTGGTCTCGCCTAATCAAAAACTCTGTCTTTACTCCTCTCGGAAGACCAAATTATAAATGTGTGTGCCCGCCTGTAATTTTTTGGCAAAGAAGGCCAAACAGTGCGATACGAATAGACTCGGGGAAGAAATCGTTACTGCCGAAAAACACAAACAGACCGCTTACATTATGAACGAAATAGATGCGGTCATATGAGAGCGAACGAAGTAGAAGTCCACAACGTTATAAACAGCAGCTACTATCACAGGTTTCGGAAATCACATGGGTTACAGAAAGTAACTCTTAATTAATGATCTGTCTGTACCTACAGCTATTTTTTCCCTGGCTGTAAATATCAGTAAAGCCAGCGTAGAAACCGCCAAGTTCATATTAAAAAGGTAACGGTTGCCCAATGGCAGATATTGCCGTAAAGGGGCTGGTGGTGGGGGTTGATGCTTTTGAGACTTCACATCTGCTAAATCTCCAAGTGGAAAGCCAGAAGTCGAGTTCTCAGTGATCATCTGCTGAATGATTCTGGCATAAAAATTCTTCACTTCGTTTCTCAAGTGCTCATTTATAAGACGAACTGAAGTCTTGCTATTAAACCTTTATATTATCTATGCCATCTTCTTCTTATTTTCCCTTGTTGGCTCTTATGGAGCACGAAGCCACCACTGCAACTGGTCCTCTTGCAGGAGGTAGCATTCGTCATGTTCTTTTTGTATCTCTCCAGAGGCTCCCATGAACTAACTATACGGGGCTTATTCATGTTATACTCTGACGATACAGTACATCATCGTAGATTAGTAAATTATGACGTTTAGACTTCTTACATTTACAACCATGGTACTAAAAAACATAACATGTACTATTCCTTATTATTTTGTTAGGTTGCTTTTGAAAGGTGGAAAATATGCACGCATGTACATTTAACCATGAGAAAGTTGCAATAAATAGTTTAAATAATAACTTTTCTGATTCTGATCGCAGAAATGCCACTCTTTGAGCAAACCTCTGATAAGCAGAAAGTCTGATAAGTAGAAGTATTTTAGATGGTCCCAGCGATGTTTACTTATCCAGACTGCACTACACGTGACTACTATCATTTGACAATAAACCTGTGTAGTTCCCAGGGGTCTTTGATGAGGGAAGAACAGAACTACTGCTCTCTCTGGCGTGCCGTACAAGGCAACTAACACGAAGTTGTGCATGTGGCTGTGTCACGAAGTAAAATCGCCGCTTTGTCTCTTCTTTAATCTATTCGCATACCGAATCACTCATTCCGCTTATTCCTAGAAAATCCACCACTTGTCTAATATCAGTAGTTCTCTCATTCTCCTAAAAGGTATCTCTTGTTGTTTGCTTTGTTCAGTTTTACGACCTGGCAAAGCTTCTCTCCGCTTCCTTCCCAGTGAACCTTTGACCCACGTAAAGTTAACCAGGAAAGCAATGTTACTGCTACACCAGAGGTCAAATGACACCTTTCTGGTCCCACCGTTAGGAAACGGATAAAATTAATGGGGCCTGAGAGAAGAGATACAGCAGTTCCCACCCCTGCCCAAAAATTGCTGTAACAGTTTGGCCTGGAAGAACAATTTAGGTTCCACTCTCTCGCTCCCAGCCTAACCGCCTGGACATATTTTACGCTAAGCAATACAGGGGGGAAATGTCCACTTAAAACAGCATTGGTTCAGTTGAGCGAATCCTACCAAGAGACCTACCGGAAGACCCTACTAGAGTCCTGTCCGGGGTCTATCCAGTAACCATAAGCAGTGTTCTGGAGGGCTGACTTAATCCATCCCAGCTGGTGATGAGCCCTGAGTCAAGACAGAGGAAGCAGTCCCGCTACCCTCTGAAACCCTACTAGAATAACTTGTCTTACTGGTCCTGGAGTGCTGGGACAGATTTAACCCGTTAGGCAACTAGAGAACATACATCCAGCAGCAGAAGTACACTCATCACTGCAGCTACTTCAAATCTCAGATGAGTAGTTCAGATACCAAGCAGAACCACCACATAAAAGCTAATTCAGTCCAAATGATGCTAATTTATTCTGAGATTTCTGTCGTAGATTTTTTTGATAGGGGAATGAAGACTTGGGTTGGTCCCTTCTGAATAGATTTGAATAAGTGATAATCACAGTGAGAGATAGTAATAGCAATAGAGTTCCACGAGTGAGATGGTAGACTGTGATAGAGGCTGTCTCTGAAATCGAGAAATCTTCTCTCTTTCACCTATCTTCTACGACAGATTTAGAGGAGTCAGACAATCTAAACACATATACATATATTACATATATATATTCTATCCACTCACGTGCACGCACATACAAGACGACAGTTAGACGTACAGACGTGGGAAAACTATAACAGATGATTATATCGATATTCTAGAACGAGCTGACCAACACGCTGATTAAGTTTAAGGGCAGTTTTAATTATCATCTAAAATCCCATCACAACACATAAAATTACATCAAAGCATATACAAATAGTCATAAAAATCAAGGAATTTCTACAAGAAATGATAGACCCACAGTTATGATCTTCCCTCGATGTTTAGCCCACAGTCCCGTTAGGAGAACGATGATAGCCCAAAGAGTCACAGATACATATGATTTGGGTCTAATATTTTCCCCTTTTTTGAAGGTATGAACTGACTTTGATAGCAGTATCTATTCTAAGGAAAAATATAGTTTAGCAACAAAATCTTGCATAAGGAAAGTTACAAAGTGAGTGAATCAAACGAAGAACATCCTTCAGTCTACTTTCACTCGGTTCTTTCATCAGGGCCCTGACTCACACAACCTTACCTACAATCGTGCGGTTGTTCGTCGTCTGGCGCAAGCCTTAGTGTACACTTCGTATAATCTGTCTATCTGTGGATGAAGCGGATACCCAGCTCTGCAGATATTGGTTTCATTCACCGTGTCCGGGGAGCGTCCTCTTCAGGCGATCGTTCTTTCTTTACAGATTTTAAGTTAATGTCACTTATGCACGAGGTAAGAGTTAGGGTTTCAGCGGGCACACAGTGTCAGAACACCTGGTTTCCCTTAATTAGGAAGATGACCGGTGGACAACTTCTCTCAACAGATAATCTTGGTTCACCACACACTTGGTCAAATAATGTCGGAAAAGTTAATGTTTTTTTTTCTGTAATTATTCTCGCCACAAGGCAGCATGTACATTAGAGTTTGTGAAGAAATATGATCTGGCTCAAAGGCCCAGTATAAGCATTTATTCTTTTAAAAAAACCCGTTAGTGGGATTGGTATTCTGTCTATCTCTGAAGGCACACGCCCTGTCAGACAAGTGTTACTTGAAAAATCCACGTGGTTAAAAATATAAAATGTTTATGTTTCTCACAGGTTTGTCTCTGTACTAAACGCCGGCAAAGTTTGGGTTACCCCAGTATTCACTGAATAAAGAAAAAACACATATGAAATATTTTACATATTATGTACTCGATATAACTTACGTTAGAACTGCAAGCGTAGAGCTTGACTTGACGTTTAAACTTTCCCGTGAAATAAGTTATTTATAAAAATCAATCAACATGAATTAGGAATACATACATATTCCGTCAACACTCATGAGGCATCTAGCATTTATAAGTTAGTTTAGAAAAAAAATTATTCTCGTCTGATTATTTAGCAGTTAAATTAAATTCATTATAGCTACATGATTTTAAGCTAGAAATTATAACTTATTCTGTTTTTCCCCTGTAACTCATCAGCTAGAGAATATAACAGACTTATAAATTAATCAATCTGCACAAAAGAAACTAGTAGGATAAAATAGGCGATTTAACCCTTAATCACTCACAAATTATTAGATACTTAATGTAATATTTACCTCAACACAGAACTACGGTATCACAACGAAACTAAGAGATTTCACTTATAAGTTTAAGTATCTAGAATGAAGTGACCACGTCTACTGCAAATGGAGAATGAGTGCAATCAAGTTTCAAACTCTGGTTAATATCTTAAACCAGACAAAGGCTCCTACTATTTCCAAAAAACCCGATCTCTTCCCTCTCCTAACACCTCCGTTAGCTCAGACGCATGCCGCAACTGCCACCAGTGCGTCTTCACACCTCCGTCTAACTATCTGACTGTGAGCGCGCATGTCAGAGGCGAAATGCCAGACACTCTGTCTGCTCTGAGCGAGCAGGGCTGGCTCGATTCACACCTCCGTCTAACTATCGGACAGTGAGCGCTCATGTCAGACAATCCGTCTCCACTGCAGAGGGCAATTTCACACTTCGCTGGGAGCTAGCCTGACGAAAAACTCTCGTGACAGCTGCAAATGTAGACAATTTGTCTGCTCATCATATCTGATAGACTGAAATCCCACCTAAAATTATCTCGTGCAAGGGACTGACACGTTAGGTAATCTACTGCGTTTCTAAATGAGAAAACGAAACCAGGCGAAAGTTTGAATGGGAATATCGAAAATTTATTGATCATAATCTCTATGCGACAATTTCTCAGAACCACTAACAGATTAGTTAACAAAGCTTTTAGTCTGTTGTCATTTATTCTTATAATATTGAATTGGGTTGTATATTTTTTTTAGTAATTAAATCTACACCCCGGGGGCTGAGCCGTAATTGAATTAACACTATTGAGTAGGGATATTTTTAATGTGGGCTGGGCACCAAATCTCTTTCTCAACTTCACGCACTTTACATAGTCCTTGGAGAATAAGAGAAATCAAGTCCAACCCGAAAATAAGAATCTTCAACTCAAATGTCAAGTCAGTCCTATTGTATGGCTCTGAGACATGGAGAGCAACAAAAACAACAACTAAAAAGCTACAGACTTTTATAAACAGGTGCTTGCGTAGAATAGAAGGACTGAATTGGTATGACAAAGTCACAAATGTGGAATTGATGATAAGAACCAGACAAGTGACAGTGGAACAAGAGTTAAGAAGATGCTGGCGATGGATAGGACACACACTGAGAAAACATGTTGATAGTATTACAAGGCAGTCCTTGTTCTGGAATCCACAGGGAAAGAGAGGCAGAGGTAGACCAAAAAACACGGAGAAGAGAACTGGATACAGAGGTGATAATGATGAGGAAAACATGGAAAGAACTTGAGCGGATGGTACAGGACAGGAAGACCTGGCATGTGTTTGTTGAAGGCCTATGCTCCTCAGGGCGCTAACGGGTACTGATTGATTGATTGATAGTCCTTGGTAGGATTCCTGAGAAAGAATTTATCGTCCAGAAAATATCCTGTTTAGCTTCACTAGAATTCTCTTTGAATTAGGGTTTCTAGATCATTAAATCCTGAGGAGAGACAGCTCCTTCAAACAGAAGACTGAAATCATATCATCTAGATATTATCTTTTATTCTTTTCATCAAATCTGTCACTCTCCTCAAAATTATCCATCACAGGCTGGCAAACTGATTATGGAAAACAAATTGTTACAAAAAGCACGACTGAAAGAGCAAATTAATGCTTTGTAGGAGCCACGTCCTCAGAAGGGACCATGATACCATCATAAGAACAGCTATGATATGGACCCCTGAGGGAAAGCGAAAGAGAGGCTGACCAAAAACAACTTGGCGGAGAACTGTGGAAGCCGAGATGCAAAAAATGAACCAGAGTTGGGGCACTGTATGAAGGATGGCCACCGACCTAGCAAAGTGGAATCAATTTGTTGCTGCCCTACAAGACGCTACCAGGTGTGATGGCCACTGACTGCTCTGATGGTTGGCGGTTCTGGATCAAAGAATAAGGAGCTTACTGCAGTGGGGACTAGCTGCAATAGTGGGCCTCATGGTCATTAGGGAGCGAAAGGAAAAATGATGTTAATGATGATGATGACAATAAATTTCAAACAGAATGGAGGTCATGTGAACAGGCTTAATGGATCAAAGGCAGGGACTAGGCTAACAACATAAATTTAAACAAAGTTTTAACAAAAAATTGATCTGATGATTAAAAGAGTATGTTGATGCAGATGACAACCTCCTCAGAACAAAACAATGAAGAGGGTACAGATATGTTAAATGGGTAGTCTGACTGGTCTGTCTGGGAAAGGGCAAAGGTGGCCTTCCAGGAAGTTAGGTTGCTTATTCTCAACTGCTGGCACCACTGACGGATACAAACATGGGAATGGATATGCTTCCTAGTAACTTTGGATGTTTGTGATGTCCTATCTTACGATAGCTTCTTTCCGATTAGACTCCAAACACTTAATGTGTAGACTCAGATCTCTGCAGGACTGAAGACATAAACCCAGTCCCAGCTGACCCAAATGGAACAGTCCCAATTACAATGGTTAGGTCATGTCTGCAGAATGGGAGAAAATAGCTACCACAAGCCAAAACCAAGAGCCAGGGATCCAGACCTCCAGGATGACCCAGAGTTCGCTGGGAGGACAATATTAGACAATCTCTGAAACACAGAGGACTAGATTGGAACCAGGCCTGGAGGAAGATAGTCAATAGGATAGTAAGGTGCTCTCTTTGGCAAACCTCTACACCCTAGGATAGAAGAGGAACGACTAAGTAAGTATAAATCATCGCACAATTTTTAATTAGTTGTCAAGCCAGATTTAGATGCAAGAGGATTTTCACTTGGAAAATTTGACATGGTGCAGGAAGGGAACATGGCTAACCAATGAGAAACAGCAAAATAAAAAAGTTGCTGTCAGAAATCTCTACACAACACTTCAGTCCGTAATATACTTGAAATAGGTTTGACAACATACTAGTCATGATAAGGAAACTGTTACAACAATAACATGGATGGCGCAGGCAGAGGCAATCATTAGACAGGCAACCACAGTTGAAAATATATTCAAGGGGGAAGAGTGGAGTAAGTCTGGTGAGATTTTGAGGAACTACCAGCAAGTTATCATCAGACTTGACAGAGAGTGCAGAGCGTGGGGAAACAGGAAAGCAGAACTGAACATTAATCAATTGATAAATGATCTAGCTGGGAATGCAGATGCCACTGTGTACACTGAGGGGGCTGTACCTAATGGTGATAAATCAGGATGGAGCTTCTCAGCTAGAGTAAAGGGCAGGATCATCGCTGAATAAAGCAGGGTTTACATGACAACAACCTCCAACATGAGAATGGAGGTAGAGGCAGCTACTGTAGCCCTAAGGTGGCTGTCTGAAACTTCATTAACAAGGGCAGTTATTGTGTCACTCTCAGTCCATGCTTTGGAAGGTTCAAAATGGATGGCTTGGTCATGAATGGAAAAAATCCACAGGAGCCTTGAATCTTCAGGAACTGGTGCGGATCTACTGTCCTGGTCATGGGGGGATACACGGCATTGAAAACACTGATAGATTATCTTCAAGAGCACCCATGGATGGTGCACTGAATATAGATAAGCGAGAGATACTGAGGACAATTAATGATCGCCTGTTAGATAATGACACTGCAACTGATGAATCACTAAGGTTAAAATTGCTGGAATTCGGCATCAAACATAAGACTAGCAGGGACGGACAAATGAGAGGATGCACCTGTCGTGTATACAACCAGCATGCTAAAGAAACAATTAGCATTCATTCCTTCAACATTTGCTGAGGGAGACAGAGCACCTATGGGTTTGCCCGGAGGGCAGTGATGTCGATTCTGATCAACAATAACAATAACATTTAACCTTGTAGCTATCATTAACTTTCCTTTCTATATTTAACTTAACTTCTACATGTTAACTTAACTTCAATGGTGCAAGTCTGATGTGTATGATCTACATCTGACATGTTTGTTTTCTGCAGTTCTGAAAATCCAAAATTGGTTTCCTCAACAAAACTGGTCACAAAAACCTTTTTTCACAATCATTATTTTTAATATTTAATCAATT
This sequence comes from Oreohelix idahoensis, assembly GCA_024509875.1. Lineage (NCBI taxonomy): Eukaryota > Metazoa > Mollusca > Gastropoda > Stylommatophora > Oreohelicidae > Oreohelix > Oreohelix idahoensis. The sequence continues at coordinate 33,759 of JAMPIV010012624.1, read as the reverse complement.
AAGAAACAGTTAAATTCTGCAGCTTGCTGCTATGTCTTTTCTTTTGATCCAACTTAAGCTCTTTACACAATATATTAGTGACAATAATTTAGCTGTAATTGAATGGTTTTTCATTACCTTTTTCATAGGTTCTAACAATGGTTGTAAACACTAGCTTAAACAAATCACTCGAATTTCAAATATTTACAAAAAAATTTTGAATGCACCCTTACTTTTCTACTGCATATTTGTTCAGTTTGTCTTCTGATTATTGATAATCTATATCGTTTTGGCAACCATGTTTTACCAGAGTGGTTATCAATGATGATACACATTAAATTCCTTTACTTTTTTGTTCGTTGTTTAAACAGCTGAGTTTGTTAAAAGAACAGAATGTGTGCATTAATGTATCATTTAATAAATTATGAATCTATTTCAGATTTTATCTTTGCACTATTTTTCACATCTCCTCATAAAGCATGGTAACACTTGTGTTTCTCTTAAACATCATATGCCTATAAAGGGAGCCGCTCAGATGGTTACCAGACTGCGCTGGCGATCAAGTGATCCAGGTTTGAGCCCTGGCGAGGACATTTGAAAAAGTATCGTCGACCGGGACTTGGACTGGAATAATTCGAGCCCTGGTGAAGACATCTGAAGTAGTGTCGTCGACCAGGGACTGGAATAACCTGAACGGCTCCTGAGCCGACCCAGCTCTAATATGTACCTCCAAAATCAGCAAGTATCTGCCTGAATGGCGAGAGGACACCTGTCATTGTACAGGGAAAAAAGGGATACTCACGTAAAATCAGTCTTGGGTTAGACATATTAACCAGAGATTTCACCTTGAATAATAGCGGGCGTACACAATGTAACTTTGCCTTGAGATGCAAGCGTTCTAACAGCTCTGCCACTGCATTCTCATCATTTGCCTACAGTGTATAAACATTTACATGCGTCATCATCATTCCCCCCTTCAGTTCCCCAAGGAGCATAGGCCTTAAAAAAACTTATGCCACGTCTTCCTGTCCCGTGTTATCACTTCAAGGTCTTTCCATGTCTTCTTCTTGCCCTTCATGTCTGTCTTAGTTATCTTTGTTTTCTTCATGCCCTTCATGTCTGTCTCTAGTTATCTCCTCCATGTCTTCTTTTTGCCCTTCATGTCTGTTTCCTGTTCTCTCCTCCATGTCTTCTTTTTGCCCTTTCATGTCTGTCTCTAGTTATCTCCTCCATGTCTTCTTTTTGCCTTTCATGTCTGTCTCTAGTTATCTCTGCCATGTCTTCTTTTTGCCCTTCATGTCTGTCTCTAGTTATCTCCTCCACATCTTCTTTTTGCCCTTCATGTCTGTCTCTAGTTATCTCCTCCACATCTTCTTTTTGCCCTTCATGTCTGTCTCTAGTTATCTCCTCCATGTCTTCTTGTCCATTTCCTGTTCTCTTCTCCTTGTCTTCTATTTGCCCTTCATGTCTGTCTCCTGTTCTCTTCTCCAAGTTTCCTTGGTCTCCCTTTACCTTTCTTACCCTGAGGATTCCAGACTGCCCTGTACTGCTATCAACAGGTTTTATGTGCAGCTGAAGTTTATTATTTACAGTAATATTTGTTTGCCATCAGTGTTTTCATTTTTGTGCTTAAGCTGCTTTATGATCATCATGCTCTGTGCTCTACACAAATGTAGGAGTCAATGAAATGCACTCTGTCACGTCATAATTAAAAAAAATATATTTTTAACACCTTTTCATTCATTATTCATGAAACTTCTGTGTGAAGCAGTACTGTGCTTGTTGTCCACTTCACTGCCGATGAAAAGGTTGCTTTTATACAATACTGAACATAACATTTCTGGCTGTGACAACCTTACTGTGGATAAGGCACTTGACTCATGTAACATTTACAACTACTGACGCTGGGGGAAACAAGCAACAAAACCCCTGTTCTTTCCTGTCAGCAATGACTGTAGCTAACTGCAACAGAAATCATGAAAAGCTCTGCTACAGGCTTCCTGTAGGTGATTGTCCATGCAGCTGAGTGGCTACAGTTGCTTGCTTCTCAAGGCAAAACGATGTGGTTCAAAATCATGCCGGGTCACGCTTCCGTCTACCCAGCTGAAAAAAGGGTGCCTGAATGCTGAGTTAATGGAAAGCTATGAGTAAGGGAGCTGGTTACCCACGTCATAAAACTTCACTCTCCTACGGCAGTATCTGCTATGGGACTGTCTGCATCATTTTTACGTTGAGAAGGTACGAAACTATTACGAACGCTTAATGGGCAATAGAAGTATAATTTTAAAAGAATCATGGGTTTCATTGTAAAATGTGTAGGCCTAGTTCATTTAACATACTGTATTAGTGGAAATGAATAAAGTAAGGACAACAAGTATACTGTTGTTAATATTGTCCGCTATAATACAGTTTCGCTCCAACTACCTTCCAAGACTTTTAAATGTTTCCCTGGGGGTGTGCGAGCCCCAGCATTGGAAACCCTATACAAATACACCAAGCAGTATGTTGTAGAGTAATGTAACTGTGTACTCACTCATTACTCCACTTGACATAAAGATGTCTCCATTAAGATCATGCTTATCGTCTGCACATTCGTCGACAAAAACAGCAGAAGGCATATTAAAATGAAGCAGACGGCACAATTTTCACCGGTCACCACTCAAAACAAATACATCGCAGAGCATCAAAACATCAACACGCAGGCTTTCCGAGGACTGTTTTCGATATTCTTTGCGGTTGTCGCAAAACTGTGACGTTATATTCTGCATCAAGCAGAGTCAATGAACTGTGGTTTTAACTTACTATATTTATGACAATAGAAGATCCATCAAGTCGTAATAGTATTAAAACGTGTATGCAAGTATGTATGCAGTACGTACGTCTACATGTGTGTGTTATTTCCAGCAATTATTAAAAAAATCGCTCTCAGAATACAACTGGGAACAAGGTGTTTCAAAATAATTAGGTTATGTAACAAGAACACAAATTAATATATAAAGATTAGTGATGGTGCGACGGAAGTGTGAGGGTCTGATAAGGTTTTCGCAATGCATATTGATGATGACAGATAATGAGAGAACTGGGTGTCATCGCAGACACCCCGGTCTTTCCCACCCTCCTCCCCCTTGTTAGAAACGTGGCAGATGTGAGAAACTGGTTTTTTTTTTTTTTTAGACAGGGGAGGGCACACACACACGCACACACATTCACACCATTTTACACTTTTTGTTTGATTTACTCTGTTTGGACCTAAAGAACTGCCCAGTATAGTCAAACAGTGTTTAACGAGAGCACCAATTAACATATAATACTTACTTACTTAGTCGTTCCCCTTCTACCGTTAGGTGTAGAGGTTTGGAAGAGAGAGCTCCATACTATCCTATCGGCTGTCTTCCTCCTGGCCTGGTTCCTTTCTAGTCCTCGGTCCTTCAAAGATTGTCTAATTTGTCCTCCCAGCGGACTCTGGGTCGTCCTGGGGGTCTAGATCCCTGGCTCTTAGTTTCCCATGCCTGTCGTGGTAGCCGATCTTCTCCCATTCTGCAGACATGGCTAAACCAACTTAGTTGGGACTAGAGGGGCTCTAGTTGGGACTGTTCTACTTGGGTCTGCAGGGGGTGGGATTTCAGGCCTTAACGTATCCTCTGGTTGCGAACCATGTCTCTTCTTGTTACTTCGACTACCTTCCTCAGATACCCCATTTCTGAGGTTTAACTTATAATGATTAGTAAAAATAGGACGGGAAAGTTAAGGTAGGGTAATGTTCTAGTAATACAATATACTAGGGGTTTAATGATTAATTAATCGATTAATCTGTTAAATTTGTCATCGATTAACGGATAAAAACAAATTTTAATAGGTTATTTCATTTTTAAAAGCAATATTTATGTGTTTTTTTTTACTTAATTGCGAGAGCATTTGCTATGTTAGAGGTTTGTGATTTTGAATATGAAATTCGAGTAATCGATTATGTTTTTTAAATTCAGTCTCAGCCCTACATAATACTAATGACGGTTAGAGGGTAAACTAAATATCAAACCAAACATCGCAAGCTTTCGCATCTTTACTCATTTCTCTATTCGCTTCTTATGTGGCGCAGTGCCTACACCAAGCATTCATATGTCTGGCAGTGGTGGATTTTGTAGCAATTTGTTTCGCATAATGATGTTTCAACACAGTTTCTGCAACTCATCATCATCAGCTGCCATCTCCACAACGAAGGTTGGCTGTAATGGATTTCCAACGTCTTCTGTCTCTTGTCTTGGTGGTGCACTCTGATAGACTCTTTCCTGTCCATCTCTTGATGTTATCTTCCCACTTATAGCGCTGTCTTCCCCTTGCACGTTTGCCTTCAACTCCCCCTTCTATTATGGTCTTCTGCAAGGTGTTATGTCTTTTTATGTGGCCAAAGTATTTTAGCTCCTATGTCCCAGTCTTGACATATGGATGCGAGTCATGGGCAATGACTACAACCCATAAAAGCCAGATCCAAACCTCAGAAATTAGGTATCTGAGGAAAGTGGTTGAAGTAACAAGAAGAGACATGGTACGCAACCAGACGATACGTCAAGGCCTTAAATCCTACCCCCTGCAGACCCAAGTAGAACAGTCCCAATTAAGATGGTTTGGCCATGTCTGCAGAATGGGAGAAGATCGGATACCACGACAAGCATGGGAAACAAAGAGCCAAGGATCCAGACCCCGAGGATGACCCAGAGTCCGCTGGGAGGACAACATTAGACAATCTTTGAAGGACCGAGGACTAGAATGGAACTAGGCCAGGAGGAAGACAGCCGATAGGATAGTCTGGCGGCGCTCTCTCTTCCAAACCTCTACACCTCACGGTAGAAGGGGAACGACTAAGTAAGTAAGTATTTTAGCTGCCGAACTTTGATCTCCCTCATTAGTTCTCTTTTCATACCTAGTTTTTTCTAGGACCTCATTTGTTTTCTTCTCTTTCCATGAGATACGCCAAATTCTTCTATATATCCTCATTTCAAGAACCTCAATTCTTCCTTCCAATTGCTTATTCATCGCCCATGTTTCTACACCATACAGTAATGCAGAATATATATAAAACTTTTTTATTCTCAGTTTTAATTTGTGAGATAACTGTTTCGATGTCAGTACCCGGTATATGTTTCATGTTGTTGAATGTAGCTTTGGCCATTCCTATTCTCTTCTTGATTGCTGTTTCACATCTGCCATCTTCTGTTATTATATGACCAGGATATAAATAGCTCTTGACTTGTTCCAGGATTTTCCCATTTATGCTTATCTTTAATGTCTTTTTTGCTAATTATCATAGTTTTTGTTTTCTCAATATTAACGTCCAATCCATATTCATGGCTTATACTGTTCACGCGCTTCATTAGTTCTTGTAACTCCTGTTCGCTTTCAGCTAACAACACGGTATCATCTGCATATCTAAGGTTGTTTATTGACCTTCCACTGATGTTCAGTCCTGGTATTTCCTGTATCTCTTTGAAAAATTTTTCGGTGTATAGATTAAATAGGCAGGGGGACAGCACACAACATTGTCTTGTACCTCTTTTTATGTCTATGTATGGTGAATAATGCCTTCCAGATCTTACTGTGGCAGTTTGCTCCCAATAAAGGTTACTGAGTATTCTTATATCTTTTCCATCAATACCTATGTCTTCGAGGCATTCAATTATTTTCTCATGATGGACTCTGTCAAAAGCCTTCTTATAGTCAATGAAGCACAAGTACATACATTTTTGGATCTCTGTATATTTTTCTGCTAATTTTCTTAGGCAAAATATTGCCTCTCTTGTTCCGCTGTTCCGTCTAAAACCAAACTGTTCTTCTTGGATTTCGCTGTCTACCTTACTTTTTATTCTTTCCTGTATGATTTTGAGCAGTATCTTAATTGCATGACTCATCAGGCTGATTGTTCTGAAGTCTGAACATTCTGTTGCGTTAGGTTTTTTGGGCAATGTTATAAAGACTGATGTCTTCATGTCGTGTGGTATATATCCTGTATTGTATATATCGTTGCATAGATCTGTGATTGTATCTATACCAAAGCTCTCCAGGGCTTCTATCATTTCAATTTTTATGTTGTCCATGCCTGCTGATTTTCCTTTTTGTATCATATGTATTGCATTCTCTACTTCTGATCTGAGAATGTTTGGGCCTTCATTAGAATCTGGTGATGGTTTTTTACCTCTGTTGTCCTCGAATAGTTCTTTTACGTACTCTGCCCATCTGTTTGATATGTCTTTCTCATCAAGTAAGATTACACCATTTTTGTTCTTGATACAGCCTCCTCCTTGGGCAAACCGCGACCTATTTGATACTTTCTTTATTTCTTCATTCATATCTCTTGTCAATTGCTTTGCTTCCAAGTCTTCTATTTCCCTGCATTTTGTTTCAATCCACCGTTCTTTTGCTTGACTACACATAGTACGTTTGTCAGTGTCTATTGTTTTATATTCTGGAGTGTTTTTTGCTTTCTTTCTTTCTGCCATATTATTCAAGATGTCATCTGTCATCCAAATTTGATTTTTCTTAGGCTCCTTTTTATGTAAATTTGCATTTGCTGATTGTATGCTTGTTTTTAAGCATTCCCATTTTGTGGTTACTTTTTCTTCTGGGTTTTTTCTTCTATACTGCTGCATGCTTTCTGTCAGTAACTGTTCATACTTATTTTTGACGTCGACTAGATATTTTTGTTTTATATCTGGTTGTTTCAGTGCTGATATTTCTATCTGGGGTTCCTCCTTTCTTCTGTTTCCTGTTCTTTTCAGCTTTATATTTACTTTGATGACGACCGGATTGTGATCTGAATTTATGTCGGCGCCAGGATGTGTCTTTGCACTTGTGACACTGTTCTTAAATCTATGTTTTATCATGATATAGTCAATTTGATTTCTTATTACTTCTTCTGGGCTTTTCCATGTGTATGATTTCCTTGGGTGGTGTTCAAAAAAGATGTTACATATGACCAGCTGGTTTTCTTCACAGAACTGGATAAGTCTGTCTCCTCTATCATTTCTTGTCCCTAATCCATACTGTCCTACTATTTTCTTGTATTTTACTTTTCCTAATTTTGCATTCATATCACCCATTTCTATCAACACATCTGTAGATTTTACTGGTTTAAGTGTGTGTTGTAACTCTTCATAGTATTTTTCTATTTCTTCCTCGCTATGATCTTTAGTTGGTGCATAAGTTTGTAAGATTGATATGTCGAATGGCTTTGCTCTCATCTTTAGTAACATCATTCTGTCATTGTGTGTCCAGTATCCATATACGTATTTTTCTAACTCCTTCTTTATCAACATTCCTACTCCTCTTTCATGTTTTTCTCCTCCTGAGTGTATAAGCGTGTATTGGTCTCTTTTTATGTAGCCTGTATCCAATAGTCTTGCCTCTGCAACTCCCAGTATATCAAGTTTCATGTCTGTTGCCTCTAATATTAGATTGTCAAGCTTTCCTTCTCCGTTTAGAGTTCTCACGTTCCATGTTCCTATTTTTAGGCTCCTCCTACTAGTTTTTATGTGGTCTTTCTCAGAATGCTCCCTTTCAACAGAATTTGAGGAACACACGTCATTATATACTTCCTTACTCATTAGAGGAGTTGCCTCTTCCCTGTTATTTTGTACAGTAGATTCTTCCCCAGGGGACAGAGAGTTCTCTACATATCGGGTCTTATCTTTTGGTTGTGATCTCATTACATTCTGTAGGATGTACGTGGTAAGGCCCCAATCTCTTCCACGGTGGCTAGCCATTGTCTTTTTCTATGCCCGACACGCCTCTAGTGCGCCACGCACGTTGCTGTTCCGCTTTGCGAGCCGTTGGTCTTCTTAGATTCCTCCGCCTCACTCACCGTCTCAGTCTTTGTGAACTAGGGATGGACATTCATTTAAGTAAGATTACTCCTACTCCACTCATCAACTATTCTGCAACTATAACTGTCCAAAGTTTAAATACTTGATAATGTACAAGCAACTATGTGTCGGAAAACGCAATACTTAGGAGAGCGTTTCGCTTCTATTCTTTCATCAAAGTTATTGGTGGTGGTACCAGCTGACGGGTACTATCTCTGGAACAATAAAGGAACAGTGGCCTGCGCTTTAAGACAAAGGACCAGCTTTGCCGTTACTCCTTGACGTTCTAGGAACGTGCTGCACCTTTAACATTGACCAGAAACGAGCGTAAACAGCGATACAGTCTACCAACAACCAACCCAGCGGGAGGAGGAACTACCATTGGCAGCTAAGTGCAAAATATCCGCTGCCAAAAGTGACCTTCTTTATTCAGTTAAATCCCATCACAACAGTGATGACAACCTTGTCTTAAAATATTATTCAATTCTTTAAACTTGTTAAAACCTGAAGTGATTATTAAATTTTGTTATTTGTAATTATACAAATTTAACTTCGATTTAATCCTTTTAAATGTACTGCATGTTTGCTATAGAATAAGTAAAAACAGTATAAGAGCAGGATTGGGAAGGTCAGAGATCAAGAGCCAAGTGAAGCTAACTATAAACGAGGAATGGAAGACAACACGGAAGAACAGTAAAAAAGGAAGACACGCGTTCAAACTGCTGAAAGAACCATCAAGGACGTGTCAGGTCAGAGAAGAACTAAAGGTACCCTCGAACAAAAAGCTGTGGCGTCTTCGTTTTGATGTAGCGTACTTTATGATAAAGGAACCACACAGCCAATAATGTCAGGAAGAAAATGACATAAACCACTACCTGATCCACTGTAGAAAATACGATCAACAGAGGCTAGAATTAAAAACATGGTTTAGAAATCATAATATGGACATGACAGGTGATAAGGTTTTAAGTATAGATGCCCCAGGGGAAGCCCAAACAATACTTAAACGATATATACATAAAACAAAGGAAAATATATACGGTTAATAACAGTTACAATATTGGTAATAATAACAAAAATAATACATTCAACCAAATAGAAATTAAGCAACAAAAACTAACAAATCATTAAAAAAAAAACAACAACAACAAACAGAAAAATTAGCAAACGTATTAACTACTCATGAGACAAGGAAAGACAACGAGGTTTAAAAAAAATAAAAAACACCAACTCAAAAAGAACAAATACTAATACAAATTAAAACCAAGTGCAAAGGACAATAGTTATCTATATACAATATAAAACTTAAAATAAAATGACAAATACTAATATAAATTAAAACCAGCAACTGCAAAAGACAATAGTTATTTAAATTTAATACAAAATTAGTAAATAAAATGACACTAAATACCCCAATTATAACTAATTTTCAGGTTGAACAGGGTAGACCAAGATGGAACGAGAAGAGGCAATAATGGTCAGCTGTTAAGTGCCCGCTCTCCACCCATCACCTTTTCAAAACAACAACAACAACAACTCAGTCAATTTACTACACACACTCTAAACTGAGCTATACCAGAATAATAAGAAGTTTCACTGAGTTAATCAGAGATGGGGGCTTAAACGAGCTAACATAAACCATTGCTTAATCCTTCACAAAAGTTGTCGGCAGATTCTAGAATTAACTTGCTCAGCCAAATGCAGCATTGTTTTCGCTTATCTGAATATTTTGTGAAAATTCCTTTGTGATAGAAGTATCATTACCCTTCTATCTACATATCTGCCAAGAGTAATCTTGTGCGAAGGTAGACACATTTGAAGCCCAAATTAGATACTCTTGAGTTTTGGCCACTGTTGGACCACTACTGCAAAGCAGGGGAGGCAATACCGTCACACGTACTGAAAATATAATGAACATACTGAAAAGTTACAACCAAGCAATTTATTATTATTGACAATACTTGCCAAATTCCATGCCACAAACCCGTCCCTCAAGGGGACCAGCTATAGTTGCGAATCTAAGCTCCATTAGGATCGCAAAAGAAAATAATCATGATAAGTATGTATATGGTGACATTAAGAGGGAGACTGAACACCTATGGGTTTGCCCAAAGTGCAATGATGTCGATTCTGTTCAACAATAACAAAACTTATGATGTGTTACGTGCAGCATTCTCGCCATCTTTATACTGAAACGGAGCGCATTGCACTACACTTTGAGTGAACGTTGTCGTGAACACCCACAAGAATCATCACTAATAGATGCTAACAATGTATTTTATTCGGATTTCACTTTTATCTTCGCAAGTAACCAGTCTGGAGGCCGTAAGGTGGCAGCGCCTCCACCTTGAAAAGGCACAACAGGCCAATTACCTGTTTCCCTTAAAAACTTATTACAGTAGAACTCCATTTATCCGAACCCCTTGGGACCGAGCATCGTTCGGATAATCAAATGTTCGGATAATTGGATTACATAATGTATCGAGTACATGTACACATACGCTCGTATTTCTAAAAATAATTAACCATCACAAGGAAAATACACAATAAAACATATTTACTTGTACTGTAATAATAATATCCACACTGTATTAGATCACCGTATCACCAAAATCTTTTATTTTTTAAGAAAGAGAATTGTTTTCAAAATAACATTACAAACGATTCAAAACCAGGCGCAACTTACGTATACATGTACTTGCACAGATGTAGCCCACTATTTAAAATAATGAGGAATACCCTTTTGCACCAAACTGGATAGTCTCCTTTTGGCTGCTAAGTCCTGCATTCTCTTCAACAGCAGAAGCTGTGTAGAACAGCTGTCATCTTCTTGCTCGTACCAAGTCATCACTGTTTCTAGTGCTATAAAGGCCTCTTCAGGACTTGGTCGACGTTTTGGGTTTTCTTCATAATCTACAAGTACATCATGTACTTCTGAGTAGTCTTCATCATCGGTCACTACATGTATTTGGTTTTCTTCTTGCACAAAAGACAAAATTTCTTCGTCATTCAAAAAATGAAAACCAGAATCATTATCATCTTCTAGCCACATGTGTGCATCATCTTTGTCACAGTCCGAAAATCCGGGCATTGCTTGAAACAGTTCCACAACTTCATTTATGCAATCATCATTTGTGTCCACGGCAGTAGTTTCATTTCCTCCTTTTTTCCCAAGTCCACGGCAGTAGTTTCATTTCCTCCTTTTTTCCCAAGCAATCTATTCCAAGCCTTGTTGAGATTATCTTGTGACAGGGTGGTCCAAGCATCAGCTAACATATAGCAGCAGTCTTTGAGATTAAGCTTTTTGGAAAACGCCACCACACTTTCTTCATCTTCAGCCAACAATAAACGACGCAGGACTTCCTTCTTGTACATCTTTTTAAGCTTTGCTATAACACCCTGATCCATTGGTTGAATCAGTGCTGTTACATTGGGAGGCAGAAAAATTACTTTAAAATTTGCATCAACTGCATTCAATGTATCCGTCTCTGGATGAGATGGTGCATTGTCCAGTTGAAGAATTACTTTCCCAGTTTTCTTTTTTCGTGTTCTCTCAACCTCTTCACATTTGGGATGAACTGATTTGTATACCAATCAAGAAATATTTCACTATTCATCCAAGCACTCTTCTGTGCTTTGTAGCACAATGGGAGACATGTCACATTCTTTAATCAACGTGGTTTTTTGACTTTGCCGATCGTTAGCAACGGTAAACGATGACTTCCACTGGCATTCGCGGCTACCAAAATTGTTACTCTCTCTTTGCACTTTTTAAACACAGGGGCAGCTGCTTCGCGCTGAGATGCAAGTGATTTTTGAGGCATTGATTTCCAGTATAAGCCAGTCTCATAGGCATTATACGCATCATCGAGTGAATAACCTTCTTCTTCCAAAAAAGCCAAGAGTGTTTCTGTAAAATTTTCAGCGGCAGTTGCATCGCTAGATAAAGATTCCCCTTGAGTCTCCAATTCTCTTATGCCATGACGAGATTTAAAGTTTCTTAACCATTCCTGGCTAGTCTTAAAGTCAGGAGGACCGTCAAGTTGATTGTTGAACTGAAGTGCCTTTTCACACAATAGAGAGCCAGAGATAGGTTCCCCTTTGCTTCTTCTTTGCACAACCCATATATACAAAGCCTCTTCCAGTTTCAAATCTTTCGCATTTCTCATGGTTTTACGTTTCTTCGACCCATTTTCACTTTCCAATTTCGATGCAAAACTCATAATTTTATCCTTGTTACTTTTGATGTCAGAGACGGTAGCTTTCCCAACATTGAAAATCCTCGCAAGTGAAGACGCAGTTTCACCTTTTCCTATCGTTTCAATTGACAAAACATTGCGGTTCCTTTTATATGCTTTAGGCTTACTGGAAGATGCCATATCGCACAGAGAAATACTTGTACACCAAAATTTTTCTGCTTTTGTAGCAGAGACAATTATTTTAAGTTGAAGTGTCTGTTTAGCCAGTGTTCTGCCTAGAACGCACACGTACACTGGATTGGTAAACCAGATATTAACTGACTTTATGATATAATGATCTAACTGACTTCCTGTATGTAAGCGACCGACCTTAAGCCCATCCCATCCTCTACAAATTGTTCGCACACATTTGAAGCTTGCCGCATCAAAAGATTCAGAAATGTAGTCTAACGTGACTGGTGACGCCTGGTTTTTTTTTCTGGACAAAGTGTTCGGATAATTGGATGATCGGATAATTGGGGTTCGGATAAATGGAGTTCTACTGTACAAGTAATGCAAGAAAGAAAACCGGACTGATCTTAAAGGCGACGAATTGGCACGGACTACAGACAACGACTTATGGATCATGGAATATTAGGAGTATTAATGGGAAAGACAAATCTAAACAACATTTAGAAATCTTCACAGTACAGCACAAACACATAATTAAGATTACACGAGAGTTGCGTACATTCTGTACTTTTGTATGACGCGGAATGCTGGAGCGTAACAGAAAAAGAAATGTCCAAATTGTCCCCATTCCACACAACCTACTAAAGGAAAATTCTTCGAATTTTTTTTGGCCAAATACCATCTCCAACCAGGAACTGCTTACACGGTGCACGCAAAAAGACTTGCACGCCATCATTGCAGCCAGATGCTGGAATTGGGTTGGTCATGTTCTCAGAAGGGACCCTGACACCATCACCAGAACTGCTATGCTGGAGTCTGGAGAGAGCCAGAGATTGGAAGTGATCACTACCTGTTGACAATTAAAAGAACAACTGAAAGAGTTGCTCGGCCTAGGCATAGCCCACCACCATATAAGAAGCTAAGTAAACGAACACGCGAGATGAGCATTAAGACCTACGCGCTAAGAAAACCAGACGTTAAAATCAGGTATCAGGCGCTTATTGCTACAGCAGTGAGAAACATAGAAGAGCGACCTGATGACATGGAAACCCTCTGGCTTAAATTCAAGGCCATCATAAAAGCAGGTGCAGCAGAAACATGTGGTGAAGTCTGACTTGGGAAAGAGGGAAAGAGGACACCTTGGTGGCAGGGCCGGCTCTACCGACGGCGCAACACGTGCATTTGCACGGGGCGGCAAGCTTTGGAGGGCGGCAAAAAATCTGTTTACTTATTTTTACAATCCAGTCAAAATATTCCGCCTGGGAGGCGCGCTGGTGTACTGGTTACCACACTGCGCTAGCGATCAGGTGTTCACGGTTCAAGCCCGGGCGCGGGCATTTGTAGGAGTGTCATCGACCGGGATTTTGACTGAATAACCTGAACGGCTCCTGAAATAAACCCTCTGTGGATGGTGTCACGGAGTGTTCGAAGGTTTCGTCTAGATTATTTTCGTCTGTTCTTTGGCTGTTTTTCAAGTCTTCACTAATAGTTCTGCCAAACGATCCTAATGCTATCTTTTCCTACAAAGGCACTAAAAGGTATTTCTTTAGGGACGTCAGTACAATTTATTCGCTTGGTCGAAACCACAGTGGTTCCCAGAGGATTATATTTCCGTGTTCAGTTGTCAACTGAAGACGGCCACGATAAATCTTCCGGCATGGCTAAACGAGAGACGGAAATTAATTAACTTGGCGTGGGAATCAGGAATTAATTTTTTTATCGACCGTTCTATGTTGGCGGCTCGAATGTTTCAGTTGTTTTTGAGTGTGCATTCAAGGAAGTTGATTTTGCTCAGTGTTAGTGTGTTATGTGTTACAGTGATAAAAGAGTTCTTTAAACGTTTTATGGAAATTAGTACAGTGCTTCAGCCTCCATTCATTACTAAATAATACATTTTATTGTAAGGTTTATTAAAACAGTTTTAATATTCAAATAGATATATAATTGCGTATTGTCCAGTTCTTGAGCCAACAATGCTTGCCATTTCTTGGAACATCTGATAAATTATATGACCCTAAAAATTGAAATTTTTTAAAGCTTGTTGAACTGATTGCCAGATTTGATAGTGCTATGTGTGAACATTTAATGAGAGTAGCTCGTGGATCGACCCGACATTACCTTGGGAAAAACATTCAAAATGAATTGATTGCTCTTCTCTCTGGAACCATAAAAAAAAAGAAATAATTTCTGTGGTGGAGAAAGCTAAATATTATAGCATAGTTGCAGACTGTACTCCCGATGTAAGTCACATTGAACAATTAACACTAATTGTAAGATTTGTTAATACGAATCCAGATGATATCAACATTCATGAGCATTTTCTTGGTTTCATTGCCGTAGAAGCCACTACAGGCTCAGCGTTAACCGAATGCATTCTAAGAAAATTGTCAGACATGGATATTCCAATCGCAAACATGCGTGGCCAGGGGTATGACAGTGGATCAAATATGAAAGGAAAACATTAAGGAGTTCAACAACGTATTACGGACTTGAACCCGAGAGCTTTTTATATCCCTTGCTGTTCTCATTCTCTTAACTTGGTGGTCAATGATGCCGCGATGTCATCTAGAGAAGGGGTTTTATTTTTTGAAACGGTTCAGAAATTGTATGTGTTTTTCTCAGCGTCAACACTGCGTTGGGGAATCCTTAAGAAACATATTACAACTCTAACGCCCAAGCCACTAAGTACAACTCGCTGGGAATCTAGAATCGAGACCATTCGTCCTTTAAGATATTATATTGAGGAATTTTATGATGCATTGATTGAAATTGCTGATGAGGAGTCAGTAGACAAAATGGCGAGACATGAAGCTGAAACCCTTGCCCTAAAACTCAGAGATTTTAAATTTTTATGTTGTCTAGTTATATGGCACTATGTTTTAAACGAAATTAATGTTGCTAGTAAACTGTTGCAAATCATAAAAAAATGGAATTGACTAGTGCCATAACAACTTTGAGAAATGTTCTCCAAAGCCTTAAGAATCTCAGAAATTATGAATCATTTCAAAATTTTCTTATTGATGCTACAACATTAGCTGAGAAAGTTGAAGCTGATCCTGATTTGATACCAACGTTTGAATGTACTAGAGTGCGTCGGCAGAAAAAGCAACACAACTATGAAGCAAGAGATGAACCTATTTTGGATCCCAAAACTGAATTCAAAATTGAATTTTTCTTTTTTTATTATTGATGTTGCAACTAATTCTATTGAAGAAAGGTTCCAGCAATTGGAACATCACAGTTCACATTTTTCCTTTTTATATAACATCCCTAAATTGAAATCTGAGTCGACAAATGAGCTCTTAAACAAATGTAAAAACCCAGAAGGCGTTTTAACACATCAAGAAAATAGAGACATTGATGCCATTGAGCTGTGTGATGAACTGAAAGTAGTATCCAAATTAGTACCAGAAAATCCACCGCCAATTGAAGTTCTTCGTTATATTATTGAAAATAACATTGCTCCTAATGTCGCTATAGCCTTAAGAATATTACTAACTTTGTCTGTAACGGTAGCAAGTGGTGAGCGTAGTTTTTTTCAAAACTGAAGCTTATTAAAACTTATTTACGCTCAACAATGGCCGAAACTAGATTGGAAATACTTGCCATGATTTCAATTGAACATGAAATCGGTCAAAAATTAGACTACGCAGACCTTATTTCTGCTTTTACAAATATGAAAGCAAAAAAAGTGTCTTTTTAAGGAGTACATACTTCAAACAATATAAATTCAAATACAGTAGAACTCCATTTATCCGAACCCCAATTATCCGAACATCCAATTATCCGAACACTTTGTCCAGAAAAAAAAAACCAGGCGTCACCAGTCACGTTAGACTACATTTCTGAATCTTTTGATGCGGCAAGCTTCAAATGTGTGCGAACAATTTGTAGAGGATGGGATGGGCTTAAGGTCGGTCGCTTACATACAGGAAGTCAGTTAGATCATTATATCATAAAGTCAGTTAATATCTGGTTTACCAATCCAGTGTACGTGTGCGTTCTAGGCAGAACACTGGCTAAACAGACACTTCAACTTAAAATAATTGTCTCTGCTACAAAAGCAGAAAAATTTTGGTGTACAAGTATTTCTCTGTGCGATATGGCATCTTCCAGTAAGCCTAAAGCATATAAAAGGAACCGCAATGTTTTGTCAATTGAAACGAAAACAGAAATTATCAAGAGACTAGGAAAAGGTGAAACTGCGTCTTCACTTGCGAGGATTTTCAATGTTGGGAAAGCTACCGTCTCTGACATCAAAAGTAACAAGGATAAAATTATGAGTTTTGCATCGAAATTGGAAAGTGAAAATGGGTCGAAGAAACGTAAAACCATGAGAAATGCGAAAGATTTGAAACTGGAAGAGGCTTTGTATATATGGGTTGTGCAAAGAAGAAGCAAAGGGGAACCTATCTCTGGCTCTCTATTGTGTGAAAAGGCACTTCAGTTCAACAATCAACTTGACGGTCCTCCTGACTTTAAGACTAGCCAGGAATGGTTAAGAAACTTTAAATCTCGTCATGGCATATGAGAATTGGAGACTCAAGGGGAATCTTTATCTAGCGATGCAACTGCCGCTGAAAATTTTACAGAAACACTCTTGGCTTTTTTGGAAGAAGAAGGTTATTCACCCGATGATGCGTATAATGCCTATGAGACTGGCTTATACTGGAAATCAATGCCTCAAAAATCACTTGCATCTCAGCGCGAAGCAGCTGCCCCTGTGTTTAAAAAGTGCAAAGAGAGAGTAACAATTTTGGTAGCCGCGAATGCCAGTGGAAGTCATCGTTTACCGTTGCTAACGATCGGCAAAGTCAAAAAACCACGTTGATTAAAGAATGTGACATGTCTCCCATTGTGCTACAAAGCACAGAAGAGTGCTTGGATGAATAGTGAAATATTTCTTGATTGGTATACAAATCAGTTCATCCCAAATGTGAAGAGGTTGAGAGAACACGAAAAGAAAACTGGGAAAGTAATTCTTCAACTGGACAATGCACCATCTCATCCAGAGACGGATACATTGAATGCAGTTGATGCAAATTTTAAAGTAATTTTTCTGCCTCCCAATGTAACAGCACTGATTCAACCAATGGATCAGGGTGTTATAGCAAAGCTTAAAAAGATGTACAAGAAGGAAGTCCTGCGTCGTTTATTGTTGGCTGAAGATGAAGAAAGTGTGGTGGCGTTTTCCAAAAAGCTTAATCTCAAAGACTGCTGCTATATGTTAGCTGATGCTTGGACCACCCTGTCACAAGATAATCTCAACAAGGCTTGGAATAGATTGCTTGGGAAAAAAGGAGGAAATGAAACTACTGCCGTGGACTTGGGAAAAAAGGAGGAAATGAAACTACTGCCGTGGACACAAATGATGATTGCATAAATGAAGTTGTGGAACTGTTTCAAGCAATGCCCGGATTTTCGGACTGTGACAAAGATGATGCACACATGTGGCTAGAAGATGATAATGATTCTGGTTTTCATTTTTTGAATGACGAAGAAATTTTGTCTTTTGTGCAAGAAGAAAACCAAATACATGTAGTGACCGATGATGAAGACTACTCAGAAGTACATGATGTACTTGTAGATTATGAAGAAAACCCAAAACGTCGACCAAGTCCTGGAGAAACTATAACATGTACACACTATAGTTAAGTGTTTGTGACTCAACAGTTCATCGTTCCACTTGAGAAGAGCATCCCCTATATGTAAGTAATGTAACTACATTTATTTCATATAATTGTCTCTAATAAAGTCAATGGTTTATTTTAGGACTATACAGTATTTTCATCAATTTATTAATACATTATTATTAATGGTACTATTTAAGATTAGACTAATGGTCATGAAATTAATGTTGAAGCTTGTTTAACATAATGGTTTTAAAAATTCCAAACGTTAATTTGAGGTTGGGCTGGGGCGGCAAGGTATGTATTGCACGGGGCGGCAAAATTCCTAGGGCCGGCCCTGCTTGGTGGACAGAGGAAATCAAAGAGAAAATAAGAGAGAAGAAACATGCATGGAAACAATGCTTAGAAGCTAACAACACAATAGGAAAAACAGAAATATAGAGAATATGTGATCCTCAGAACAGAAGCAAAGAACAAGGTGCTAGTAGCAAAACATAAATCCTGGGAAGAATTGGGAGAAAAGCTTGAAAAAGATGCTCCAGAAAACCAGAAATTGTTCTACGAGACCCTAAAGAGCACTGTAGCGTAAGGTTTTTATGAGTATAGTTGTCAGTAGTAGATACTGATAAAAGAGAGAAAGAATTCTGCCTGAAATGAATATAGTCCCAGTGTCAGAGAAGAGCATTGGTATCACAGGATAGTTACGGCTGTAGTCAGAACAGAAGAGTTCAGGACCACCACTGGTGTAAGACAAGGTGATATCCTGTCACCTTATCTTTTCATACTCCTCATGGACGATGTCATCAAGAAAGTATTCAGTGGGATACTGGAAAATGAGACAGGTCTGTATTTCAGAGCTGGCATTAGCTGATGATATTGCCCTGATTGCTAAATCCGAGGCACATCTCCAATCCAACCTGCAAGTCTGGAACGAATAGCTGGAGAAAAGAGGGATGGTCATAAGCAGCTCTAAAACAAAATCCATGGTGATATCACGAGAAGAAAGAAGACATCAGATTAAGCTGCGAGAACATGTCCTGGAGCAGGTCGACCACTCTAAATACCTCGGAGCTATTATAGACCGAAAGGGAGGCATCAAAGAAGAGTTGGCCACTCGAAAAACAACAGCTGGGAGACTTTTTCAGGCCATAAATCGAGGATTCCTCAGCAAAAGAGAGGTTGGTAAGAAAACGAAGATGGCGGTATACTGCCCCACCTATGTCCCAGTCTTGACATATGGATGCGAGTCATGGGCAATGACTGCAACCCATAAAAGCCAGATCCAAACCTCAGAAATGAGGTATCTGAGGAAGGTGGTTGAAGTAACAAGGAGAGACATAGTCCGCAACCAGACGATACGTCAAGGCCTAAAATCCCACCCCCTGCAGACCCAAGTAGAACAGTCCCAACTAAGATGGTTTGGCCATGTCTGCAGAATGGGAGAAGATCGGCTACCACGACAAGCATGGGAAACAAAGAGCCAGGGATCCAGACCCCCAGGACGACCCAAAGTCCGCTGGGAGGACAACATTAGACAATCTTTGAAGGACCGAGGACTAGAATGGAACCAGGCCAAGAGGAAGACAGCCGATAGGATAGTCTGGCGCTCTCTCTTCCAAACCTCTACACCTCACGGTAGAAGGGGAACGATTAACTAAGTAAGTAAGGTATGTCTATTTGTGGTAAAGTATGTTTTGCTTGATCTTTAACCTGTATTGAACGCCGCATATTTTGATACGTCACCGGTTATCAATGACGTAACGCAGGTCGCGCTAATTTATTCTAACGGCTAATCATCTGGGCCTTTCGTATGTTTCATTCGTCCAAGCAAGACTGTGGTGGATTTTGCTGTTAAATAGCTAAAATGTGAATTTATGCAGATGTGAGGTCAAGCTGTGAAAGCCCCTGAGTCTAATAAATAATAGGTTATGTATTTTCAGAGAACCTTACGACATCAACCTGCGACGTATTTTTCTCCTGAGTAAAATAATGGTGTATGAATGTTATCTGGCTAGTGTCTAGGGTAATGTAAAATGTGATGTAATAAACTGACAACAAATATATCTAAGACTATAGGAAAAGTAATTAACAACACCCAGAGTTAAGTTTAAATGTGAATTAATTTTTTTACAATTTATTGTTCCAGTATCACAATTTTGTGTATACTGGAATATTGAACTTCAAAATGATCAATCAAAATATTTACATCAAAATGATTCAATTTATAACTGTATATATTATTATTCACACATTTAATTACATGTGTCAATCTGGGACAGTTTCAATGTACTATTGCTCCTATGAATTTGTACTGTTAGGAAGAACGTCTGAGTTCATCACAATCTGAATAATTTATTAAACACTTGGGAAATGAGAGTAATTTGGTTTGACCTATCAAATGCCTGCAGACACTGGCTTAACTTTGTAGCTTCTGATGTGCAGGATGCAGTATAGTCACACCACCAGCTTCCAATAACAAGTCAGGCTTCTGATCTTGAAATAACAAGGAGGCACACAGTTGATACTGCCTCACTTCTTTAGGATGCAGAAATATACATATCTCAGTTGACCTGGGCTCACTTCGAGTCATAGATGAAACCCTGGAACAATATAAATGCGGCCTACATCACCCTCTGATATACTCTCTCTTTCCCTAACTAAACATTTTCAATTACATTCAGATTCAGCATGGTAACTACACAATTAGTTAACGTTCTTAATTGGTTTGTTACCCCATTCATGGTCAATTAAACTTCAAACTACAGTTTGACACTTTCCTTGACAAAGGAAACATTATAAGTTAATAATATCAAGTCATGTACAAAGACGGTGACTTGCTGAAGAAGACGGCCAGTGGTTTTCCTGGTCTTATGTCACAATACTGTACAACAATTTCCCCATTACTATTTAATTTTATTTTCTCCCAAAGTGTCAGAAAACCTGTCGGGCTTTTCTACAACCTGTTACTATATTTCTTAACAACTCTGTGAAACAACACAAAGTTTGATGTTGACTTTCCTCTCGTTAATTTTACCCACATAATTTTCATACATATTCAATAATACATACATCTTAATAATCATAATAATGATACAAAGGTTTTATTTCTTACCGCATCAAATGAAAATTTCCTACTAATAAGGTTAATTGCGATATATATGGTCAAATCCAGATCGCTTGCTGGTGCAGATCAGCAAAGCCAAGACAGTACTTTTATCTTGCTTTTAACACAACTTTATTGTAGAAACAATTTTCTAGAGTGGCGACGAACGCCTTTCCCAAATGATTTTTATCACCCTCATAGTATATTTGACTCCAGCCAATCAGGACCTGTTTGGCTTCTAGCGTCGTATTTTCAAACTGAACTCAAATTTTCAAATCTTGGACTACCCTACCCTTCCCCAGTATCTGTCAAGCTGAGAAAGAAGTAGTCTGTTCGTCCATCTGTTTTCTGTCAATATCTCCTTTATTTACTACTAGTTTATAATTCTGACAAGTAATTTGTGATCCTGTTGCTGTATGTCACACAGTGGTTACATTTTTATAAGTTTATTCATTATATTTACTATTTTCGTTTTCCTACTATCTAACCTTGTATGCTTTGCTTTTGGTTCAAATTCAAATTTCTGTAAACAACGAACTAGTGACACGACCACCAATGCACGATATAAAATACAGCGCTCTACTGGAGTAGGGGAAGCAGATAGGCAAACAACCACGAGCGGGTTTATTTATTATCATAGGAGTAAAATCTTACTGAATTTAGCGATTGTTTCACAGATTTCGCTACAAAGACGTAATTTTTCGAGCTTCCGGAGTTGTGGAGAGATTGATTATTTTAAAGTGGCATCATTATGTTTTCGAAGGCCGCCACTTGTTTTTTCAACAATCGTTAATATGGTCCCGAACTTATGAAGAAGTTTCCGCACCTTCGTTTTTACAGAGAAGAGTTTTTCTACAAGAAAACAAAACTAACATTTCAGTCGCATTACTTGGGTGTTCGTGAATGGCACGCGCCTCTAGTCAGAACGGCCAAGATTGAATGAAGAAGACGAATATGTATATGATTGCAGCATGCATGCTTATTGAGATGCCTAATGATTTTTGTGGACTTATGGACGGACTATGTTTATGAGGAGACATATGTTGAAGATTCTCCATTGTCATTGTGTTATGAAGAACCAAATAAATTTATGCTACATTTATTATTGTGGACCCACTTCCCGGCGACTTGAGTTATTCTACCAGTTCGTGTCCTGTATGAACAACCCTAGTGCACTCGACAACATAACACGATGTACTCTACAAGATAGACACTAAAACATACAAAAAGAACCCCAACACCTTTGTTGGCCATACAACAATTATTTGGTGGCCAGAAACCTCCGTAACAACTATATGGTGACATGCAGAAGTTCCCCAGAAGGTAACAGTCTATTATTTCAGAACTGCTTTCTCACCATAACACCTATTATTTGTGTTAATTTGCTTTGACCACTCACAATTGCTGCTTGAATTTTGTCACATAAAATACTTATCATGCAAGTCATGTGACTGTCCTTTATTAATAATATACAGCAGTATCAGTTGCAGGTCTTGCACTAGACCACGAAGCACTGATGGAACCTAGTACTTGAATCTAGATAGCAATTTCTGATGCTCCTGTGTTGGTCCAGGAATGCACTCTTGATCTAAGATTCTAGACCTCTGGTTGTAGTATGACATGAATGAACCTGGAGACAATATGTGACAAGTGGCTAGCCTTTTGTCATCTGTTCCACGAGCCTATGTGTCCATGAATGAGAGTGTTCAGATGTGTGCATGTATATGAATGATACATAGATCAGTTCTGCGCAGAATAGCGAGACAAGACAGTCGTCTATCTGCATAAACATTCTAAAACAATACATGAATAAAATATAATACATTTTATACATAATTATGATGCTACCTTTGCCTTTCACATATATGGAGTGCCAAGTCCATTATTCCATTATAACAACATTCAACTTACCATTCCAAATGGCAATTCTGATAATCGTTGATATGCATCGAATTTTCTTACACATTGTTAGTATTCTAGTTCACTGTTTAGATGCTGCCACTGTTAGTATCTGTGTTCGGTATGTATTAGTGAGTGTGTGCCAGAACAGTCACTCACAACACAGGTACGCACATAGAAGTCATAGATGGTTGTAAACGGTGGTGACATTTAACAATGATTTATTAAGTCACAGCACATCATCACGTAGACATAAGACGAATACACCGTTACAACAAAAGGTACGAATTCAGTATACTCATAAGACTGCACTCACGGCAGTTAATAATAATATCAGCGCTATAATGTCCTCACGACTCAGTATACTCATAGACTGCAAATATGGCAGTTATATTACTGGCCTTACAAATCTTGGCCTACATAAATCTTGGCCTACATAAATCTTGGCCTACCATAAATCTTGGCCCACATAAATCTTGGCCTACACAAATCTTGGCCTACATAAATCTTGGCCTACATAAATCTTGGCCTACACAAATAATCTTCTTGGCCTAAACAGTACAATTCTCAATAAAGCCTGCAACACGGCAGCTTAAAAAAATCTTGATTACACAATAAAGGCTCACCAGGCTCAGCTATAATAATCTTCATATGGCCTTAAACAGTACTAAACAAAAGCTTCATTACACTATAATAATGTTCATATGGCCTAAACAAAAGCCTGCATCACACGGCAGCTATAATAATGTTCATATGGCCTAAACAAATCTTCATTGCAGTGTATCACATAGGCTGTACACACAGCGAAATATATAAGTCGACATTTTCTCAAATCCTACGTAGGCATACATTATCCAAAAACACTGGGACTCGACCTACACGGTCCACGCCCCAAAACACAACTCCCTAATCACACACTAGTCCCGCCAAAAACCCCGTCACGAGATTCGGCTGTCTTGAACACCGCTCTCGATAACACATGCAGACTAGCTGCGAGCTATTAACATGACTCAAAACAGTACAGAATAAACACATCTCAACACTTGAGATTAAACAGCGTTCACACGCTTATCTGTACTCTGTCACTCGAAAAATAGGAGAAGATAATTCTATCCTAAAGTCAAACAAGTATCCGCTTAATCAAGCGTTGCAACTCGAAATTTAATTTGTTCAAAACATTCTAAAGATTACTTCCCCTTCCATAAGTTCCACTTGCAACAGTTACCACCCGCTCCGGGAAAAAAAATGATTCTATCATTTTTTTGAAAAAAATTAACTCCCAAAAACAAAAAATTTATAACATATGCCTACAAAAATCATCTTACTCTAAATCAAATTATATCTACAACAAATATCAGCATTAAAGTGTAAAGTAGCAATTAAAGCGTACAGTATAATCAGCTAAGTATAAAAAGTAATTAGTTAAATATACAAATATGATCAGTTCCAAAATTAAGTTACGTATATTTAGTACAAACCAAACTGACAACAACCGATCGAAAGAGAAAACACAAGATCAATCAAAAGAAGAATGATCTGTAAAAAAGGAAAGTAAGAACTCAACAATACCATATACTCATAACTAAGTTGGACAATTACATGTAAAATAAATACAACTATCATAAGTAGATATCATATCAAATCATATAACCATTCCAACAATACAAAGAATAGAAGTATAAGTGTTGAAAGAAGACAAAGTATACAAATAGAATCAAGTAAAACGAAGATGAGGTACGAAAGTATAAACAAGATATGAAATGCATACCGAAAAGACAACAGAAAAGAAGGAATGAAATGAAGAATAGTTACCAAAGACAGATAGAAAGCAAAGGCACGAACGCAGAGAAAGTCAATAACAATACATACTCATAAATATTTAGATTAGACAACGTATTCAAAAATAAATATATAAACATGATCGAAAGGCACAACACAAAATCAAAGTATATCTATACTAACACCACCAAAAAATAATTTATAACTAAACAAAACCTATAAGTAATTTAACCAAGTTACAAGAGTTATACAAAACTAAAATAAATAAATTATAGGCATCGAACAAACAAGTAATAGCATTGCTATAACTATAATACGACCAACGCACAATCAAGCGCTAAAAAATAAAAATACATCATAATAAAAAACAACTTTTTACAAGAACTAATCAATCTACATATCAATGATATCACGCAGTCAAATGCTGGGCACACACAACAAAAAATTACAATGCCAAAAAAAAAAAAAATCATTTTTTTCCAAAAGTACCGTACAAACATATTTTTTTACGATAAGTTACATAAAAACAGTATTTAATTTTTAAGTAATTCAAGACCACTAAAACCTAATAATGAAATCAATATTTTAACAAAATGAGTGAAATATAAAACAAAAATCCTATCTCAAAGAAACCCTCAAATCAACACATGTAAATTTAATTTATCCTTTAAGTTCTTTCTGCTGACAGTTAAGTTCAGCTCAGTACAATGCTATTTAGCTATAACTTTATCAATAAATCTACACTTTGTTGCTAATATATAATATGCAAAAGGTTCTATAAAAATATCTACAAAAAAAAAAAAAAAAAAGTTTTTTTTTTTTTAAAAATAATCTGCTAAGAAAATAATCTGCATACCTGACTGGCAAGAAATCAAGTTCTGGAAAAATCAAAGTTTCCCAATAATATATAAATAACATAAAAATGTATAAACATGTAATCAAACTACCGACATAAAAATAACAACAATTAAAAAATTATGGCAATCAAAAGATGCATAGAAATAATCATTACAACAAAATTATATGTTATTTCAAAACAACCACATGTCATGTACTAATATAGAATACAAAAATATTTACTATCAAAAAAATAAAAATAAATACGCCGCAAAATTTCCCACTCTCTTGTAAACATGCTTGACCTTCAGTAAGCAACACCTCAGATTTTAGTTTGACGCTGACAGGTTTCGGTTGACTACTCGAGCGGAAAGTTGACCTATATTTCTGACCGTCAATATGTCGCAGAAGCCTTGACTCTTATCGCAACGTAGCTTCTGTCAACAAATACAAATAAAATTTCCATTTTACTCAATAGTGAAATTTAATGAGAAAAACGTAGAAATCACATTTACAATTACCCAGCACCGGCTTGTGTAAAGCACCGGTCTCTTCACGATGTCACTAGCTCTTCCTATCACATGTAGATGTCACAGAATACTTGGGGACAACATGACCGACCTTGAATGTCGCCGCTGCCGTAGGCTGAAACAAAGTGTTATATTCACAACAACAAGCAGAGCAAGCAATAGTATTCAAGCATCCACTGTTATTTTTACTCTGTTTACCTTGATTATAAATGACTCTGGGCTCATGTTGAACAAAATTAGCACAATTGCGCTTATTATTTGTTCTATGATCAAAATACTTATTATTACCGTTGCCTTGTTTACAAATAATGACTTTAGTCTTTTGTTTAGGAACATTACTCTGGTGATGTAAAGCAACATTTGAAAAGCTATTATCTCTATCATACTTTCCAACACTCTTACAATCAAAACTTTGAGATTTGTTAAATTGTCTACAGTATCTACGAAAGGGAAAATTATTATTTACTGATCTCCCTTGGTACTGTTTACTCTTGGGGTTATCTCTCTTCCTAGAACTGTTTTTCTTCTCCCTTATGGGAATATATTTACCAATTGTTTCAAACTGACTGTGCTGAGTTTGACAACTGCCAGAAACAATAGTATCTCTATTGTTCCGCATATGGGTTTCATCTTTGGAACAAGTAGTAATAGCCTCAACACCCGCTATTAATTTCTGAGTATTTCCAGTAGTAGAGAAATATTTGCTCTTATGAGTCTTGACCTGAAATTTATCACCTTTCATTTCCTGACCAACGGAACTGGCTGTTATACAAGAATCTTTGTTGGTCTGACGCCAAGAATTATTACTGGAACTATCAGTAATATTAGAACTTTTAAAGTTGTATTTACCACGAAAAGATCTGTCTTTACCATGAATGACATCTCTCTGAGCAAAAAGTGTATGGGGCTGACTTTTCGCAACTTTCTGTCTATCATTGTCAACATTGACAGAAGAGCACCTTTTGTTTTTCAAAACCATATCTAGTAAGCCAAATATTCTTTCCCTTGCTTCCGCAATTTCATTATCTTTAAGTGAAATCGTTTGACTTAACCTTTTATTTAAATCCTTAACAGCTAAAACTTGTCGCTTTCTTCTGCTAGCAAATTTTCAATTTAGCGACCTTCTCTTTCTCAGCCGTCAACTCTACCACTAAAGTCTCTTTCTCGTACTGTTCTTTATTTGCCCTCAACTGAGTCAACTCTATTGTTTGACTGAATCTTAATATAATCATTGCTATTATTAAGCTCATCAATCTTTTCTGGAATCATCGCACTCTTTTCTTCCTGTTGGAGACCAAGATTCTCTTCAAGCAATATCATCCATTAAATCAAGAAGTGTTTCTATGTATAAGACCTTCACGTTCATTGGTCGGTCTCAACTTTTCAATTTTTCATAAATCTGTTTTTCTTCATTGGACCTCTCTGTGTGTAATATTTTCTACCTCAATTTGCTTATCTTTTCATCTGGACTTCCAATTGCTTTATCTTCAACAATGCTAAATCCAAACTTGCTTGTACTCTAGCAAGTTCCAGGTTTGACTTTTGCAATTCACCCGTAAGTCTAGACACTGTTTCATGTACTTTACTCACTTCAGCGGTACTCTCTAAGAAGTTTTCCCTTTGTTGTTTTTTTCTTCTTAATTCCTCATCTTCTAACTCCTTCTTTTGACCATCAGAAATGCCGTATTGAATCATCTTGTGTATTCTCCTCCTTATGTGATCGTGTTTAATACCTAATATAGTTGTACAAAAAAATCAATTGAAGATTCCCAAAGTAACCAAATCTGCTAAATCTTTACCCATCCTTAGATGAGGATGAGAGTGAAAATTCTCCTCAGCAAAACACATAAGGGCGCTTGACGCATTGACCAAAAATTTGTCTATCACATGTTCCTCAAGCTGTGGGCCTTTTAATTCTTGATAATCTCTACCTTCTTCCCACAAATAAGCCAATACAGGCCTCATCCTCAGGATCTATATCATCATCATCCATAGTGATTCACTTACTTAATCAAATATATATAGTAATCACTTATAGTTATGACAAATTACTGTCTCAAAAGGTTGGACAATCACCTTTCCAGCTCACAAAGTTAACTATTTGTCAAGAAATGAGCTTATTCCTCAATTCTGTATCACCAATTCCTTTTTATAGCACCTTTATCAAGTCACATCATTATCAGGAAAATCGACATATGTCAACAGCCATTAACACCTATGCATAAAATCTCAATCATATGTCAAATTAGACATAAACAACAATAACAACAGAATGAGCAATTAGGGAGGCCCAGTGACATATATGAAGTGACACAATTTCATCATCATCATCAGTTGCCATCTCCACAACGAAGGTTGGCTGTAATGGATCTCCAACGTCTTCTGTCTTATCTTGTTGTTGTGATCCCATTACTTTCTGTAGGAAGTACGTGGTAAGGCCCCAATCTCTTCCACGGTGGCTAGCCATTGTCTTTTTCTATGTCCGACATGCCTCTAGTGCGCCACACACTTTGCTGTTTCGCTTTGCGAGCCGTTGATCTTCTCAGATTCCTCCGCAATTTACAGAAGACTAAATCACTTATCTGTCAATGATCCCGTTTCTTTCCGCCATGACACTGGATATCACATAGACTGCTAAAACCTCCACTGCGGGAAAGCACTGGAACTCGATTCGTTTCTCTTCAGGTAATTTCGTCAATCTGATATGTGCTTAACAATGCACAAGTTGACAGGAACCATAATACTGCACACACTGCAACTCTTGACTCTTCTATAGTCTGAAATGTACACGGCAACTCCGTGTATCATAACATCTTGAACTTGTGATGGTGACAACTGGCACAGGTAACCCGAATATTGCAGGAATCCGTCACAACCCGTACAAATGCTGGTACAAATACTGTCCAAGTCTAATTGAACTTCCTTGACCACTGCAGACGTTGTTGTAGTCTATAGGCATGAAATACGACGTCAAATGCTACTGGTGTAAAGTTGCATACTACCAAATAAAGCGTGCGTTGTTTCTCAAATGCGCCACCCAGGCAGACAATAACTAGGTCAAAGTTCTGAAGTACAGGAGATTCAAGGCACGCCCACATAGGGCTAATTATAACACAGTCAAGTGTTCTACACTCTTGTCACGTGAAAGTCATATGTATTATTTCCAACTTGTAGTGACTGATCCTCTAGATATGTTATGGTCTGGTGGACAAAATTTGCTTCATTTTATCCTCTTGCTTCAAGTACATATCACTGTAGAGGTAACCATTTCTTAATCGTATAAGCCACCCAGGCACATCTTAAATCATATCCAATGATACGAAAACTACGCCACTTAGGCTATCGACGCGAATAGTCGTAGATGTCAGATCCTGTTAACTGAAAACCACCAACTGATACAATCTATATTGTTGTTTAGATGGTGCGTGTTAGTATCTGGTTCGGTATGTATTGTGAGTGTGTGCCAGAACAGTCACTCACAACACAGGTACGCACATAGAAGTCATAGACTGGTTGTAAACGTGCGTGTTGGAACAGTCACTCACAACACAGGTACATCGATGACATAAATGACACACACTCGACAGCAAAACACGAATCATATAATTTCCACATTGCATTAAATATATATAATACGGCCTGTCCACATCCTGGCCTATAATAATCTTCATATGGCCTGAACAGTGCTCCAATACTCCATAAAGCCTGCATCACACGGCAGCTATAATAATGTTCATATGGCCTAAACAAATCTTCATTACACAATAAAGCCTGCTCACCCGGCGGCTATAATAATCTTCATATGGCCTAAACAGTACTCCAATTCTCAATAAAGCCTGCATCACACGGCAGCTATAATAATGTTCATATGGCCTAAACAGTACTCCAATTCTCAATAAAGCCTGCATCACCCGGCAGCTATAATAATGTTCATATGGCCTACACAAATTTCATATGGCCTAAACAGTACTCCAATACTCACTAAAGCCTGCATCATACGGCAGCTTCAATAATCTTCAAAATATGGCCTACAAAAGTACTTCAATACATAGCAAAGCCTGCATCACACGGCAGCTCCAATAATCTTCAAAATATGGCCTACAAAAGTACTCACAATACACAGCGAAGCCTGCATCACACGGCAGCTATAATAAGGTTCATATGGCCTAAACAAATCTTCACTGCAGTGTATCACATAGGCTGTACACACAGCGAAATATATAAGTCGACATTTTCTCAAATCCTACGTAGGCATACATTATCCAAAAAACACTGGGACTCGACCTACACGGTCCACGCCCAAAAACACAACTCCCTAAATCACACACTAGTCCCGCCAAAAAACCCGTCACGAGATTCGGCTGTCTTGAACACCGCTCTCGATAACACATGCAGACTAGCTGCGAGCTATTCACATGACTCAAAACAGTACAGAATAAATACATTAAACAGCGTTCACACGCTTATCTGTACTCTGTCACCCGAAAAATAGGAAAAGATAATTCTATCCTAAAGTCAGACAAGTATCCGCTTAATCAAGCGTTGCAACTCGAAATTTAATTTGTTCAAAACATTCTAAAGATTACTTCCCCTTCCATAAGTTCCACTTGCAACAGTTACCACCCGCTCCGGGAAAAAAAATGATTCTATCATTTTTTTTGAAAAAATTAACTCCCACAAACAAAAAATTAGAAGAAAAAGAAGCTCTAACATATGCTTACAAAAAAAAAATCATCTTATTTTAAATCAAAATTATATCTACAAGAAATATCAGCATTAAAGTGTAAAGTAGCAATTAAAGCATACAGCATAATCAGCTAAGTATAAAAAGTAATTAGCTAAATATACAAATATGATGAGTTCCAAAATTAAGTCAATTATACGTAGTACAAACCAAACCGACAACAACCGATCGAAAGAGATCAATCAAAAGAAGAATGATCTGTAAAAAAGGAAAGTAAGAACTCAACAATACTATATACTCATAATTAAGTTGGATAATTACATGTAAAATAAATACAACTATCATAAGTAGATATGTTATATCAAGTCATATAACCACTCCAACATTACAAAGAATAGAGGTATAAGTGTTGAAAGAAGACAAAGTATACAAATAGAATCAAGTAAAACGAAGATGAGGTACGAAAGTATAAACAAGATATGAAATCCATACCGAAAAGACAACAGAAAAGAAGGAATGAAATGAAGAATAGTTACCAAAGACAGA
This sequence comes from Oreohelix idahoensis, assembly GCA_024509875.1. Taxonomy (NCBI): domain Eukaryota; kingdom Metazoa; phylum Mollusca; class Gastropoda; order Stylommatophora; family Oreohelicidae; genus Oreohelix; species Oreohelix idahoensis. The sequence continues at coordinate 2,549 of JAMPIV010012624.1, read as the reverse complement.
TAGAAAGCAAAGGCACGAACGCAGAGAAAGTCAATAACAGTACATACTAATAACTGTTTTGATCAGATAACCTATTCAAAAATAAATATATAAACATGATCGAAAGGCACAACACAAAATATCAAAGTATATCTATACTAACACCATCAAAAAATAATTTATAACTAAACAAAACCTAATAAGTAATTTAACCAAGTTACAAGAGTTATACAAAACTAAAATAAATAAATTATAGGCATGGAACAAACAAGTAATAGCATTGCTATAACTAATACGACCAACGCACAATCAAGCGCTAAAAAATAAAAAATACATCATAATAAAAAACAACTTTTTACAAGAACTAATCAATCTACATATCAATGATATCACGCAGTCAAATGCTGGGCACACACAACAAAAAATTACAATGCCAAAAAAAAAAAAAAATCATTTTTTCAAAAGTACCGTACTAACATATTTTCTAACGATAAGTTACATAAAAACAGTATTTAATTTTTAAGTAATTCAAGACCACTAAAACCTAATAATGAAATCAATATTTTAACAAAATGAGTGAAATATAAAAACAAAAATCCTATCTCGAAGAAACCTTTAAATCAACACATGTAAATTTAATTTATCCTATAAGTTCTTTCTGCTGACAATTACGTTCAGCTCAGTACAATGCTATTTAGCTATAACTTTATCTCTTATTCAAATCGATAAGATGTAGATTATAAATAAATCTACACTTTGTTGCTAATATGTCATATGCAAAAGGTTCTATAAAAATATCTACAAAAAAAATGTTTTTTTTTTTTTTTTAAATAATCTGCAAAGAAAATAATCTGCATACCTGACTGGCAAGAAATCAAGTTCTGGAAAAATCAAAGTTTCACAATATGTTGACAAATCCAAATACAAGATCATTTATGATACATGCAAGCTATTTCCAAAATTACATTTTACCACATAACAGATAATTCACATCTTCTCTGTATGTTCTATATATTAATTAACCATGACATCAAACTATCGAAATAAAATTAACAATAATTAAAAAAAAAAATTATGGCAATCACATGATGCATAGAAACAATCATACAACAAAATTATATGTTATTTCAAAACAACAACATGTCATATACTAATATAGAATACAAAAAATATTTACTGTCTTCACATTAAAAAAAAATAAATAAATCAGACGCGAAGTCTCCCACTCTCTTGTAAACATGCTTGACCTTCAGAAAGTAACACCTCAGATTTTAGTTAGACGCTGACATGTTTCGGTTGACCACTCGAGCGGAAAGTTGACCTATATTTCTGACCGTCAATATGTCGCAGAAGCCTTGACTCTTATCGCAACGTAGCTTCTGTCAACAAATACAAATGAAAATTTCCATTTTACTCAATAGTGAAATTTAATGAGAAAAACGTAGAAATCACATTTACAATTACCCAGCACCGGCTTGTGTAAAGCACCGGTCTCTTCACGATGTCACTAGCTCTTCCTATCACATGTAGATATCACAGAATACTTGGGGACAACATGACCGACCTTGAATGTCGCCGCTGCCGTAGGCTGAAACAAAGTGTTATATTCACAACAACAAGCAGAGCAAGCAATAGTATTCAAGCATCCACTGTTATTTTTACCCTGTTTACCTTGGTTATAAATGACTCTGGGCTCATGTTGAACAAGATTAGCACAATTGCGCTTATTATTTGTTCTATGATCAAAATACTTATTATTACCGTTGCCTTGTTTACAAATAATGACTTTAGTCTTTTGTTGAGGAACAGTACTCTTGTGATGTAAAGCAACATTTGAAAAGCTATTATATCTATTATACTTTCCAACATTCTTACAATCAAAATTTTGAGATTTGTTAAATTGTCTACAGTATCTAGGAGAAGGAAAATCATTATTTACTGATCTCCCTTGGTACTGTTTACTCTTGGGGTTATCTCTCTTTCTAGAACTGTTTTTCTTTTCCCGTATGGGAATATATTTACCAATCCCGTCAAACTGGCTGTGCTGAGTTTGACAAGTGCCAGAAACAATAGTATCTCTATTGTTCCGACCAACGGAACTGGCAATGTTATGACAAGAATCTTTGTTGGTCTGACGCCAAGAAGTATTACTGGAACTTTCAGTAATATTTAGAACTTTTCATAAAGTTGTATTTATTTGTGTGAAAAGATCTGTCCTTTACCATGAATGACATCTTCTCTGAGCAAAAAGTTGTTTTAATATGTTATTTGCAATTTTACATAATTTCGTATGATCATATGTGTTTTGAATGTCAGTTCATGGAGTCACTTTTAAAATTTGTTTCAGTACCATATTAAATAAGCCAAAGTTTGATGGATGTGTTAATAGTGTTTGGTGGTGCCAGTTGGGACCTCAAGTTGTTAATATAGAGGGGTTCTCTAAGAGAATATTCGTGTTTGTGGGTTGAATTTTGCATGTTATTTTAGAGGTTTTGTATGGATTGTTTAGACGCGGATTGTCTGGTTTGAATAATTTGGTTTAGATGATGGAAAATTTGTGGTGTTGTGGG